>PVKU01000103.1:323954-746960 GCA_004027475.1 Anoura caudifer
AACGGCAAGCAGTGAAATTCTCCGTAAAGTATCTCGCACGGCCAATTCCCCTGCCCCTCAATTCTGAACTAGCACTTCCCTGCCCACCAGGGTCTCTATTTTCTCCCTTCCCTGACTACCCAGAGTCCAGGAAACTGGCCAGAAGTTGGACAGGTAAGAAAGACGCTGTGGAAAGCAGAGGTGAGGCCAGCAGGCGGCACCTGGCCTCCGGCACACAGCCTGGCCTCTGGCCCGGCCTGAACGCACCACAATCCCAGCTGAGCGTCCCCAAAGCCTGCCTGGAACGCACGGCCCAGGAGACCCGCCTCCCCCCACTCACTCTCACAGCAGCTACTACTGATTCGCTGAAATCTTTTCTGAATCGGCCAACAAGACTTGGACATCTCTTTGCCTGGCCTTTCTCCACCCATCCGCGGCAGGTGTGGCTCTGACCTCTCACCCTGAAGACCGACAGCACCGGCGTGTGCTGATGCTCATCAGAGCCTCTGCACCACTCGGCAAACCTCGCACTTCACCCCAACTAGCCCCTTCCACTCCAGGAATTTCCTGCAGTGTTCTTAATGTGCCACACTATCCCATACTTTGCTACTTTTGCTCTTTGGTTTCCTCCGTTACAAATGTCCGAACCGGCCTTGTGAATGTCTCCTCATCCTTCAAGGCCCAACTCAGTCGTGACCTCTCAATGAGCCTTTCCTGGCACTCCTGAGCAGACATGAGCCCCAGACCGCCACCCCCACTTCGGCTCCCGGGGTCTGTGCCTTTGGTGTCCGTCTCTCCCGCGCGGAGCGTGTGACCACAGGGGCCTTGCACCGCCTGGTCACTGGGCCTGCACAGAGGGTCTCTGGAGAATCTGCCAGCCAGGAAAGGCACGACCACGCGAGTCAGTGGTCACGCGTGCCTCCCCCCTGCACTTGCAGCACCTCCTCTCACTCCACCCCCCTCCGGACAGTGGAGGGCGGCACAGACACAGGAAGGAACAGGATGGAGGAAAGGGAAAACGGGCTGGCAATTTTTTTTTAAATCACACGACAGGCAAAGGAAAGCAGGAGAGTGCTACCCGCCTGCACTCCACTGCAGGGACCGGCAGGGCTAAAGAGTCCTGAGAGGCCACTGCAAAACCATCGTAAAGTAAAAGTAAAGCAAAAATGACGGAAACCGCTGAGATGGAAAGATGGTGGAGAGAGAGGCCAATGTTTTCAACCGCAACACCAAGAAGTGACGATGTGTATTTGGTTTCCGCTGCACCACAGGTCGGCCGTACTCACTGCCTTGGGATGAGCCTATACCCCACTTCCCACAGCAAGAATTCACGGAAGCACTGCCACGAAGACAGAGAACAGGCGCCACGGTGGCGGGAAGGTGCCTCCTTTTGCCTGCAGGAGAGGCTGGGGAAAACTCCCTTCTGCTTCTCCTCCATGCCCTACACTTACCCCAGCTCTCTCCTAGACATACAAAACGTCCACTGGAAAACCGCCGGGTCACAGCTGACAATGTTCTGTACTTTAACAGTATACTCTCTTAGATTCTCAAATTACAAAGTGATTTGTATGTAAAAAACATAAACCAACATCCACTCACTAACCGGTATTTCAAGGACCTTAACAGCAGAGGAATAAACCAACAATTAATTTGTTTGTTTTGTTAATTTTGTATTCCTCTCTGACAGGAAGAGAGACAGCAGTAATCATTACGTGGCATTTTAAAAATTTCAAACTAAGGACAAAGACATATCATTAAACAAAGAGCATTAAAATATTCTACAGATAACATATGCAGTACACCCTTATTATAAGAGTACTGTTAACGTTAATTCAGATTTTTTATAAAAATGAGAGATGCTGTACTTCATAGTGGTATAAACATAATTCATGCCACATTATCAGACACAGCTTTTCTATCTATATCTCTTTAACCAAAACCACCAGCTGAACCAGACACTTATTTTATTTGGACACATCTGTAGATATGATGGGTGTAATTAATTGTTCAGCTAAAAATGCAATTCCATGGCGCTTTAATGATTTAGGTATACACAGCTTTAGTTCTCAGAGCAGACTAAAAATAGTGATTTTAATTTATTCCTGCTGCCTACAATTACCCACAACCATGTATTTTTAAATATTTCCAGCCTATAAAAATTACTAATTTTTGCCACTTGTGTTTATCTGCATTTAGACTTTGATTTGGATAAATTAAGCTCTCAAGTGTTCCTTGCTTTATGAAACTCTGCATGTTGTACACTTCAACACAAATAAATGACTTGTACCATTAGAGGTTTAAATAATGTGATGTGTTTCATGCTCAGCCTGAAGCTGGGTTCCAATGAAGTTGCTAATGCACGTAATGATTAAGTGTAACTCAAATACTAACTGTGTTGTTGAAAACATGACAGGCAGTAATTTGGTCTATTATATTCTGCCATTTAATTGCCTAGTACAGACATTCTCTGACACGTTATGAAGCAATGATTTACAATTATTCAAGCTGCAAAGGTCAGAAAGTGACATTATAATCATCTACATAGAGATCCCTTCTAATGCACAAAAACTAGGTAATGCCACACATGCAAAAAAAAGAGAGTTTTACTGCATTAGTAACTTTCTATTTAAGGTTTCTTAAACCAGCTAAGAACAAACAGTTCATAAGCGCATTAATACACAACAGAAAATGTCTAGAATCTCTTCATGAACCCAGAGGTGACAGATTTAGAAAATGTCCTTATTCTCTCCTGATTAGGTAAATTCAACTCAGCTGTTTAACTTTATACACAAGACTGAAGACTAGACATAGGAAAATAAGTCAGAAAAAAAAATCATCCCTAAACCATGTACACGAGAGTCCTTGTGAATAATGCACACAAAATCAGGTGTATTTCCCAGGTTTATTACAATCACAGGCTACTTACTAGTTTTCTACTAACTCATTTTTTAGTAACTAGTAATGGAAAAATAAACCAATAACTCAGGTTGATCAATTTTACTCCTCTCATCCTAGTGAAAAGATCATAATATCTTCCCTTCTTGAGGCACTTTTCTGTTATACCAACATGTTTAATTTTTAACCACTCAAGTGCAATATATGATCAACACATAAAGAACAACTGGGAAAAACAATAAAATTATTTAAAACAAGTCTAATATGAGAAAAGTGAAACAGAGAGCTACAAATAAGAGAGACTGAATAACAGAATATTACAGTAAACCACTGTGAAGCAACGTTTTCGAAGCACGAAAGTCTGAGCCAAGCCGGACAACGAGCAGCCGGGGTGGGGGGCAGCCAGGGGCCAGGCGGCAGCTCTCACATGCTCGTGGCAGCAGCCGGGAGAAGGGGTGAGGACAGGCGGGAGCAGGCCGAGCAACAGGTGCCAGGAGGGCACAGAAACAAAAGGATGGGCTGGTGAACAGGGAGGCAGCCATGGTCAACCACTACCACCGCATAACTTAAGTCCATCACTAGTAACACGTTTAACCTCAAGGTTACCATCTGTGCGGGGCGGGAGCGGGGCGGGGGGGGGCGGGGGGGCTGGAATAAACGTGAGATAAACAATCTCATGGAACTACAGAGACCAACAAAAAAATCAATGTTACTGAGGGGTACACTACACCACAACAGTGCATAAAAACTATTTATTAGGGTATTTTATATATACTATTATGTACACACATAGATAGCATTAAGTAAATTTAAACAAATTTAACAAAACGTGTCTATAATGACTTTTTGGGAGCCAATGATATTTTCAAGGTCTTGACTACTGAAAAAAACAAAGGTAAAGATCATGGACTTGGTAAAAATGAATTTAATCTGTCTTTAAACATATGTCCCACACAAAATTATTAAGTTATATCTAGGAATGCTTTCCTTTCTTTGTTATTTTCTCTCCTCCCCTCAGGTGTAAGATTAAGAAACTGTGCTGTTCAAAAACTGCTCCTTCTAAAAGTGAAAGTAAAATTGAGGGGCTTGTAAATGAAGTTATCTATCACACGTCCTTAAAACAGGAAGTGCAGAGCAATCCATTTCTGAAACTTTCACCTTGCCCTGACATGCAAACCCTGGGTAAACAAAAACTCAGCCCTGAACTCTGGATCTAGCTGCCTAGTAGGAGCTACACATCGAAGACATTCAGCTTCTCTTGTCAAACCAACTTAAATCCATGATGTGCTGTAACTAAGACATACTGACAGGGAAAAATTATCTAAAAATCCCATTTCAAGATTTAAAGAAAATCAGTATAGGTTCAAAAACTGAAATAAAAGTTCAAAAGACAGTTTTTATTTAGGGAGTAGCTAATGCACAACCCTTAAAGTAAGCCTTAGGGAAAAATGTCGGCTATACATTGATGAGCATCTATAGTCTTCGTACGGAGACACATGAAGAGAAAAAGTCAAACAATTACAAATAATCTGAAACATTAATGCTGGCCTCAAGTCAACAAAATGCACTTTTTTTGTTGTTCCCATCAATTTCACCATAAAATATTAGGGTTTGTTGTTTTTTTTTTTCCCCAAGAAAAGCAGTGGCTACTAAAAAATATAGTAGAATATTATAATCATTTCATTCTTAAAATGTGCCTGCCCCACTATTTTTATATATTATTATACAATCAAAATTATTTGAAAAACAGTTCATTTCTTACAATTCAAACAATGAAGAGATTATTAACAAAGTTCTAAAAGACATAGACTGACAGACTAACTACCACACAAAAGAAAACAGTGAAGGCCCTCCTGTTTGTGACAAAATCATAGTGTTAATGTTCCTGAAAGGTCAGTCCACCTTTTAAAGCATGATTTTTTTAAAAGGTAAAATTTACAGCAAGTAAAGCTGATGAAGAGGTGCAGCATGCACTGCTCATGTTCAGGAACTAACAGGCCCACTGAGCATCCTCCCGACCATTCAGCCAGCAATGACAACGCACTGACGTGGTCAGGGTGTTACTGTGCCAGTGCTCCCTGCCGCCTCTAATCTGAGAGCCAGTCTCGCAGGTGTCAATGTTTTTCCTTCAATGCTGACCCTGTGCACTGCCCTGCCCCTTGGAAACACAGGCACCACCGATGGCACTTTGTCTGTAACACCGAAGGGTCTCTAACTCACTAGGGTTCTAGTTCACCCACATCAATCAAGAGGTGTATTTTATTTAGTGTGCTGCGGTTCCTCAGAACGTTTAGCTGCACTGTGAAAATATCTGCCCTGTAAAAATGACTGTTGCGTGACTTTTCAGTCAAATTTCATTTTTAAAAAGTTAAGAGATCTATCATTTCGTAGTCCAAAAGGTGTGATGACGACCATAACCCAAGAGACCCAATTCTGGAACCCAGAGAGCTTTCCCCAGGCGCACGCGTACACGCAGACCTCTATCGCAGCAGCACAGAACTCAGCGTATCCACGTGCGTCTGCGGTGCTCCAGCTTGGGAGTCAAAGAGAGAAGCCACCAGAGCAACGTCTCAGCTGTACATGGCAAGCACTGAGCCAAGCAAAGTGTGCCCTGTTCAAGTTACACGGTCAAAGCCAGTCAACCCCACGCTGTTTCTGGTCCTACACATGTCAGAAACTGTTCTCTGAAAATGTCTCTTCTTTCCCTTTCCAGGGTTTGGGTACCCCTCGTAAAAATGGATGGGATTAGAATTCTAATAACAAAGTTTGCAAAAACTGTTTATTTCACAGACAAGGAGGAATAAATAAACTGCTTATTGCCATCTAACAGCAAATTTTCGTTGAAGCTAGGGCCTTTCTCTTTCCTATAGCTCATATGGTAAAAACAGTAAATGATATATCTTTTTAAATTCCAAGACCTAGAGCAATTAAAATGAACCATTTGGCACCCGACCCTCGCAGCTAAAATCAGTAGCAAGAAAACTCATTCTCCCACTGATCTTCAGGGGCTTTAGGGCAAAGGTTCATCTTCATTTGCTTGAGCTGCAAGTCACTGAACCGTCAAGTCTGCCAATGAATAAATCACAGACCATGGTTGATAAAACTGTTTGCAAAGTTATTTGTAAAACTCTCTTAAGGGTCAAAAAACACCATGGCATCCTGGGAGGAAGTATACCATCCAACAAAAAGCAGACAGTGTTTCTGACATAAGAGATATTTCTATTTACATGGTAGTGCCAACCAAAGAAGTTATCTAATAAAAAAAAATAACCCTAATATATCATGAGCATGTTGCACAATTTAATTGAACCTAAAGCATTCTATGAATTAGCCCCAAGAACTGCCAGTTTCTCAGGTTTCACATAAAGTGTTTTTATGTGATGCATGTATTAGTTAGTTTCTGTAGCATAATAACATTAAAATATATATTTTAATCAGAAGTAGAATATTAAGATTCAGCTCTGAATGTCCTACGATACACCATAGATGTCATGGCATTTTAAAACCTTTTAAGACGTCTCAGTACTTCCTATTTAATCCAGCACATTTGAGTGACAATTAAAGATTGTGAATGATTCCTTAGAGGAAAGAGCCATTAACTAAAAAAGGAAAACAAGTTTTGAAATAAACTTATACAAAAACATACATTATATACTGTATTTTTACAGGCTTCATCCCTGCAATAGTCAGTAAGCAGCTGTCTGAAATTAAACCTTTTTCTGCTTTTTTTCCTTGCAGAATATGTCCAATGGATCCAAAGAGCCATTAATGTGATTGCAATTAAAGCAGCATAGCAAAAGGGAAAAAACATACACATACGCTCCTAAAGCTACATTATGTATTTTTTATGTCTTTAAATGGAATTTCCAGTTCTCTCTGGCAATGTGAATGAACATCCTATAATTTAGTCAATTTACAGATTACAGGTTCAAATTGACCTTGTAGCCCATAAAATTGCTCATCTTCAGCACAGGATGAGAAGTGGGGGAAGAGTGTCATAACTGTATTTAAGGAATTTACCATAACAATGGGAAGGGGGCTCTGCATGCATAATTTTAGCCACTCTTCCTCTTATCAGTTTTGAATTCTGAAACAATGGATACCCTGCACATGCTTCCTGGCTCGCGCGGCGGGGACGGTTTCAATTCACTCACCCACACACATGACACTTGTACTCCCGCATCCCAAGGTGCCTTTTGACGTGGTTTCTGGCATCGCCAAGCTGAGCTGTTGCAAAATGGCAGATCTTGCACTTGAATGGTTTTGATCCTAAGTAAATTTAACATAAAATACGATTTGAATTTGAATAATACAGTACTGGTAGTTTAAAAGAGGCTTAGTTCCTAAGTCATACTTTTAATCTAATTACAAATTCCTGTCCCCAAAATGAAACACTTGGATTCCTTTCTAACTTGAAAAGACCTGCATTCCATAATTATTCCACCAAAAAGACTCTGCTTCAGTGAGTGCTCCTAACTTTCAATAACATTTCTAAGATTTAAAATCAATGGTGATGCAGTTGAGCAGTACTAAGTAGAGGAGATGAGCTAAATAATTTTAAATATTTTCCTTTCAATTCACAAAAATACCTTTTACAGTCACTCCACATTTTAAAGTGGAACACTTTAAAAACATAAATGCACACAGGGTAGCTAATATTTTCTCCATGTATTTACCATCAAATAAACGAACTTCTTAGTGGCCACCTCCTCATTTCCCCATATTTCTTCAGCTTAAAATTTATTCACATTAATAATGGGATTTTAGATTTTTTGACATTTATTCCAAATGATTCGCTATGCTACGATTTTAACAGCATACAAGAATATGTAGAGTGGGTAAAGTACTTGTTTTTATGGTCATTTTATAGTCAAAAATCTGCTGATTCTGCAAACCAGAAGTACTAACATTTGGTTATTATTAATTTCAAGAACAAGTATTTCAGTATAAAAAGCACAGTACCAACAAATTTGTTCTTATTTCCTAAAGAAATAAAATTACTCTACACTCAATGAGAAGCCACCATTACTTCAGAGTCAACATACTTGGCATCAGTAAGAGTAACCTGGAGTAGCAGCTGCCAGATCACAAGCACACACATTAATGAGAAGCTGCACTTCCAAAGGTGCAACATGTATATACCAGTTTCTGATTTTCTAACCACTAAATCTTCAAGTAAGTCAAAATCACAAAAATCGCAGTTTAAAGTCAGTACAATATGTTTCCAGATTTTTCATATCATGTTCAGTCCCTATTTGGTGAAATACCTCTTCTAACATGGTTAGACAGAATATGAAATATGTGAACTTGAATAAATATACAAAAAGAGCTCAAACAAAAAAAATGCAATAAATCACATTTGATCAATGAACCTCTGTGCAGTGTGCCCTTGGAAAAAAATCCTCCAAGAATACTTTGTTGAAATTGAAGCACTCAGTAAAAAATTTTAGAGTCTTAAATTTCAATTTAATTCCCAAAAGCTGACAAAAAAAGTGAAGCATTTAATTTTAATCTTCTAACAGAAATAAAAAAGTCAACAGTACTAAGCACGGGCAGACAAGGTTGAATACTTCACAGCTCAATGACAATGAAGCCAGATCTCTTAATACTTCCATTTCTGTTAGAAGTAGATGTAAAATATATTTAGCACCCGAACGGTTATATCTAGTCAGCTTTATGTCTAAATGTCAAAAGCAGGTTGAAGCGGCAGCTCACCGCAATCACATTCTATCAATCACATCAGAAACTACAGTTTATCTAAATGATTCTGATAAAACGAAGCCTATCACTACTCTGAAACACTTCATCTCAACAGAGACCTCTATAAAGGGACTTACAGAAGGTGGGAGTGAGAAGAACTGATGCAGCTGTACTTCGAGTTAAAATGCATTCAGGATAATAAGGTAATTAGGACATTATCAAGTAAGGGAAACACCAGGACTTCAGACAAAGAAGATAAAGCCCTCTCGGCTTTGGGAGCACACTCTGGTGCTAGGACTCAGAACACCTGTCTGGCGGACGGAGGGCTTTGTCCTGCTTGCCTGCCCTGGCACTGTGAGAGCACCCGGGCCCCCAGGGGCCAGGCAGCAGCCCTTGTGTCGTCGGCGGGCCAGCCGGCTCCTCAGATCCCAGTGGTCACTGCCGGGGAGCTGAGGACACAGGACTGAGCTACCGTGTTGTCAGCCTTCCTGCGGCATTCACGAAGGCCCCAAGATCCAGAGCAGACGGCGTTCACAGCTCCTTTCTGTGCCATAAACGTTCAAATACGAGGGGACCAGAGGTGATACTTTTCTGTGTAAATATAATGAATATGTACATGTCCCCTTCTCCCTAACACTGTTTCCATTTTTAAGCTTGTTAAGCAAGCATCGCGTTTCTAAGGCACGCTTTATAAAACCACGTAATTCTAAATGTGTTTGTAAGGGGCACTGTGATTATTATAAACTGTCAACATTGTCTTCAATAGTTCTACTGCTCGGGACAGCAGGACCCTCAGCAGGTCTTTTTCTTCTCATCTGGACTGCGAGGTGTTTTGAAAGGGAAAAGAAAAAGGCTTCCTCGCTTCCCAGCACCTTACAGCATCATCAACAAAACTCCGAACCTTTAAGAACCGAGCCTTCGCGCAGACCTCTGCAGGCACTCCTCAACAGCAGTCGCTGCTGACTGTCATGCAAACGGGGATGTGACATTCACATTAAAAAATTAACAAAACTTCAGGTCCTAAAGGGTAAAGCCAGAGGTACACAGCCCGTCGGCTAATGCCTGCCGACCATAGCCTGAATTTGATCGGGTTGGCCAAAAAGTCTGTTTGATTTTTTAGTTGTCTTTTACTTCATTTGAAACAATTTTGTTAGATTGTATCTGACAGCTGTCACATCACCATGCATTTAAAAAAAAACTTATCAAAACTGGTGAATTTTTGTGCAGCCATTTTAGTATCAAAGATCGAAGAAGATACTTGACATTTTTGCCATAATAGGTTTTACTGTTTCAAGAAAGGTAAAAACACAACTGAAATGCAATAAAAAAGGCTTGTGCAGGGTACGGAGAAGGCGCTGTGGTTGATCAAATGTGTCAAAACTGGTTTGCGAAGTTTCTTGGTACTATGGTCATTTGGGCCAAGTAATTGTTTGCTGTGGGGCTGTCTTATGTACTGGAAAATGTTTAGCAGCACCCCTGGCCTGCACCCACTAGACGCTGGTCGTACCTGGAGATAGCCAACGTAAATACCTAACTCAATAAAATTACTGGTGAAAGTGAAAAATGTGCCTTTTTTTATGGAAAAACGTAACGGACTTTTTGACCAACCCAATACAACCCTCCTTCAGCACTGGCCCCTTCATTCACTCATGCGCTTATTCATTCACTCATGCGCTTATTCACTCATCCCACCAACAGCGCTGAGGGCCCATCATGCTCGGGCACAGGGATGCGGCAGAACGAGAGCCAACTCCGCGTAGGACGAGGGAAACCCACATTGTCGCTCTGCTTAGAGTCTACACCCTAACTCTCCCCAGCCGTCTCTTCTCAAGCTGACTCGGCTTCTGAAAACTGGCACAGAGTAGGTGACAAACACCAGCAGGCCCAACTGGGGAGTTTCTCAGTGAAGTCACACACCTCACTCTCCCTGCACGCACTGCCCAAGGGCACCAGTGACCAGCGGGCTCTGAACACGAAATGAAGGGCTTCAGCCGGTCCGCTAGCCCTGAGGCATCTTCCACGGTCTACGGAATCCAGGCTCTCACTGGCAGAACACCGTGCGGGAGAGAGAGGCGCGGGGCCCTCGGTCTGCTCTTGCTCCAGTGCGGGGAAAGGGGACAGATGCGGTCCGCTCCCCCGGTGGCAGGCACAGTGGAAAACTCGGAGACGCTTTTTCCCTACAATTCTTGATGACCAAAACTCATTTATTTCTCACAGTGCTGCTTTCACCGTACTAAGGATGGGAAGAAAAGGTTACATAAAACATATAGTAAATCACAAAGTATGAAAACAGGGATTGGAAGAGTAAGCCCTTTTCCAGTTAACCATTAATAACAGTCCCTGCATCACTACTTCATGGACAGAAGCAACGTATCAGGAAAGCAATTCATTCTAAGATGCGCCAAGAAACAAACTTGGAGTGACAACCTGGAGGGCAACTGCCCCAGAAAAATGACTTGCAAGACTGGAACAGCAGACTGGCACTGTGGGGTTTCAGAACACAACAAAATGAGCTTGCTGATAAGCCCAACACAAAATGTTAAAAAAGTACCCTAACTTTTACTAAATGTTACAATCAATGATGTAACTTATATAAGTAGGGTTACTTTGTCACATATTGATAGTTACTTCACTTTCACATCCACATTAACTTGATTTTAAATGCAATTAATACATATAGTCAAGGAAGACTAATGGACTACATTCTGCACTTAACCTGGTGGACGTTTTCAAATGGCACAAGTGACCGGTGCAAACCTATTTTGCATTGTAAACGACTAAATAAATCTTAATGGATTAAGAATGATCAGCTATCAACACACAAGGGAAATTAAGTGCTGAAATGCCCACATTGATTATTTTAAATTATTAGCCTTACTCTGTTCTTGAATTTGTATGCTTTTAGTGAGCTTTAACACATTTACAAGACTTATTGACTATAATTACAAGAGAATTCAAGTAATGGACACATCAATTATAAGCAACATGTCTTGACCAGACAGTTGCATAAAGAATTCTAAAAAGAGCTCCATTAGCATCTTCCTCTCAGTTTTACTCAGTTGTATCTGCCTTAAGAGGGCATATTATGAAAGTACATATTTTCTGCACGTGTGAACAAGCCCAATTTCCAAAACCCTGCCATCTCGGAAAGTAAGCGCAACACACCACCAGCAGACGCTCACGATGCCGCAAACAGCCAGCAGGGCCCCGCTGAGCCGGGAAGAGTTGGGACCCAGAGTACAAAGTTGGTACTTTCCCGGATTAATCTTATGCAGAGCTCCCTGCTACTCTCACCAATGAAAAACTTCTATCCATCTTCAATCACCCTAAACTATTCATAATGTTTCATGCTCTTTTGGCTTCTTCCTTGTGACAATGCACAAAGTTTCAGAAACTGCATGATTTTAAAGTGTATCTTCAATAATAAGCCATTATTTTAAAGTACAGTAAAATAAACCTTACAGTTTTAATGAAAATATGTTCATTAAAATGTGAATTTATTATTCAAATCCACTCATAAATTCAACCATGGAGACAGAACTTGTCTAAGCAGAGCACAGTGACTTGGAAAAGATGTCTGTTTAAAATAAAGAATGCATGGCAGGTTTATAGAAACAGTGCGGTGAATTTCTACATAAATTTAGAATAGTGGCTTATACATTTTCCAGCAAAAAAAAAAAGTTTTTTTAAAAATTTCTACCTACAATTAAACATGAAGAAGGAACGCTGGATGCGCAGAGCGCGGAAACTCGACCAGGTCCCATCTCCACGAAAACCGAATCCCAGAACACGCTGACTTTGGAAAGCGTGGACTATTTCTGATCCTTGAAAGTGGAATGCTGTCGCCTAGGAGTTACACTTTTGGGCATAAACTACCTGGCAAGGAATATTTTTAAAGCCCTAAAGTTGTAGGAAAATTTTTATTATCTCATTCCTCAAAAGCCATTGACTATGTCCTCTGAAATGCAACATGTCACTTAACAGACACCCTGGAGAACCAAAGGGTTGGGGCCTCGAGCATCTGAAAAGCTCTGAAGGGCAGGACGGCACCAAAGGCATCAGAGGGAGCCGCAGGCTTCTGCTAACATGGGCAGGAACTTGTGAAACAGCCTGTCTTTGGGATCAGTGAGGCTTCGCTGCCCTGAGAAATGTTACGTGTCACCAGTGACAAACGGCAGCCGACCCGGTACCCCCAGCAGGGCACCGGAAACTGGGGAAGGCCGGCAGCAAGCACGGGGAGGACGGCACCTCCGCTGGGAGGGGTGTGCGGGTGTCAGCCCGCACGTGCACGTCACAGCAAAGCGCGTGCGCGGCTGCGGCTCACGTACCTGTATGGGTGCGGATGTGCGCCAGGAAGGCCATGGAGTTGCTGCTGCGACACATCTTGCCGCAGTACTTGCAGACGTTGCCCTGGTTCTCCTCCCGCTCGCGGTTGATCTGCTCGGTGTCTTCCACGATGTACTTGTTCACCTCCCGGAGCAGCTCCTCGTGCTGCCCTTTGATGTGCAGGAACAAGCTCTGCTCCGAATCGAAGGGCTCCGTGCACTTGACACACTTGAAGGTGGCCCCGCCCTCCGGGAGCTCCTCCACACTGGCCTGCTCGTTCCTCAGGTGCCCGGCGCTGGCCAAGTGCTGGTGCAGGTTGCTCTCCGTGTAGAACGACTTTCCGCACAGTAAGCAGTGGAAGTGCTTCTCCTTCGTAGGGTGCTTCATGGCTATGTGGACATTCAGGCCGCTCAGCCCGTCCGCTAAGAAGCCACAGTCATCGCAGCGGATGCGTGAGGACTCGCCGAAGGGGCTGCCTTCACATTTCTTCTTCTTCACGCCTTGAGCGCAGTCTTTCAAGGGCAACTCGCTTACCCTCCCTTCTGCTGCTATCAGACCCTCTTCGAATGGGCCTAGCAGTTCACCATCTTCTGGGTTCTTTATTCTTATTATGGAAGAATCAAACCGGCCGAAACTGTACATGGCCTGTCCTTTGTCATCGATACTGATGATACTTTCATAAACACCATTACTTCCGATGGTGCTGTCAGAGGCTGGGCCATCCTCCTCCATGATAATCTCAGTTTCTTGTTGAGAATTCATCAGAATGTCCTGATTTTCCATCTGCATAGCTGTCGCATCCACTGAGCTCTGCATGCGGCCGACTTTGTCCTGATCACGGCTGTCCAGGTTTAGCTGTCCTTCCGTGATTCTCAACACGACAGGGGTGGTGCTGTCGGCTGCCCGGGCTCCACCCAGAACCCTGGGACACCCGCGTTTGCTGAGGAGGCCACCTGCACCGTCTCCTGCAGTCCCTCCCCCACTCTCGCAAGGTGCACGTGGGTCCCCGATGTCCCGCAGTTTACCATGGTTGTTCCTCACTGTCTCATAATTCAAAGCTGAGCTTCCCGAATTTCTGTTTTGAAACCTGCTTGGGGAGCCATGATTAGAGGAAATCTTAAGGGGCACCATCTGCTCTGGTTCCCTAACTTTATCCTGGGCAAGGGGCTCTTGGAAAGTTTCACAAAAGGAAGGGTCTCCACTGAGATTAGGTTCTTCTTCGGTTTCAACTTCTACAGAGTCAGGAACACAGAGAACTTTAGGCACATCTAAGTTAGGATTCTCATCTAAAATAGAGCAATCAGTAGCATTTCTAGATCTAAGAGTTTCAGGTGGTTGATCTGAAATTATTTGAAATTCTGCAGAATTCTGTTGATGCTGTTCCTCCGGCACAGTGATGTTTTTGGACGTTTCTGAGGGCCTGGCTTCTGCATCAGAAGAGTTCAGGTAAGACTGCCGTTTCGTCTTGTGCTTTTCGGTCGCGGCGTGCCTAGTCATCTCCCGGTGAGTCACGGCATAGTAATCACAGGCCATGCAGTAAAACGCAAACTCTTTCGTGTGTTTCCGCTTCACGTGCAGTTCCAGGGAAGCAGGAGAGTGAGCGCTAAACTCGCAGTGCACACATCTGTTATCGCCGGTGCCCATGGCGTCTCCCTGGGAGCGCGCCTCCCCCTGCTGCCCCAGATCCTCTGGCTCTAGAGGTGCTTGCTCCTTCTCATCGGTAAGGTGACTACCAGCTTCCCCGCTGAGAGAAGGAAGCGCATTTTCGGCTCCAACCTCAATTGGATCTCGGTGCTCTTGTCCTGGCTTTTCTGAAAGGGAGGGATCTGGCTCAGCTGACTTACCAGCATGTTCATCTGAACCGGTGTCCCTGCCACGGGCTTCAAGGTGACCCCCTTCGGGGCCGATAATGATGTCTGAACTCTGTTTTCCGTTTGCTTCTATTTCCACACGCCCTTTATGCTTCTTGGTGGCACAGTGGCGCTCCATGTCTCCCTTTGTTACCGTGTAATACTTGCAGACTTTGCACAGGTAACTGTACTGGTGACTGTGCTTCCGCCTGATGTGCACGGTCAGGTTTGTGATGCTGGAGGCCAAAAGGCCGCAGTGTGAACACGTCCGAGAGATGCTACCTTTAGGTCTCCCTCTCTTCGGAGCAGCGGTCAAAGCCTCATCGTCTTTGGTGACCACACCGGACGGTGACTCTGCCTTGGCAGCTAGCGTGCTCTTCTCCAAAGAGCAATGCTCCAGCAACTGCGCGCTGTCTCCGTGGCCTTCCGCCCTTTCACTCCCAGAAACAGCAAGCTCTTCCTTTTTGTCACTGGTACCTATGCAGACCCTTTCAATACATTCTTCAAAGCTTAACCCGATGTTATTTTTCCTAGCATTTTCTAGATGTTTGCTTCTCTTAATGTGTTTCTCCATTCCTTCTTTGCTCAGTGAGTAAAGGTTACATGCTTTACAGAGAAAGTGATAGTCTTGGCCATGCCGGAGCTTTATGTGTCTCGTGAGGACAGTGGAAGACCTCGTCTTATAGAAGCACTTCTTGCACTGGAACTGCGGCTTACTCGAATGCCGCGCTTCACTGCCAGGGCTCGCCCGGGCCTTAGCCGGTTCTTCCTGCGCTGCTCTTGCTGACCTGCTCGTAGACCCCTTGGTGCTGTCCGGTTCTGGAGTACTCAGAGTCTGTAAAAGCGAGTCACTGCTGGCTGACTGTGAAGTCTTTGGTTGACCCAATAAGCCAAGATGCTTCTCCGCTGTCTCGTGTTCCTCCACGTCCTTCTCAGACGAGGAGGACAGACCACAGGGAGAACAAGAAAGGCCCGTGCTGTGCTTCTCCTTCATGTGGTCTCCGCAGCGGGCTGCATCAGAGGGGACGAAGGAGCAGCACTGACAGCGGAGGGCAGAGGCGGCTGGCTGATGCTGGCTGTTGCGCAGATGATCCTCTAGGTCCCGCCTCGACGCACTGGGAAAGTCGCATGTCTGGCAGGACAATGTCACCTCTCTCGCACAACACCTCTGCATGTGGCCTTCCAACTCTGTCCTACCTGCAGCCGGCTGAGCACAGTCTGTACACGCACACAATGCCTGCAGGTCGGGAGCCACTCTCACTGCTGGAGGGTCCAAGGAGCCCAGGAGGTGGGCGTTTCTCTCGCCCTGCTTCGGCTCCTGGGTTTCTGAGCAAGTCTCGCTTGGACCACGGGCACCGCCGCTCACTTCTACAAGTCTAGGCATGGATTCAGCTTCACCTGTCTTCATCTGTGTTCTAAAGTGTTTCATATATATCCTCAGAGTCTCACTGGTGCCTCTTTTATTAATTCCTAAAAGATTAAACCTTTTCCTGGCCTGGCCTTTTAAGGGGAACGTGCCACTTCGCCGTCGGAAGCTATTAGCCGCTGTAAGGGCATTTCGCTCAGGTCTTGGCCTCAAGGTCGTGCTGCCGCCATGTGCTGTGTGTAAGGCCCTTCTGGTCGACTCCAGTCGGTCTAAGAGACCCTGTGAGGTTACTAAGGCCTCTAACCTTTTACTCTGGTTTTCAGGACTTTGAGCTGTGCTGAGAGAAGTGACATGCCCTTCAACAAGCTCTCCTCTTTCTAGCGAAGTATTCCTGGACGGCCTCATCTCAACAAGAAGCTCACTACTACTTCCACTCTGTTTAGAAATGCTTCCTCTGAGGTCTTTAAATTTGCTTCCACTTCTTAGCCTTTTGGAATCACCGTTCTTTGCTGCTTGGTTACAAGCTCTTGGTTTTGTGAGAACACCTTTTGTTCCGATGGTACATGGTTTCTTAGGAAAAGGTTGCTTTGTTAAGAGCTGCACAAAACCTCCACGAGCAGCAAGGTTCTGGCGCCGCAGGTGTGTTTTGCCGAGACAGTGTGCGTTCAGAAGGTGCTCTTCCACGCACTGAAAGCCACACAGGTCACAGGAGAAGACTTTCTGCGGCCCATGTGTCTGTGCGCCCTGCACCGGCAGGGCCGCGCCGCCCTCCACTCTGTGGCCGCGGTGGCAGTGGGCAGCTTCCTTAGGCGGTGGCAAGTGACATGCAGCGTGCTTTTCCGGATCAGCGCACGAAGAGCACAAACGACCGCACGAGCTGCAGCTGAGCACCGAATGCGCGCCTCCAGCGGTGCCCCCGGCACCAGCCGCCTCTTCCATGAAGGGAGAAGCATCTGTTTCTGGGCCCAGGGAAGGCACTTCCTGCACGGACGTCTTTCCAGAGTGCGTTTTCAGAGAAGCCGTGTCCGCTGTGTTGAAGCTGCAGAGAGGGGGGCCGGCCACAGGAAGACCTGTGTCGCCCTCCACGTGGCTGCTTGGGACGGACGCCTGCACTGGGTCACCCGACGGGACACCCACTTCTGAGCCCCCGAGATCGCCCTGCTCTGCAGGTCTGAGGGGCCCCACCTCACCTAACTTCACTCGTTTGGAAGCATGGTTATCTCCGTCTTCCTCCGCAACGACACTGCTTGCGGAGTCTGAAAAAGCTCTTTTGCTCACGGAGTTCTCAGCGGAACCTGCTGTCCTGTCAGGCGTAAGCCCACCGTCCGCATCACGAGAGGAGGTCTCTCGTGAGTCTCCTGCTTCTTTGTTCACATCTTCGCCCGCGTCGTTCTCTGGTTTCTTCCCAGCGTCCATCACGCACAAACGAGGTGCCGACGGCACTCCCTGGGTGGAGGGCGGCTCACATGGCACGCGGAGCCTGTGAAGAAAATGAGCGTGTGTTAACCCTTTGAGCGTAAAGACAGACACACACCAACCCAAAGCTCAGCGAGCAATGACGCACTGGACTGGGAGGTACCACAAAACGGGCCTCAGGGAGATTTCCTCACCGCTGAGGTCAACTTGGCCGCACGACCCTTTAGGAAAGCTACGAAACTGGATCTGGGGACCGCCACAAGGCACGCTGTGATGCAGAAAGCAGTCCTGTGGCCCCCCTGATAGAAAAAGGGGTTCTCTCACCAGCGTGCAGAAAGAACTCCCAAGCTTCAACTCCCTTTACCAACGCATTTGCGTTTACCACTCTCTTCTCCTGAACAGAGAAGCCTCTTTTCAAACGGTGCCTCCGTGAGCCCCCCTCTGTAAAGCAGACCACAGCAAAACCGTCACGGTGCAGGTCAGGCCGCCAGGCTGTCCCTGCAAGGCCTCCCCAGCGGGAGCCCCGGTCCCAGAGCAGAAGAAATGTATCTAAAGCCACTCCGCTTGTCCATCATGAGCTCCTGCACCCAACAGCCGCTCTGTGCTGTCTGAGGTTGGTGGTGAGGGGAGTGTCCACGGCAGAGTAGGAGCAACGAAGTGAACTTGGGGGAGAAAACTTACTAAGTAAAATGCTTTCAAATCAATTACATTGGTTTTATTTTTCATTATGCTATTTAATTCAATTAAAACATACCATTTTCTGGTTACTTTACACCACGATTGGAATTTTCAACCAAATGCCATTTGATTGGATGCTAATAAAAACTGGTCACACGGTATGACCTCAAAGCCGATGGTAACTGTCTCAGTTGCTTCTTCCCACAACAAGAAACCAAATGGAGGCCATCGCGTTGACTGCACTAAAAGCAGGGACAGGCAAGCGCATGTGAGACCTCATACCCAAAGCATAAGCGACGAAAGAAAAACACTGGGAAAACTGAACTTCTTAAAAACAAAAACTTCAAATGACATTATGCTTCAAAGGCCACTACCGAGAAAATGAAAAGACAACCAACAGAATGCTACAAGCTCTGCAAATCATATGGCCTGATCCAGAAACATACAGAACTCTTACAGCTCAATAACGAAAAGCCAGACTAACTTTAAAGTAAGGGAGCTGAATACACTTTTCTCTAAATCAGATACGCAAATGGCCAAAAGCCCATGAAAACATAACCTAAGCAGCAAGCATCAGAGAAATGTAAAGGAAACCATGGCGCAGCGCCATGCACACCCGTGAGGACGGCTAGAATCAGAAAGGCGGGTGACAGCAAAGGCCAGCGCGAGTGTGGCGCAATCGCAACCCGCACGCAGTGCCAGAGAGGGCGTGAGGGGGCGATGCCACTTCGGATAAATGTCTGGCAGCTCCTCAAACGAGGAAACAAGGAGTCGCCAGAAAGCCCATCAGTTTCACTCCTAGGTATATACCCAAGAGAGTGAAAACGTGTGTCCCCATGAAAACTTACGCAAAAGTTTACAGCAGTGTTACCCATAACAGCCAGGGAGAGGAAGCAACCCAAATGTTCAGCAATAGATTAACAGACAACCTAAATGTGGTACATCCAGCAACGGAGCATCACTCAGCCAGGAAAAGAATGAAGCACCAGTGCGTGTCACCACATGGATAAGCCTTGAAATCACTACGCTAAGTAAAAGCAGCCACTTAAAAGACACCACCTACGATTCTTCTTACAGAAAATGTCCAGCATAGGCAAGTCTACAGAGACGAGAGCAGGTTACCGGCCCCTTTGGAGGAGCATGGCAAAAGGGTACGGTGCTTCTTTTTTCAGATGATGAAAATGTTCTAAAATTCATGTGGTGATGGTTTTACATATCTGTGAATATACGTAAACCCATTAAATTGTAGTGGGTTTTTTACATTTTCTTTTCTTTTACTGATTCTAGAGGAAAGAGAGGGGAGGGTGAAAGAGAGGAAGAGAAACCTCAATGTGAGGGAGAAACATAGGCTGGCTGCCTCTTGCACAACTGGGAACTGAGCCAGAAACCCAGACATGTGCCCTGCATGGGACTCGACCCCATGACCCTTTGGTTTGCAGGACAACACCCAGCCAACTGAGCCACACCTGCCAGGGCCAGTAAACTGTAGGTTAAATGAGTGGACTATATGATACATACACATCTTAATAAAGTTACTTAAAAATATACAAATTGTCATATATAATCTATGATACAAAATCATCTTATATTTGTTACTGTATCGCTCTTATTAAAGAGTGAAAAAGATAAATGTGCATACTTTTATTACACATATAAGATATTCACTGTTTCTTCAGAATGTGTTTCAGGAAATATAAATCATATAAGAGTTTAATAGATGTTCTGTTTTGATTGGTTTGGTTTGGTTTTCTTTCGGCAGGGGGTGGATATCCCTGGCTGAATAAGTTTAGAAAATTCTGGTTTGAACAAAATTCCTTTACCGCAGTATTTCTCAGTACATAAGTATTTCCCAAATTAATTTCATTACATAACCCTTTGTTTATAAAGAATCAAGAAACTGGTGTTCCAAAGGACCCTCCAGAAAATGCTCTTTTAGAGAAAGTATTGGTTTTGTTATTCAACATTTATAATGGGAGAGCAAAAAGGGGAAAGACTGAATGAATTAATCACGTGTCTGGTCCAAAAATTTCACTTAATGCCACTGTATACCAAGTGTTCTTGGTTATAGATACTGGAATCGTATCAAAGGACAGCACATAATTTACGCTTTACAGTGCGGGGGCGAGACAGTATCTCTTTAACATACATGTTCTCCTTCCAGGACCTCCCCGCCCTTACGGTCGAGAAGAGTCATGAGGTCCCACACATGGGACCCCTGAGAAAGAAAAACAGACGAACCTGTAAAAAACCACAGGCATCTCTGCCTTGGGCACCAGAGGGCAGTGGTCCCCGAGAGGTGAGACCTGCCTCATGGGCACCTGGGTGAGGCGTCTCCCTGGATAAGTGACTCAGGCCACAGCACGGGAGGGGCCTCCCAGCAGAGCAGAGGGGCAGCCAGTGGTGGCAGGGCAGGGGAGAGGAGGGGAGCGGTGCCCGAAGGAGAAGCACGGAGGTATGCAGAGGGTCCTGTGGGAGTGTCCCTATCAAGACAGACAGTACTGCCATCTTCCCAAAAAATGGGCTCTTGCCCCTCACCCTCAGCCCTTGGTATGTCCCCTCCTGAGGCAGCCCCTGCTCTGAATCCCTCCGCAGTAGGTTAGCTCTCCTGCTGCAGCAGCTTGCGGAAATGGGTTCAGACACTACGCCTTTAGTGGGAGGAGGGCCAGGCTGCTCCTACTCAGCACAGTGTCCCTGCCACATAGTCAGCGGTGTGCTTGTGTGGCTGGGCCACGACGCAGGCTGTGGACATCAGAGAGGCTGCCCTTCTCCTGGTCCAGGGAGCAGAGCTGCTCGCTGCTCACACTCCTGCACCAGTCCTTCCGAGAACACGCATCTTCTCCTGTGTGCGAGTACCTCGGGGTGCTGCTGCTGGGTCACCGGGCAGAGGGTCCGGTGAGCTTCGCCAGGCCCTGCTGCACAGAGGCGCAAAGTGGCCCTACTGTTTACAGAGTCACCAGCGAGGCCAAGAATTCCGAGTGACCCACGTCCTCACCCAGCCCGGATGCCGTCAGTCTTTCAGACTGTGGTCGTTCCGGTGGGCAAGGGTGGCTCTCTTGCATTTGATGGCCAGCGATGGTGCCAAATACTTTGTCTTGTGCTCTGGGAAGTGCTTGTTAGCCTCTTGCCCATTCTGTAATTTGGTTGTTTATTACTGAGCTGGAGGCACTGCTTACATATTCTGGACACAAATCCTTTGCTGGATACATGTTTTACAAATACTTTCTCCCTTTGAGTTTATGACTGTTGCCTTTTATTAAGCAGAAGTCTGCAGTTTCAATGAGGTTGACTGTCTTCCCGTTCCAGTTAACAGTGGGTCTCCTTTCCTTTCCCTTCCTGTGCTGCAAGGCAAGGGAACGGCTCAGCTTATCCGCCTGCATGTCCCAAGGGCCCAGAACAATTCCAAGCGCATGAAGCGCTAGAATGAGTGAACACCTCATTGTGGTATCTCCTGGACGACATGGAAAGTGTCTGAGATTCACTTCAAAATGGACCAGAAGAGCACAGTGAGGCTCCGTGCTGACAATGACCAAAGCTGAGTGACAGGGACGGGGGACTCCATATACGCTTCTACAGGGTTTTCCAAAGTCTGTATGTGACCGTGTCTGAAAACGGCCATAGCAGAAGTCAGGTTCAATGTCTTGTAACGCCTCATCTGGACTGGTGTGGACCCTCTTCTTTTAGACGCCGAGCTGACCTGCCCTCACGTACCACTGCAGGCAGGGCAGGAGGCCCGGCTTTGGCACGGCACATGCAGGACACACGAGTTCAGCCTTCAGGGAGATGCACACACGTCACGTCTGTTCAGCGTAAATGTTCTCATGGTGACACCAGACTCGTATGTGTTTAGAGACAAAAGAATTACAACTACACAAATATGCAGGAGCAAAATAATGACACCCTTTATTGTCATGTCTAGAATGGCTCCCAAAATTATAAAACAGAAGGAGAAAATGTTTGTCCACTTGTTATTTCCCAACTAATTTTTTAAATTGATGAAATAATTCAAGATGTCATTATAGGAAGAAAGAACATTCAACACACGCACATCGAGTGCCTGCCACACGAAGGGGACGACGGGGCCACAAACACCCCTCCGCCCTCAGCAGGCTCGCGTTCTGCCAGGGCCACGGGCAGGCGGCTCCAATGCAAGGCCACATGTGATGGCCGCGTGGGTGACATAAGCTAAGATCTAAGCACAGATGAGCAAAGGGTCAAACTACCAAGTAGGACGTCTGGCTAAAAGGGCAGAACCATCATTTGAGCTAAACCTTGAGGAAACTAGAACCACGGTTTTCTCTCGTTGAGGGAGCAGGCAGGACAGGCAAACAGCTCCAGTGGAGAAGGGCGTAGCAAAGCCAGGAAACACACACGGTGAGCACTGGTGGCTGTCAGCCATCCAGGCAGCTCACAGCGACACCACGGACTCTCCACTGCCCGCCTCTCAACACCAGGGCAGGTGGTCAGCCAGGGCCATGCCACAGCGGCTTCAAATCAGAGGTGGAACTTCGTCGGTCTGTCAGGGAGGGGTCACCAAAACCTAGATCAGCTTTGGGAAGATTAATCTGTCAGCACGCAGGACACAGCACGAGCAGAGAAGGGCCAGAAGCAGAAAGTGTGCAACCTGAAAGTTTAAGGTGGGAGGCCCGGCACTGGGATGATGTCAGTAAGCAGGAGTGCAACGTGATTTGGTGAGAATCTTAAAGTGGTCCGGAGAAGACCGAATAGAAATGAGGATGTGTATGTAATGTCATTAAAACTTTCATCAGAAAGGGTGTTAGCACAAGTATTAAAAGAAGTTTTTAAAGAATAAGAACAAGTACTGATGGAGATGGGGAAATGGTCCTTCTTTAAAGTGGCGATCAGAAATCATCCAGCGGATCAGTTCAGGGGCTCATTTTTCTGGAGGCAGTTTTCATTCAGTCACTCAGCTAACACTCACTGAGCGCCCACCCTGCTCCCAACAGCCCCTGTAATTCTCTCGGGAACAGAGCCGGCCCACAGAATGGGCGGGAAACTCTCTGTGACCCTCAGAGTACAGAGGGCATCTTCACTTTTCTTCCTGGAGCTCCTGGTACTTGTAACCAGTGGAGAAAGAAAATGAGTCTCCGATTTCTCCCCACAGAGCAGTTGCAACGTTCGGGAGACCTGGTAGGTGTTTAGACTACAAGAACGAGATGCATTTTTAGACCAAACCTTCCGAAGCACACAGCTCCCACACCAACCCATCAATTACCACTCTGCACATCCTCACTGTGCCACGGCAGTTGCCAGACACGTGGGTCTGTGCGCAGTGTCCACTGTCACCCAAGTTCTCAACTAGCTAAGCCTTAACTAGAAAAAACAAGCTACACATCACCACAGTATCTTCAGCTTTACCTACAAATGAACTAACCAAGAATCCATCACAAAGGAAAGCTTCTGCTCCAACTGAAATAAATAGCTCTTCTATGATTATAAAGGAATAAAAGTAGCAAGAAAGGAATCAAAACATACTTTTTAAGAACAATCATAAAACAAATCAATAGCAGCCTTCTGATGACACCTGGTGGCCACTTCTCAGGGGAAGTCTCGTGCAGCATTTTAAAGTATTTCAGGAAATGTCAGACAAAAGCAATTATTCGGCCATTTCCCATGCTACCGTTAACTACTGGGCAGCACACGTGAAAATTCTCCCTTCACTTTCCTCCTCTCTGCTCGACTTTTTCGTAATTACAATCTCGTCGTTTCTCTCGCACTCCTTTTCTTTTTACTAATGAGCATGTATTAAGCAAACCTGCATCCTCCCTCTCCCTCCCCCTCCACCCACACACTCACACATGCACACACGCAAACTCACACACACACAGGACTCCTCTCTCACTGGTAGGACAAGGCTGCCTACACAAGAAACCACACCCTTCTGCCCCCACCCCGCCCTTCCCGCCTCCTAGAGTCACCCGAATCAATGGTACGCAGAAGCAGCGTGAAGTCAGGACACGCCGGCACCAGGCCAACAGGAAATCACCGCTGGGCACCTGAGTGCAGCCTGGCGGCTGTGCACACACACACAGGCATAAAACCTCACAGCAGGACTCTGCCCTCCCCCGTGTGGGGTTCAGAAAGGCCACAGCTCAGATGACCACACCCGGAGCCGCCGGGCAGGCACCACCCGGAGGCCGGAGCAGGGTTCTCCTCTTCTGAAGGGCAGGGCCCAGGGCGGGTGAGACGACCTCCTCCCATGCCTACCAGCCCTTGTGAGCTGTGACAGCGAGAGCTGAGCAAGACAGGCGTCCACGGAAACCCTGGACCACTCAGATCTCTGCTGCCCAATCTCCGGTTCTCAACTGGACTGTGTACCGAAACCGCCCCATCCCCTCCTTCAGTAAAGCATCACCAAGTCCATATAGAGTCTGCCCAGGAGAAACCGCGATGTCAGCTGCCGTTCCAAAACACCACGGCTCTACCAGGGGTAAGTACAGGTGCTGGACCCGACGGAATCCCCCACCCGCCTTCTCTCCCATCGGAACATCCAACTGTGACCGAAACCACAAAATAAAGGATCTGAGCCCACAAATAAAAGCACCACTTTTCTCTGAAAGTGAGTAGAGTCTTCCATGACAATGGAGTATAATTCAACACCCTGAAACCACTGATTGGGTGCACCAGAGGCAATTTCACCACCACGACGGGTGAGTGATACAGCTGTGGCTTATTCAGAGCCTGGAATGTCTTCATGTTTCCTGAGAAACCGCCTCATTTTGGAAGAAGATATGCATTTTTATAGGCCCTGAAACTGTTCAGCAATGGGCCTGCCTCAGAGCCAGCGGTAGCCGAGTTCCTTTCCAGCTGGGTCCTCAGGGTTGGCCCCCAACGCCAACACCCCCAAACCCAATGAGGCGCCCGCACAACCCCACAGACGGCCACAGGCCACGCACGGGGCTGCAGCGGTCACATCGCTCTGGGCAAGCAGAGTGCATGGCTCCCTCGCAATCCCCGGCGCAAGGCGTCTGTGCCTAGGCCATGCGGGGCCCTGGCCACAGGACTCCTAGCTGACCGGCTTCCACCTCCAAAGCACCTCCCATGCCACATGCAGCTTATCCCTAAAAAAGAAGCTCCCCCAGCCCGAGCCCAAGGACACACTGAAGGCAAGCAGGCTAGGCCTATGAGCTTCCAAGCCCATAGGTAGTTTGACCATGTGGTCAAACTATCACATGGAGAAAAGAAAATCCCCACCCACAGATCATAATACTGTTTCTGCCCCAGGACTTCACGTCCTGTTTCAAACAACCAATTCAAGTTTACCTGCAAGTTAACAATTAGAATATTCACTTCATGCTTAAGTTAGAGTGAAAACCTTCATTAAAAACCCGTACTAACAGAGGTCAAACCACGGTGGCCCCAAGAGAAGAGACAGCCCGCCACTGCGCCCGTTAGCGAGGACCCCGCAGCACTGCCCATGACAAGCCACGTAAAGCAGGTCACGAGACGGAGTGCACTGAAAGTCGCTCAGCTTCTTCTCTAGCTATTTCTTCAAAAAAATCTTCTTACACCTCAAGCACTATTTTCCAAATATATTAAATTGATCCAGTAATAAAGATAATTTTACGACAATCTTGTATCAACAACCTCTGACAAATGTGCCTTATATAGTTGGAAAGATTTTACACAAAAAGGTAAAATTTAATATATCCCCTTTCAAAAACTATTTTTAAGTCAATGCTTTTTGGAGTTAGTATTGTTTCCATCTAATTATTTTTAGAGTTAGTTACTATTTCCATCTAATTATTTTAACTTTTTAGAAAAAAAATGTGCTGGGACAGGAAAACAGCATAGAAGAAAGAAGGTTCTGTGAACAGAGAATGGAGAAATTCAATGCCATTAAAAGCAGACACATCAGATCATCTGCATCGTACGCTATTGGAAGAGGTTGTTTTACTATCAGTGTAACTAATCACAATGAAACTACCTCTTCCCATAAAGGCATTATAATGAATTTTCTTTACAGCTACAGAGAAATGGGATTTGCTATTTCACATCAAATAGAACAGGCTGTATAAATTCTTCTTCCTGTTTATTGTAAAATATAATTTCAACTATAAAATCAGCCATGAACTATTAAAACTGAAACAACAAAATATACATCCTTTCCCTAACTTAGTTTAAAGGGTCCACTCACTCAACAGCGGAGGGGGGTGCATGTGCGATAGAGCCCCTACCTCCTTATAAAGTGTTTCCATTAGACACTTTCTTTTCAAGAATTTATAACGTAGCCATAAAAAGCATTCCATGATAAAAGTTAGAACACTTCCCTTAAACGCGCCTTTCATCATTTCCAAAGGGCAAGAGAACGAAGCACACAGCGTGTGGATGCTGAGGAAAGGGAAGAGAGTTGGGAAAAACCTACAGAAACATGGTAACACCCACGTGGGGAGCGGGGAGCACCAGTTAAGGGGACCCTGTTCTCACCCAGCCTCTCCGACGGCATGTGCCGCGCATGCAACTGCTCTCAGCGCCGGTGTCCCAGTTAGGCACGGTGGAGGGCGGGCTGAGACTCAGATGCAACGAGGAAAATCAGAGAGTGAGCCACTGCTGAGCACTCAGTCACAGAACAAAGCATTCTCAGGTACGGATTTGTTTTTCATTCCAGGAAAAAAATGCGGAAGAAAGGGGGTAGTTCCAAAATGTCGATCGGGGGAAACAGAACTTTAAAACATCTAACATGCTCCCCAGCATTCTGCTTAGACACTCTGTAGGTCCACTGAGAAGAGATGGAAGACAATAGCTAATCAAAGAACTGCAGGGAAAAAAGACTAAACTACTAATTTTGGAAGAAATCTGGAAAACACTGTAATTGCAAATGTCAATAAGCTAACACACAATGTAAAACTATCAGCCTCAAGACATATGGAATATAAATTATTAGGTATCAAAGATCTGAGTGTTAAGAAAGTATATTTAGAAAGGAGAACTTTAGTATTAAATTTTTTAAATGTAGTTCTAACAAAGTCCATTTATATATTGGGTTGGCCAAAAAGTCAGTTTAGTTTTTTCCATAAAAGACATATTTTTCATTTTCACCAATAACTTTACTGATTTGTGTATTTTGAGTGTGTGGGCTGTCTCCCGCATGGTATAACACTGATTGTTCTCAATTAATGTCTCGATTTGATCACTCTCAACTTCAACTGGTCTACCTTAACCATGGAGCATCGTCCAGTGTGAAATCTCTAGCACGGAACCTTGCAAACCACCTTGGACACATTCGATCAGTCACAGCACCTTCTCCATACTCTGCACAAATCTTTTCTGTGTGTTTCAGTGGTTTTTTACCTTTCTTGAAGTAATAAAGCATAATATGCCAAAAATGTTGCATGTTTTCTTCCATCTTCAATATTAAAATGGCTACACAAAAATTCACCAATTTCAGTAGGTTTTTTCAATGCACACTGATAGGACAGCTGTCACAATACAGTCTAACAAAACTGTTTCAAATAAAGTTAAAGACAACTAAGCACTACCAGAGCCATTGTACAGAAAAAACCAAGCACACTTTTTGGCCAACCCAACAAAAAGGTTAATAGTTTTTTTCCTCTGAGTGGTGTAATTATAGGTCATATTTTTTCTTCCTTTGGTACTTGTCTGTACTTTTTGAAAATATATTACTTGGGGAGAAAGACTGAGGGGATACTTTCTTAAAAATCTGCACACATGGTTGAAGTAATGGAAAACGATGACTATTCTCAAGAAATAAAATTCCTAAGACAGGAACACATTATAATTGCAGTTCTTGGACTAAACTCAGAATCAAAACAAGAATCAGAATCCAGTTAGAAGGTGACCTACAATAGTCACGGATGCTTGGGGTCTGACTTTGGTCCACCCACCCAGGGAAACCGAGAAATGAAGCTCCGGCTCACGGGACTTCACACTGACCTCAGGAATGGAGGGTGCAGGACCAAAAACAACCGTCCCCACTAAAAGGAACCTGGGCTCCTCAAGAAAGGACAAATCCCAGGGCTGGGGCAAGGCAGGTACACTTGGAGCCCAGAGCATCCTCCTGTGTCAGAAGTGATGAAATGCTTTCTCAAAAATAACGACGCCACAGAGTCACAGGAGACACTGGAAGGGGCTCCAAATGACCTACCCCACTGGGACACTGGAGCACCAGAGTGCGTGCCCTGACCCATTAAAAGTAGTCAGGAGTAAGTCCATGTGAACAACTGGAAGACAGACGGCAGACAACTGATGAGGCAAACGGACAGAATAGTAACAGGGAAGGACTGCAGGAGACAGAAAATCGTATCGGCAAAGACTGTACCTATTGAGCAAGAATCATCGATGACGCTAAGTCTAGGGGGACAGTTAAGATATGCAGAATGTTTGAATGGTGTTCGAGGGTCTCCCTACAAACAGCTTACTACTTACTGCAAGGGAAGAAAAAAAGGAAACTAACTGTCCGGTGGGTAAACTGGCACCTTGTGGGGAGAGCAGAATCGACACCCTCAGTGAAGGGCAGACCACTGTGGCGCGCCCCGGACGAAAGCCCCCTCGAAGGACAGGACAGCTGCGCACCACTGCAGCCTCGGCGCTGGGCTGACCGGCAGCCACCCCAGAGGAGACGGCAGACAAACGCCCAGTGCGGGCCGATTTACTTGGACAAGCAGAAGGAAAGTGGGGAGGGCCATCCGTCACACACGCCAGTGTCCTCAAGGACAAAGATGGTGGAGATGGACCAGAGTCGAGGAGGCATGACAAGATGCGACACCTGTCCTCGGACTGGCCCCTGGGATGGCAGGGACATGCTATGAAGGCCATTTTCGGTCAGCTGATAAAAGGTCCTATGGTGGTTAATTTTCTGTGTCAACTTGACTGGGCTACGGGCTGACCAGAGAGCTGCTGAAACGTATGTGTGTGCCGTGTGTATTTATAAATGAAGGAGGCAGGGCACTGGCTTCCTAAAAATCTTGACCCAAAAGTGGCATCTACCACTTGTACTCTTACCTGCTCAGCTACAAGGGAGTCTGGAAAATGTGACCTACAGCTCTCCACCCCTGCCCCACGGAAGGGAAGACTGACTTAGGTAGACAGCCAGCCACCCCTGCCACACAATGACCCCAAACGGATCACATCACTTGTCATTCTACCACTGAGGAAGGCGTTAGTCTTTGTAAGACTTCAAAAGCTCTCCGGGCAGCTGCCTGTGGAAGAGCACCCCCGGAACTGTCACCCCCACACCTCTAAAGGGAGGTCCGGTCAGCACCGACCGTGACAAATGCAGCTAATCCTCCAAACACGGAGTCCCCAGGTCCTACCTGTGGAGACACGGAGAGATTCTGGTCAAGAAAGTCTGGGCTAAGACAAGAGAAGGCCAGAGCAGGCCAGCCATCCACAAACCTTGAAGAGGGCTCGCACTAGAAACCAAGCATGCTGGCTCCTTGATTTGGACTTCCAGCCTCCAGAACCGTGAGAAAATAAATTGCTGTTGTTTGCCACACCCCCCCCCCCAAAAACTCTGGGGTGAGAACAAAAATATGTAGTTTTAAAGATCTCCCTGGGTGATCCCGATGAGTCAGATTAGCTTTAAGGTCTCTCTTACCTTAAAAAAAAAATGTGTGTGTTGTGTACTGTGTGTATACATGTATATACGCTGTGTGTGTACATATATTTACCCACAGACACGCACACACACTCGTATACTTAGCACACATTTCCCAGGCAGGGCAGAGCAGCACAGGAGCTGGAACAAGAGCAGAGAGAAGAGGGAGCCGGAAGGAGAGTAGATGTGTTCAGCGGGGCAGGGCTCTCACCCGTGGACTCCAAGCCCACGCGCCCACGTCACAGTTCACGGCACAGAACCCCTCTGCAGGTCACCTGAACAAATACTGCCCTAACCTCCCATCCTGCACTCCTGGGGTGTCCACACCGCCCACATGGACCACCTGATTATGGGCTACGGAGACTCTTCACGAAAACCGTTTGCTCTCCTTTTTTAAAAGACTGTAATTTCCACTACCTCTCCTTGAATGATCTAAATTTTCTAAGCTATTTTTAAAAGTACATTACCACCTTAGCTTAAATTCTAATGGTTTTATAATTATATGCACTTCTGTAACTGTGATTCCTCATTCTATAATAACTGATCCAGTAATTGCATATCAAGCTCTGATCCCTAATTCACGATCAGCAGAGACCACAAGTGAACTGCGCGCTTTGAAAGAAGGGGTCTGTGGCTCGCTCCAGCTCTGAAACCCAGCTTCGGCAGGGCCCAGTGAGCGAGCGGCCACCATGCTGGGCTGTGGTCACACTGGGTATTTAACTGCTTACTCCCACCGTGTCGAACAACGTCTTTTCCCTACCAGGCTTCTCAGGCCCTGCCTGCTTTTATTTAAAACTAGCTGGGTGTTAAAAGAGGAGTATGAATGTCGAACACACTGAAAAGTACTCAGAACTGAGACGGATACCCGGCTTGAGCAGATGCAGCTGAAACTGGAAGAGCCGAAATGCCCACAGTCTGTTTTCGGAGATCTGGTCCCACAGCTGCCTATAAAGGACCTCTGACACGCGTCTGAAATGCAGACATCCCTACTCTGCAAGGACACTTGCTGGCTGCTGGCTGCTGGCTTCTGGGGCAGGCGCTGACTTTGCCACAAAGTCTGACACGACACAACTAGATGCTTGACGGTTCTCACGGTTCAGACAATCTCAGCACTCTGAATGCAAACAAAAACAGGGGTGCTACTTGGCTCCACAAGACATGCAATTTGACTTAGAACTTCCAGAACCACGTTTTCATTTTCCTGTATGTGTTAAGCTTCAAGCAGCAACTATCCCACCATGATGGTACAAAAACGTTTATTTGAGCCAAACTGAGGACAACTGCCATGAAGCAGGACCTCAAATGTTCCGGAGAGTGACAGTCTGCCATTTCTTTTATACATCTGAAATTAAGGGAGAAAAGCAAGGCGGACAGATTGCAGGACTGATGGGAGGACCGGGAAGATTGTCTGCTCTCTTGAGGGTGGGTGGCCACGCCTTCCAGGGGTTCTACTTCTAGCAATTCCAGGTGTGCTAACCTAAACACACAGAAAAGAGGGGCAGGCCCTGCTGAAGGCCAAGGGGAGCCGGGACTACAGAAGCCGCATGCCTGAGGCCTGCCCGCCCACCCAGACCTGCCCAGTGAGGACTTCATCATCAACTAATCCCATGAGGTTTCTGTGGAATCACTTTGCCTCCAGTTTTTTACATGTTTGGTAGAGTAAAAAGATCAATGGTAACGTGTGCAAGGTTGGCCCTGCATAATACAACAAACCTGACTGCAGATCACAGCTCCATAAAGAAGCCTTAGCCTCGAAGCCCCTCCTGGTGTGCGGAGCACCTTCCTCTTCTCACAGGGCTCCTCACTGACTTGAATTTTGTTTGTAAAGTACCTGTTTTCTTCATTACTTTACCACAGCTGCATTCCAAACAATTTTGTTTTGCATCTTTCTAAACTTTAAAAGAAACAAACGGAAAGTTACCGCATGCGTTCTTCTGGAATAAGCTTCCCTCCCTAACAATGATGCCCCTGCCACGTGCCCTCAGTGGCGCGCACAGCGTGATCCATCCGGTCGCATGGCTGCAGCACACTGGGCTGCGGGGGCGCGCAGCCGCCCATCCACTCTCCCGGGGCCGCGCTGCTCCCAGGTTCTCCGTCCACAAACGGGGCTGCTCTGAGCGGCCGCTCGGGCCTACGGGCACTGGTGCACAGGAACTTCCTTAGGGCGGTAGTTTGCCAATTTTGGCATCAAATCACCTGGACAGCTTGCTGAGCAGAAAGCTGGCCCATTCCCCAAGTCTCCCATTCAGCTGGTCCAGGGTGGGACTCTAAAATTTGCATTTCTAACAAGCTCCCTGGAGATGCTGGGAACAAGGTTTAGAAACACTGCTCTAAGATAAAGACTTAGGGGGAGGAAGGGAATTACTGGGTCAAAGGGCACGTGCATCTTGCCCTTCTCCAGTTACCTCCAAAGCTACTGTGCCAGTTTACACCCCATCTGCTGTGGAAGCAGCCCAGCTGTTTCCGACCCCCAGACCGACTTCTACACTGTTGCCAGCTAGTGTGTGTGCAACTACCCTCCATTCCGGTCCCCGTCGGCCTTTCCCTGATTACTAAGCACCCCGAGAATCTGGGCACTGAGGCTTCCCGTTGGGCAGGATGCCTGTCTGGGTCATTTGCTCGTTTCTGTTGTTCTTACTGATTTGCTGTTGTTTACCCTTCTGGACACTTCTCTTCTATCAGCAATGAGCACTGGAAACGCCTCATGCTCACCTGTCTGCCCACATCCTTGGTTCCGTTTCATACACAGAAGTGCCCACAGGCGCTGTCAAGCATGCCGATCTTTTCCCTTCCGGTGCTGCCTTCTGAGATTTGTTAAAAAACGTCCCCTTCCATCAGTCATGCAGCCACTGTCCTACACTGTCTTCCAAAACAGTCGTCCTTTGCCTTTCGCATTTAAGCCTGCACTCGCTGATTTCTGTGGGCGATGTAGCTGAAATCTGTGAATGATGTGAATTAGAAACCTACCCACTATCAAAAAGTTTCCCGTTTGCTAAGGGCCACAGATATCACCAACTGTAACTTTCAGAGGGCACAAAAAGTGCCCCAAGTAAAATGCTGAGTAGATGTTCAGTTTATTGAGGTTCATCCTGCTCTCTCACTGAGGCAAACAAAAAACTGGAATTTTCAATGTGAAAATTGGGAAGGTTATTAGAAAATTAGTCAGACTATGATCCCCACTCCACCACACTCCTGGATGGCTTAGAAACATCCAAAAAAAGAAAAACCCGCCATGTAGTCTTATTCAAACAATAGTTACGCGTTACAGACGGTGCGGGGAAAGGGCGTTCCCGACTGCACTGGCTGCGCTACGAGTGTGCAGACCTTTCTAGAGAGTAACTTGGCAGCATCGGTGTCCAGAGCCCTCAAACACATGTTCTCAGGGCTGTCAGTGACTTGTCACATAAGTCATCCCAGGAAGTGACTGGACAAAACGTGTTTCGGGATACTCACTCTGGCGCTCTTTCTACCGGAAAGGGTCCGGACCAGCCGGCGTCCGGCAGTACGGAGGGACCATCGCGGTGCCCACAGGCTCGGCGCCCACAGACAGCGCTGTAGAGTCCCTGTGCAAAGACGTGCACAGTATCCAGGGAACTTACAAAAGCAGTTAACAAAATGAGCGCATAACACACAATGTGCACATGTTCACAATTATGTGCTGAGTGCCTGGTGTGTGCAGGTGGCAGCCAGTCACTGAACAAAGACAACTGTTCCCTGCCTCGAAGGAGCTTATGAGTTTGGGGCGGGGGGAAGGGAATACACTAGAGGAGTATCTTCCAGGTTACTCCTAGTGGGACAGTAAAGGCACCAACATTTTGAAAATGGAGGCAATTTACACGTGTGTGCACGTGCTAATCCCGCATTTCATCAGCATGGCCCACAAAGAGGACACAGCAAGCTCGTGGGCTAGCAAGTGGGTGAGCAACTCCTCACGCGGCTGCCTTGTGAGCAACTGAAGAGGATTCACCTTCTGCAGAAACGCTTCAGGGAAAAGTTTAAGAAATTCACGGTTACAGAGAGCCACACCAGGAAGGCAGACGTGAGACAGACCACCGAACCACGGCAAAGAAAAGTGGGGCAAGCTGCTTCCGCTGCTGCCGATTCAAAGCCAGGACTGACCGGGGACCGAGGACAAGTTCTCAAGCGAATAACTGTTCTTCCAGTGCCTGCTCTGGACCTGCCCCCACCACGATGGGGTCTGACAAATAACGATGAAGCCTCCCCAGACAAGAAGTAGCTTGTGGTCAGGGTCAGGCTCAGGAGATTCTGAAATTGTATGTTCATTTTTTTTTAACTTCTGCACCCAAACCAGTGAACCTAGGAGGCTGATTCATTCCAACAGGAGAAACGGTCACTTTGGAGCACAGAGATGTCAGAAACCACTTCAACCACGAGCTTCACGGTAACATGCTCCAGTGACACGCACACACCCCGACAGCACAGACGAGGCACAACCCCACCACTGTGGTGTGCTTGCCGAAAAACGCTCAACCTCCATGCAGTCGTGGAGAGGTTCGGACGAGCCCAGACCAAGGGGGAGTCTACAAAACCACCGAGGACGACTCCTGGAAAGGTCATCAGAGAAAAGTCTGAAAGGAAGTGTCGCAGGCTGGACCACTAACGAGACCTGATAACAAGGTGCGAAGCGGGGCGCTGCACTGGCTCTTGCACCAGAGGAAGGGACTCAGCAGCGAAACACCACCGAAGACTGAGAGTCATGTGGCCAACTGCCCGGCCGCAGTGATGGCGCTGCGGCTACAGGGAAGGCTCCCCAGGGGCCAGGCGCACGGCTGTGTGCACCAAACTCCCGGGGCTGCTTGTGCAACTTCCCTGTAATTCTAAAATTATTTCAAACTCAAAAGTTTTCTTTAATATCTCTTTTTAATCCTCACCGGAGTGCAGTGGGGCTCCACCCGCAAGGACCCCACCCCCCACCTCCCTCCCCAGCTGCCATGAATGAGAATAAATCTACCAAGACATGATCTGCTTGGGGAGGAGAGGTGCCATCTCTCAGAGAAGGGCCCAGAGCCTTTTCCTCAATGGGCTTTTATTGGGTTCATTTCACACAGGAATACAGGTAAAGTTCATCAATCAGTGTCAGGCAGTAAGGATCAAACAATAGATAACATACAAAGAACTACTAAGGCTTATTCTGAGTTAAGGTCTGTTAGCTAAAGGGCTACAAAACTTTGGGAAACTAACTCATTTCCTGCTCCGTCCCTTATCAGAAAATTGAGAGCATTCTTAGCAAAGCAGGTTTCACAGGATTTTATGGATTCTTTCTTAGGCCTGATCACCCAGGGAACCCACCCTTTCCAGCACAGGGCTGCACCACCCTCTGTCATTGTTTCAGGCTTAAGTCAGGCAGGGGAAGTACGGCAGCCAAGAGATTAGGAGACTTCTTGCAGACAGAATGAGGAGTCAGGCTATGTCAGGATAGCTGAGAGGCATGGGTCCATCACTCCCTTTTTAGCCCCCCAAGTCCTTCCCTGGGGGCCCTCTGTGATCATGCCTGTCTTAGGTCAACCCTCCCTTGAGGCATCTTACCCATCATTGGCTAACTGATCTTGCATTGGGGGCCAGGCAGAGTGAAGTGAAAGGGGCAGAGGTGGTGCCCCTGCCAGGGAGATAAGCTTTGTCTCCTTAGTGGTTTAGAGTCCCAAGGCCACTCCGTCAGCCTTAGCCATGGGGGGTTACAGCTTCTGAAACCAGGCAGGGTGGTTCCCAACACCTGAGGACATTTTCTCATTGCTTCTAGGGAGAGAGGAAGAAAGGGAAGGAGAGAAAGAAACAGCAGTCGGTTTGCCTCTAGTAGGAACATTGACCGGGGATCAAACCCACAACCTAGACATGTGCCCTAACCAGAATCGAACCCTCAGCCTTTTGGCTATGGGACAATGTTCCAACCAACTAAGCCACACCAGCCAGGGCCAAAGTAAAAAGTTTTTAAAAATAATTTCAGATGAATGATAAAAAGGTGTAAGAGACCACTCATTAATATAAAAATACACTTTCTCTTCCAGTATTTCTACTAAAAAAAAATCCCAATAATTACAAACAAGGCTTAAGCTGGAATAAACTGCAATTATCCAATAAAAACCTACAATTGAGATACTCTAGAGAGCAAAGTAACTTCCCTAGGGCACTGAAGTCTCTCCAGGTAAATAACTTACCTTATCTTCCCCCTTACTCTTTTCTAATTCAACTTACATTTAACATCTACAATGGGCCCGTACCTATGCTAGGGCCTCATAAGATTTTGATGTATAGTCAGTACACAAAATACAGAACTGTATCAAGTAACATAGCTGGAAGCAATTTTTCACTGCAATACGATCCAGCAACTGATCCGGACCTCCTTTGCAGCATCCGCACCAGTAAGACCGAGGACCCTCACAGCGCAAGTGTGTCTCTTCAACAGTGACATGCTTCGACCTCTAGAACGATCTCCTAAAGTCATCCTTACAAAGGTCAAAATGGCTCTGAGAAACACTCCACTTCTATGCCTTCTGTCATCTAAGCACTTTGATGTTGGTGAATTACTGCTGTTTGATGAAAACCTGATTCTCTGAGTACCAGGAAGGAGGTGAGGCCGGGATAAACCCATAGAGGTGTACTTACTCTCTTCTTATAAGAGATCGAAGGCAACACCATGTCAGGCCACATTTCTCAAAGTACGGTCTCAGCCAGTAGCTTCAACAGAACCCAGGAACTGTCAGAAATGCAAATTCTCAGCCCTGGCCCACAAGTGCCCGGCGACCCTGGTGCGACTTGTTTGAGAAGCACTCGCAAAAGAGCAGCAGAAAGGCCAGCCTGCAAATCAGGGGGCTGGATTCCAATCCTGGCTCTGCCACTAATCCCTGGGATGGATTTGTCACTTAGCTTCGGTGGGGCTCAGCGTCCCCACCAGATGATGAGGGAGCTGGAAGAAGCCGGTGTCACAGCCCTTGTGCCCTAATTGGTGAGTCCTTCCGGGCATGCATTCCCATGAGGCCTACAATGAATCCCCACAGTTCTTTCACTGAAATGGAACTATCCCAATTTCTTCATCCAGGGATCTTGGAATCACACTACCTAAAATAATTTATTATTTTAAAGAAAATGGTGTTTGCTTTAGTAAAAAGCTATATAAAATGCTCATCTTACAGTTTCCTGTCCAGTGCTGTATCAGGTCAAAATATTTTGGAGGAACTGATTCCACGTCACAGAAATTTGAAGAAACCCGCCCACCACAGACTGCAGGGTCTCCTTCCAAATGCACAGGTGGAGGGCCTACCCCCCCTCCCCGTGTGGTGGGGTCTGCAGGCAGGGCCTTTGGGAGGTGAGGAAGCTTGGATGTGATATTAAGGGCTGGCTGCACAGACGGGATCACAGCCCTTACGAGAGGAAGACAACCCGAGTCCTCTCGTCCTCGGCCCTGTGAGATGCAGCCAGAAGGCAGTCATCTGCGGGCCAGGAAGAGCCCTGCCCGGAACCCTGCACCCTGGTCTCGGACTCCTCCACCTCCAGAACTGCGAGAGAGAAACGTCTGGTTTTTCAGCCAGCCAGGCGGTGGTGCTCTCTTCCAGCAGCCCCAGAAGACCAAGATGCTCACTCAAACGTCCCCTCTGCTGTGGGAACCCAACCCAGACCCACGTTCAGAGTGCAGGTCCTGGCCTCGCAGAAAGAACGTGTGTGGCAAGACCACAGAAAGGAGTGAACAAGAATGAAAATTAAGAATTTAAAAATGCAATTAAAATAAAATTTTTAAAAAAGAATTTAAAAATGTATGGATCTAGATGTTTCCATCGCTGCATAAGGAACACAGCTTCATTTAATTTCCTATTAGTGGATTTAGAACCTGGGATTGTTCTCACAACCTGTGATATCTCAGAGGAGATGAGACGGATCACATTAAAAACGTGTTTTATAAAGGCCAGGGGTCTGCTCTAATCAGGCTGACCTAACCAAAGAGGTCTCCAGCGGGCTCTCACCACCCTTTCCCCAGCAGCCAGACACAGCTGTCTGTGTTCCAAAGTCTCCAGTTCAGCACCAATGTCTTTTATGTGCCTGTCTCCTCACCCAGACCTGGAAATCCAGGACAGTTCATTCCTCTCCCTTGCACCTAGAAGGGTGCAGATTCAAAGCAGGAAGCAATGTATATTAACGCGGGGCCACTTTGCTGAGCACCAGCCCATCCAATCTTGCAGCTTTTCTGTAAATCTTAAATCGTCCGTAAATTTTTTTTTAAGGCACCAGCAGCAATAGTTAACAGTAATAATCACAACTGTCTTACACAGCACGCAATATATCAACCACTAGAGAGCCCCGCCTCAGTGCTTTTCAGACGTGCCAGCAGGATTCTGTAACTTCACTTGTAGCAAACTTGAAATGAGTAACACGTGAGACTTAAATCCTGACGTTAATTTTGGTCAAATTATTTGATCTGGTTCTCATTCAGCAAAAAAGGGAACAGCAATCCTTCCAAGGCTGATGTGGTAATTGAAATACAGTGTACCGGATGAGCTCTCCCAATGGTGCTCTTAACTCGCACACGTGAGTGAGTGCCCTTCCCTGTACAACGTTCCGACCGGACAACGCCCCACCGTCCCGCACGTGCACACAGTAAGGGGACCCGCCGACAAGGGCGTCATGTCACACCTCAATCACTATTAGGGCTGTAATCACCTACAAAGCAGAAAAATCCCACGTGTGTGTTTATGGCTGTCCACCCAACATGTCCTATTCCAAAGCTCCCAATGGAATAAACGGGCTGTTCCAAGCTGCACGCAGCCGACAGGGGTCAGCAGCGCGGGCACCCGGCTCCCCTAGACCGCAGTCCCGAACGCGGCCAGCACTCAGAACCAGCTGGCAGGAGGGGCCGCGACGCGCGCCCGCAGGGACTAGCAGCACCGCCGGGACAGCGGCGCGCGGCAGCCCGCATTCCACCTCCAGGCTGGGTCGGCGAACCCCAAGAGGCCGCGGCCCACCCGGCCTCCGTCGCGGAAGGAGACAAGAGTGGCGGCGGCACTGTGAGACCGGCTGGGAGACCGAGTGGGCGGCGGCTAAGGAAACCGCCACCCAGACTGCGACCGACACCTGGGCGGCCCCGCGTTAGGGCGTGTTTGTGTCACTCTCGGAGCGACCGGGCGGTAAGAAGCGCCCAGACCGCGGGCAGGGGAGCGTGGGGCGCCACTGCGGCGTTAACAGCCCGGCGCCGCCGGGAAACCGAATCCCCGCGGGTGCGCGCGGCCTGCGCAGAGTTGGCAAGGGAGGGCGGGCGCGGAGGCCGGCGGCGGCGAGGACCGGCGGGCGCGAAAGGGGCGAGTCTGGGCGGCGCCGGGAGGGACCGGCGAGCAGGGAGGGGCGGAGGCGGGGGGAAGGGGGAGGAGGAAGAGCGAAGGGCCCTGGCGGGGCTCCCGGCGTCCAGCCGCGGGCGCCCCGGCCCTCAAGCCACCGCCCCCAGGCCCCGCGCTGACGCTGGACGGTCCCCGCCTCCAAACCCCCCGCCCCGGCCAGACAGTAACTTACCTGTTTGCCGACAGGATCGCCCCTGCTTGCCCCTACGACTGACTCCTCCGGCTCACCGTCTTCCCTCTGGGAGGAAGGGGCGGGACTTCCTGTCTTTCCTTTGAGCGACTTCCGGCAGCTTCCAGGTTGTCTCCGTTTTGGACCGCTCGCGAGACACTAAAACCAAAAGAACAGGATCTCGGGACTGGTTTAGTAAAACCCACCTCAAGTTCCCTTTTATTTTGCCTCGAATGACCAACGGGCCTGGGTGCCGTCTTGTTTTCAGTACACCAGCTCTTGCCGGAAGTCCCTCGGACATGAAGCCGGAAGTCCCACCCCTCCCCGAGAGGAAAACGGAAGGCCGAGGGCATCAATTTGAAGAAGGGGGAATAGGCGTCAGCCTTCAAGGCTGGCGGTGTTCGACCCGGCAGGGCTACCGGAGGTTTACAGAGGGTCCCCGGGCGAGTTCCTCCGGGGTTTCCCGCCGTCGCCGCCCGTCCCGCCTCACTCCATCCCTTCGCCCGCCCTCCATAGAGAATGCCGAGGGCAATGCGGAAGAAGGGGACGCGCTCGCGGGGTTGAGGGCCGCGGAGGCCTGCCGGGCACCCGGCCGCTACCCTTGGCCTGGACGCGGCCGGAGGGATGCCGGCGCTTCTGGGGCCCACACATATACAGGATCGAGGTCTTTCTGCTGAGCCAGGCGCGTGCGCACCTCCAGCTTAAGAGAAGTCTCTCCCGTGACAGCAAATTGGGGTCCTTGCGGTCACAGTCCGAAGGGAGCCACGAGCCGAGTTCTGAGGCAGAGGGGCTCAATGGGGTGGTTCAGTTGGGCAGTAAAAGCTGAAAACGCCGTGAGTGTTTAAAACGTTCCTGCCTGGACTGTTCGTGAACGTTAACGGCGCAGGGTAGATGGAGGAAGGAAAGGCGGCCCCTGGGCGCCCTGTGCCGCACAGCCGCGGGCCTCGGGGCCCAACCTGGACTTTGGAAACCCAGACCCAGCTCGGAAGACGACGCCGTCCGGCAGACGGCCGCGGTGTCCCACGGGGGTCCATACCTTGTAGGCTTAAGGGCCTCTGTTAAGTAATCAGAGCTGTATTTAGGAAGATAAAAGTCGGTGGGAAATAATGGCCTTATAATGGTAGGGAGAGGCTTCCTACCCAAATCAGCTCGCAAGGCCAGTTTCAGCTCAGGGCTGTTTAAATCCGAACAGTGAGCATGGGGAACTCCTTGCAGACCTTCCCTGATTGAATTTTCGCTGAACCCTAAACGCATTCCCGGGTCTTCCACGATAGGAAACACAACTCAGAAGCATCCGCCGCCCCACGATCGCACAGCGGGAGAAAGTGGGGCTTGGCTCGGAATCCACGGCGGCCTTTCCCGCTCTTCCAGCTGGCGCGTAAGCCTTACAGCTGGAGAGAGACGTGGGGAGCAGGCTTCTCCAGCGGGCGACCAGCTTGTCAATGTATTTATTTCATTAACCAACTCGTACTGGGTGCCTACTGAATAAAAGAGAAGGAAAACTGGATACTGTCTTCAGAGTTCCTTTGAAAGGTGCTTAAAATTTACTCGAAAATGTAGGGCTTATTAATGCAATCTTTTGATGTCTACCTCGGCAGCGTTTTTCTTCGGTGGCCAGGTGATGCGGTTCTCACCACCCCAGCAGCCAGCACAGTTCTCCATATGGATGAGGTGTTCCGTGGGTCTTCCGGGGATGAGTCTTGCCCCCACTCCACCTTGGGGTTTTAGTTAACTAACAACTTCACCTTCTTTGAGCAGTGAAATGAGATCGGAGTTTAGTTTTCGGTTCCATCACCCATTATTTTGCTGAGACAGGACTGTTTACATCAAAACGTGACCTTAAGGAAGTCGATTGAACTTCATTCTCCTCATGTGTAAAATTCTTCATTTAAGGTGATGTCCCCTTCTTTTGAAATTGTATTAAGGGAAGGGGTTCCACAATGTGTGAATCAGCCGTGGCTGGATACACACCAGGTGCTCCAAGGTTGGGGGTTCTGTCCACAGTCATGGCACATGCAGGAAGCCACCAGCGAATGCACAAGAAAGGGGTCAGCAAATCGGTGTCTCTCTGAAGTCAATGAAAATAATGAACTTCCTAAACCCTAGTGACAGGGTCTAATATGAAGGACTTTGTTCCATTAGATAGTACTAATAATAGCTCGTTTATTAACCACCTACTATATTTCATGCATTGCTGTAGAAAAACCCGAGAATATAGGGAAATTTTGATAAAGTTGTTCTGTATTGTACTAGGGAAATTAACACCCCTTTTATGACAAAATCGTAAGCATGTGATTCTGTAACAATGTCACACCCAAGCACACCATGTGACACTTTAGGTGAAATGTTCAAATGAAAACTATAAATGATCACACCCATATTGTTACCCTACCAACCACCCTCAAGCAGGCCTTCTGCCAGGCCTGTACATAAATGCATATACATATAAAAAAGAAAACCCAGGGTTATTAATTTATAAAACTTTTTAAAATTCATTTATGTGTAGTATGTTTATATAACGTATAACTTTATAGACACAAAGCCTTGGGGCTTTTTAAAAATTATCCCCACACCTGTATGTAGCTGCAGGACAAGCATTTTTAGTTTATTTTCACAGGGCAGTTGTAAAGCAAGAGCAGTCCAATGCTTCCCTAACTCTTGTCTGCATTTGAAGGGGTGGAAGGAGGCCCACAGCGGGGAGGCCAGGCGACTTTTCTGGACAGAGATGGCAGACCAGCCAAGCGTCGGGTGTTTATGTGAAACTCATGAGCTCGTGGGGTGGCTGGCTCCACAGTTTCATTTCGTCCCGGGACTGGACAGAGCTGATGGACCCCTTGCCGTTTCCCTGATGTGCAGCTCCACCCACCCCGCATCATCTTCCAACTACACTGTCTGCTCCTGCTGATGTTCTTCATGCTGCAGACAAGTTTTCTTAAAGCACTCGTTATCCTCACACCTGTGGCTAGCACATCCCCCCACCACCTTGGCTCCGAGAGGGCAGGATTTTTATCTGGTAATACAAATAGCTCTCTGTGTTACAGTTTCACATGCAGTGATCAGTCTTCATAAACGTCTCCATAGCACTCGAACCCGAGCTGGAGCCCTTACCAAGGGGTGGGGATGGTGCCCCCTGAACTGAGGATTACCCTCAAACCCCTCTGCCACAGGATAAGACAGTCTAGGCTGCAGTTCTTTCTTTAACCTAAAGAAAGTTACAAAATTTTGACACTCATATGTGGTCAGTTCAAGTGTGTGCATTTATCGGGGTGAGGTCAGTGTGTGCAGCACCCTCCCCACTTCTGTTTGCGCAGCCGCCTGCCTGTCAACAGTTCTGGGGAAGGAGAGAGAAGTGGCCCATGGGTAGGTAATGCTGACGTTGGGACCAGGGGAACCCCATGGAATCTTAAGGGAAGATGACAGCTGCACATGATTGATGGAAGAGATGGTTTAAACCACTGAAATTGTCACACTGATGCTGACACTTCTGCCATCAAAAATGAACGTGTACACCAGCATTATGAAGAACTCGAATTTCCTAATACAAATCGATAGGTTGCTGCCTTTGTTGTGCTGTTTTAAAATGCTGGTCTTTCACAGAAGTAAGTACAGGATGGAACAGTCGTCACTGTTCACTGATCAGAGCGCAGCTCGGTGCTGTACCCGTGGTACCATCTCTCCCACAGGGCGCTTCCATCGGTCTAAGGACAACTTTCTGATCCTAAGGGTGAAATCCGGAAGGATTCCTCTGAGCCGCGTCCAACGTGAACAGGGCACAGTGAACAGTGTGCAGATGCCTGGTGAAGGCCTAGGGCCGTCAGTGCAACCGGCAGCCCGGTTGGGCCTCAGGCAAAGCCAGCCCCCCAGGAACATTCCACTCACATCAGCCAGGAGAAGCCCTTCTGCTGTTGGTCAGGTTTTCTTGTACCTGTACCGAGAAGCGACGTGAATGCTACAGAAGGGTTATTACCAAATCTACCGCTGTCTCAGTCTAAGTGGATAATAAAAGAAAAACTCAGAGCAAAAGGTTTCAAGCTTCATAAATAAAAATACGTATACTCACAATTGGTCCGAAGGTTGTGGGTCATTGCCGAGCTGATTAAGAGTGTGTATACTCCCATATTCCAGGAAATAAAGCCATCAGTAGATTTACATGTTTTTCTAGGTATTTGTCATCTTTTCCATTAGATAATGAACACTAAACACTACTGTAATAGCAGGTTGGAAAAATAAAAGGAAAATGCATGAAAGAAGGTACACCAACTCCACGCATGCCAGGCATTGTGCTAAAACCTTGCACGCACTATCTCAGACAGTCCTATAACCTCTCCAAACGGGGCACTGTTTTCATTTTACAGATTAAGAGGTGATGCCATGTGCTCTGGTTCAGTCCCTGCTGGGTGACAACGGGGACTGCTCCCCCTCTCCGCCGCCCCCAACTCACTCTCCCCCAGAAACCGCCCCCTCGAGCCAGGCCCTGTGGCCGGGGCGCGGTCCCAGGAAAGAGTCCCCTTCAGAGTGGCTGACGTCCCTGTTCTTCCTTCTCTTGAAGGCCAGGAACACACAGGTGGCTCCTCTGGATGTTGTGCGCGACTCACTGAGGTTCTTTCTCCTTCGTTTTCATTCTTTCTCCCTCCCAGACCCGCAGGCCAGACCCTTCCGCTGGTCTGGCGGAGACGCTCCCTGACTCTTCTGTCTGCTCAGTCACCGGTCAAAAGCAGCTAGTGATTTTTTTGCTTACTTCTCTGTGGTTAAGCTACATTTTCTCTTCCTGAAATGTCAAGTAATCTTGATTTGCATCCTAGACATGTGAGTGCCAGGATGTGGCGATCCTGGATTTGGCCACATTCCCCTGGCAAGACTGGCTGGTGTGGGTCTGGTTTCAGCAGCCGGTTCTCCGGGCTGTACTCACGCCCCCTCCGCCTCCGCTGGGAGGCTGACATCTGCCTCCCACGTGCTCCTCCGGAGACTGAGGTCAGAGGTCATCCGGAGACGAGGCAGCACCTGCAGGATTTGGCGTGCCCCTGTGACTGTCCGGAAGCTCCGTGCCCTCACTCTGTGCTGGCACGGTAGGCCTGCACTCTGCCGTCTGGTTCTTCACGGGAGGTTTGCAAGTTTACATGGCCTCCTTTTCTCGGTCATAATTACATAAAACTTGAAAGGGAACATGGGCCATTTTGGGTGACTAATTTTTGATGATTAATTTACTTTACAGCATCCTTTAATAAATTTCTAATGTCCTTTACATTGGAACTTTCTGTCATTGCAGTCAGATGCCTACCTGCGGTGACAGTGTGCCATGAACACTGAACCACCCACACTAGAATTTCAAATCTGTTCTTTTTGAATGCCTTTTGGTGAATTTCCATGTGGGAGGTGGAATGATTTAAAACTTCGTATTTTCTGTTACAGTCAAAGGCATAATTTCTATGACATCTTTTCTCATTCTGAATAAGAAATCACTCTAGAATGGAGTTTTTAAGTATAATTTTTCCACATAATGACATCTTGTTCTCTGCAATCTACCCAAATTTCAAAAGCTCAGAAGCATATATTTACTTACCGTAACAGTCGGGAAATGACAGTCATCACCCGTACCTTCCACCCTCTTTCACGTCATGTTGGGGGCGGGAGGGAGAAGAGATCACTTTGCTTCAGAAACTCTGTATTTCTGTTTTCGTACTTCATGAGTTGACAGAGCGTTTGGATGGCTGAGCAAAGCACAGAATGCCCCGCCCCCAGCCCCTCCCTGCCCCGGCGTGCCTCCTGGAGAGGAAAGTTCTTCTCTGTACAGTGAGGAGGAAGGTTCATCCTTACCTGGTCAGTGCCTCACAGAGCACATGTAGATGCTCCAGAGTTCATCAGCGGAGGCACAGAAGGCAAAGGGCCGTCTGCGTCCTCGGTTTCACCTTCATTGCCGGTCACGAGGGGCAGTGCAGACAGCTGTAACCGCGCATGCACTCCCACACAGATACCTCATTCCATCTTCTGTAATCAAGACTTCAAGTCATCGTTTAATTTTTTAGCTATCGTATGTACAGTTAGTATTCAAATGCATTGAATAATAGCATCAAAATAATAGCTAGATGACATTCAATACATTTACAACTTGATACTTAAAATAGTATATCATTGTCCTGGCCAGGTGGCTCCCTTGGTTGGAGCATCATCCCTGTACACCAAAAAGGTTACAGGTTCAAATCCCCAGCAGGGCACAAACCTATGTTGCAAGTTAATCCCTGGGTGGGGCATGTAGGAGAGGCAACCGATCAATGTTTCTCTCTCACATCAGTGTCTCTCTCCCTCCCTGTCTTTAAAAATCAAGAAACATGTCCTCGGGTGAGAATTATAAAAAAATACTATTAGAATAAATGGTAACACAGAACTGTGGAGACTGATGGTGAGCAGGGACACCTGACTCACTCAAGGGAACTGGAAGAGGCTTCCCTGAAAAAGCACAGCTAAGCGGAGATCCGAGGAATAACATGGAGCCCAGGCCGGTGAGCGCGGGCCGGGCCAGGAAGCACAGGAAAAGGCTCCGGGGCAGGCTAGCCTTCGGTTTGAGAGACCAGAGGACTGGAAGGGCGGGGTTGCCAGGCCGTACTGAGTGAGGCCGAGCGAGGCCAGCGGAGAAAGTGGAGAGCAGGGTGGGCCATTCCTTAGACACTTGTGACAGGGACCTCACCCTGTGACCAGCAGGCCACTCCAGGGTTGTAGGCAGGCGGGAGGGGCACGCAGGCTGCATGCAGGGTGACGGGGACACTGGAGAGGTCGGCTGGGTGAGCAAAGAAGTTAGGTCGGGCTTTCGCAACGACCCACCAGAAGGGAGAGAATTTGGCTTACAGGCGCTGGGAGGTGACGGAACGGAAGGACGTGGTGGCTGTTGAGCAATGGGGTTGATGGGTCTTGATACTGAATTGGATTTGAAAGAGGAAAGTGTCCCAGAAGACCCAGGATTCCAAAGGTCCCTTTACCGGGGCAAGGAACCTGGTGGGGGTGGGGGGGGGACAGGTTCAAGAGGACGGAGGAGGAAGGTTCCTGTTTGGGAAGAACGGAGCTTTAGATATGAAATGCTAGATGGACTGGGGGCTGGTTCTCCGAAGGGGGGCTGGCTGGGCCACACAGCCTCTGGCGGACAGAAAGGCGGGGGGGAGGCTTGCACCGGAATGAGCCGTGGAGTGAGATGAGGCTGGGAGCAGGTCCTCTGCATGTCCCTGGTCCCCTGCCTGTGCAGACAGCATGTGTCTCCGACAGGCCTGTGCCCCCGGGGCGCACTCCCCCGGGGTTCCCGGCCAGCACGCTTCATTTTATGAAGACGGCGTGAAGCCAAAACACCCCCAGCCCTCCGTGCTTTCCGTGAGGGCGTCACCAAACCCAAATGAGCATCCAACCCCTGAGCCTGGTGCATGCCCCCCCAACACACTGCAGCTCCCTCCCACCAGGCTGTCCCCGCGCACTCCCCGGCACATGGGTGGTCATTTCTATCCATGTGCATATATTTCTTCTATAAAACTCCTAAAGCAAATGTTTATAGTTCTCTCTCCTCAACCTCTGTGTCTTCTCACAACTGATCAGTTGGTCTCCTGGCCACTGGACTGGGTAGGTTTCTCTCACCTCTCCGAGCAGACCTGCCTGGAAGGTACCTGCGCTCTGGCACATCACAACCCCAGCAGCCAGAGGCCAGGCAGATAATCCAGGGCGACCTGTGAGAGCTGGTGACAGGGAGGCAGAGAGCATGGGCTCTGGACTCTCTCAGGCATCTCCAGGCTGGAATCTCCTAGATCCGATGACCTAATTCGTCTGAATAAACCACCAAGACACCGCAGGCCTGGGGTGCACGGGAGCAAAGGTCCAAGAGGACTTTGCACTAGTCAGCAGCTGGCTCAGAAGGGGTCACGGTGTATTTCACAGTGTATTTTACAACCAACTTTTGTTCCCCGCCTTATCTGAACACCATTTTAAAAACATACATTGGCATCACGGAGCTCCGGCACAGTTAGGTCTTGGGAACTCTGCCTAATGTGTCAGGCAGGTCCCACGGAATCCAGAACGTGACATGATCTGGTGCAGTCTGCTGAGCACGGGCAGGCTGAATGGCGGAGAATGTCAAATACCTGCCCACGCTCGACCACCAGGGCCTGATGATGCACTCCAGTCAGGGAAGTGGGCCCTCTGTGCGTGACCACCAGGCTGGGCCTCAGGGGGGCCCCTCTCTGTGAGCGGAGTCCGGGTGAGCTGACAGAGAGCTGGGGTGAGTTATGCTTTGTTTTTATTGGGAATCACAAGAGAAACATTTTTAATAAACCCTTAAATCCCTTCTCATTAATGTGATTTAGATAACGAATTCATAAAGACTGAATTGATTTGTTTACATACACTCAACCTCAGAAAAATTACGTTCTTCGTTTGTTTGTTTACCCCACCAAAGCCAATCAAGCCAAACAAGACGGTGAACTAAAATGATTAACGAATGCGCACTGGCTGGTGGCTTTAAATGGAGACTGTGACACTGACGTCAAGGTTGATTAGTTCTCTGCCTCGCTGATGCTATTAAAAGCTTTGAGCAATCGAGACAAAGCCATCGAGTCAGACTCCAGCGGGCTCAGCGAGCGTCTACCAGGGTTGATTCTGCTGTGGGAATTCACACCTGCACAGACGTTGCGGAGAGAGAGCGAGCCAGCGGGGGCCTTCACTGGTGGAGAGGAAGAACAGAAACTGGGAGGGGTGGCTGGGTGGCATCCATCCCAACTAAGGCAAAGAGGCTTCGGGTAAAATGCACTCATCCTCACCCAAGGAATCCCCCATGGTCTTAGGCTATGGACATTGATCATTTCTGGTTCAGAACTTTCTAGAAGGGGGAGCAAGATGCTAACGTGGTCTCAGGCTTTCATGGCTCCTCTAAAAGCACCCCCCACGGGGAAATGATGGTGGTCAGCATCGGGGGCAGCGTGTTCAGTTTCAAAATGAGAGAAGAGAGAGGGTGGTACAAGCGAGGGTGGGGCAAGCACCAACCGCCACTGGATGGAATGAGCGTGTACTGTGCATCCTGCTGGCCCAGAACACAAGCCGCGGTGACCAGGCCAATCGTTGCCAGGGGAAAGTCCAGGCAAAGAACTGCCCGGGAGCTGCGGATGGACTTGGTGAGGCCAAGCTGGTGAAGGCAGCTGTGACTTCAGAAGGACATGCAACGGGGTCATCAAAGCACTCCCAGCGTCTGTGCCTTTAAGATATTACAGTATTGGTCCAAACGCCCAAAGATATTTTAAATGGGAGGGGAAACGTTATTTATTGGACCAAAATGTTCTGGATATTTCCGTTCCACTCCTGCCCGGGTCATGGGGGGGCGGCGGGAATCTGTCTGTCGGTCAGAGCTAAGCTGGACGATCCTGTCATTGTTCATGCAGCTGAGCCATCTCTAGAAAAAAGACAGCAAATAATTTGGATCCCTCTATGTAGTTCTGCTTAATGAAAGAAGTTAAGAGAAACATGTTTATTTCCATTGAGATGATGGAAGAGAACTCCATCAATTGAAACAGGAAGATCTGAGGATGTAAGTTTAATCTGAAGTACGCGGCACGCCCAAGGCTCGCCCACGTGGAGCCCTGCGGGTGGGCAGCAGGGGCTCAGCCCTACGGGACCCCCGCCTGTTGATTTTCTCGTTCTGAGAGTGCTCGCCATCATCAACGGCGCCGAGCGGAAGCTTCAGCACCCTCTTCTGGAGCGTGTCCTGGAATATCTGGGCGATCGGTATGATCGACCCATCCCAGATCACATGGGGCTCCGTGCCAAACACCGAAACCCAGGAGAGAACGGCGTCTGAGTCGCAGAAGGACCAGACCGCGCTGCGCTCGCTGCCGGGGAGCACGCTCCTCGCTGTCCTGCAGATCGTGCTCTGAAGTGGAGAGTAGAGTCCAGAGGAAAACAGCGGTCGCCTTCTTTACACCTGCCTACTTCTGAAAAGTTTTTCTTAAATGAAATGTTTGTTTTGAACTAGTTTCACATGCACAGAAAAGTTGCAAAAAGAGTCGAATTCCCATGTACGCCTCACTCTGCTTCCCTAACGTTAACATCTTGCGTAACTGTTGACCAATGACCACGAATAGGACATTAGACTTGAAGAAACAGTACTAACTAGACGCTGCGCTTCTCTGAATTTCACGACTCTCCCCTTTCCCAGAATCCCACACCGCGGTTGGTTGAGGCCCCTCAGCCTCCTTTCGTCCGAGCCCGTGTTTCAGTCCCTCCCCGTCTTTCACGACCTCTGACCCTCTTGAGTACTGATGGTTATTGTGTAAAATGTTCCTCCATTTGGGTTTGTCTGTTTTCTCATGACTGGAAGAGGTCATGCATTTTTGGCAATACCCCAGATGACGCGCCTACTTTTACGGCTGTCTCCTGAATTAAATATCAGCAAAGTGGGAATGAGGTGCTTTTGGTTTCTGTAACAAATACGTAAATAAACAGCTACCATCGACCATCTCCTGAGTGTCTCAGTTCGCGCGCTCGGATTTTGGTGCGCCCCACGAACAGCGTGATGGACACCCTCGGGTCCAGAAAGAGGCGGACTCCATCCTCCTAGGCTAGAGGACAAGTCGCCAGCGGTGGGCGGGAGGGAAAACCAGACGAGGACGTAAAAGGGGACACGCCGCGTGGTCTCCCCCCACAGAGCAGGGTGTGAGTGTGGATGATGTCCACGCGCTTCGCAGTTCGTGGCGCAGACAGACGCAATGCTGCCTCTCTCACGGACCTGGACATTTCGGTCGCACGCCTCTCCTCAGTGGGCAGCACAGCGGCCTCCTCACGGCCCCTCCTCTTTCCTTCCACCCCACGTTCCACTGGTGAAATGCCGCCACGCCGCGGGGCCGTGCGAATGACGGCCCAGAGGGTTGCTCCCAGTCTTGGGCTTGTCCTCCAATTTCTCACGTGTGCCCCTCGGACAGAGGACCCCCACAGAGACTGAGTCCTCCCAGGGTCCGGACCTCAGATCCCAGCCCTGCTGGGTCCCGGGCTATGGCCTGCGGCCGCATCTCTAATGCAACAGTCTGAAAACACTAAATGGAAAATTCCAGAAATGAACGGTGCCTGCACCCTTTAGCTCACTTCATCGAGTCACTGAGGCATTCGTCACCCCCCCTCGAAGCAAGGGTGACACAGCGTGCGATGTCGGAAAGCAGGCGAACATACTCACGAGAGGGTGTGCAAGGAGCCCCGCTCATGCCACGCTCAGAGAGGCGGCCAACGCGGGCAGGACGGCCCACACCCAAGTCCTAAGCATCTGCTCCACCTCCTGCCCCCGCCCCGGGGAGCCAGCCCTCCGTCCTGCTGGGAACAGGCAACTCGAGGTCTCCTAAGTCGCACCTGTTTCGATGGCTCTTTTTGCTGCAAGGTACTGCCTGCCCTTCATGTCTGCGGTCCACAGGCGCAGCCCCAGCACCATGGAAACGGCCATCCGGTCGGAACTATTTCTTTCGGAGAAGATGCGCTGGAGATGCTGCTTCACCTGAAAGGCAGCACCTTCAACTGTCAGAGAACATTCCGAGTCACTCCCTCAGCCAATGACCATGGTTTCCCACCGAGGAGCACGGAAGCCCCACCCGACAGACCCAAGGGTCCGGAGGCAGGTCTGCCAGAGGGCGGCCGACAGGGGGCGGGGCTCCAGGGCGGAGCTTCACCCCGTGGGACAAACGCGTGCTGTCACCCCCCTCCATCGCCGGCCCCACCCCTACCGTCAACCACAGCGTCCAACTGTTAACGTTGGCTGGTTAGGGATTTCGGTGACCGTGAGACTTGAATGACTTCATGGACAACATGACTCACGCAGCTGGTATGAATGCTGAGGGCCTAGGCGTCCTAACACATGAACACAGCTTCTCACTGGGAACATCCCCATCTTTGGACGCACTGGCCCCTCGGGATGTTGCGGGAGCAACCCCGCGCTGAGCTGGGACGGGGCCTCGTCGCCAGCGTCCGTCCCTCTCTCTGCCCCTGGCTCCGGCCCCCTTGCCACCGTGGAAACCACCCCCACCCCCAGAAGAACTGCAGCCTCCGCGATGTTTCTTCCCTTCGTTCCTTCGAGCGTTTACGGAACACCTGTGCTCTGGCGAGAACTGTTCCGGGTCTGGTGCAGGGGGATAGCCGAGAGCCAGGGGGCTAGACCCGCCCTCAGGGACTGCGTGTGGTGAGGAAGGGGGAGGGCATTTCAGAATGTAATTGCTGCTTCAAAGACCGTCACAGCACAATGGGGCCAAGAGGGTGGGGATAGGGTGGTGTCTCCTCAGCTCATTCATCCAGCGTCTGCTCTGTGTCAGCCTTGGGGCAACCTGGCGACAGGCCGGGGATCTGGACATGTGACTCCCTCCGTAACAGTCTCACTGATGGCTCCCGGCTGTGTTCACCTCGGATGTGTGGACAAACTGACATGTGGTGCCCGGCACCGCCTGGCTCACCAGCGCCCACCCCCCGCCCACCCACCCCGCACAGGCCGGCAGCGTCTCCACCCGTGTGCGAGACCAGTCTTGCTTTCATGGCTACGGAATTTTCCACCACTCCACCCCCGCGTGGTTATCCGACTACTGTACCCGCGTATCACCAAGGAGAGAGATTTTGACATCTGTCCCAGACCCTCAGTCCTGGAAAAGAATGGCCCTTCGATGGCAGCCAGGGAACCGCTCACTCGGCCGTGGGCGGCGGCCCTCGGAAAGGTGCTGCCGGGCTGCTGGGCAGCCCGCTTACCTGTCTTTCCACCGCAGGTGTCTCCACGTGGGGGACCAGCTGGATGGAGAACTTGCTGGTGACTCGGGCAGAGATGACGGCTTTCGTCCAGGCTCAGCAAGCGCACCCTCGATCCCGTGGATGGAGGGGAGGGGTACCGCCACAGGTGCATTAGAATCTCCTCCTGAATTGAAATAAAGTTAATTTATTACATACGGAAATGGTCGCTTGAAAGTACTCAACTGCAATGCTTTCATCACCGATTTCTGTGCGTCCGCGACACCATCCCCGAGTTAATTATCACCCCGCGTGGCACCATCTGGACTAATCATAAAGCGACCTTTTCCCTCGGGACGTGAGGTCCTGGGCACTGTCACCTGCCCAGGCCACTGCGGTGCACAAGGGCCCTCGTCACCGGGCTGTGCAGTTTCCACTTAATAGCCGGCAGGGGCCCTTTCAGAAACTTAGTTCAGTGACAGAGGTCGGTCCCCAACCAGCGCGATGACAACCCGCCTGCTGTGCTACCCACAGGCTGTACTCAGAGGGCGTGCAAGCACGCCACAGACATGCAAGCACACCACAGACGTCCCAGCCGGTTCGCCCTCGCTGGGGCCACGCAGGGCCCGTCTCGGGAAGCAGGAAACGCTACCCCTGGGTCCAGCGCACCCCACCCCGCCCCACCCCCGGCATTTCCCCGGGGAGCGGCCACGGCAGGCACGAAGAGGGCAGCGGCGAGGAAGAGGAGAAAGTCTGCATCTCCCTTAACCACACTTTCGGCTGTGGGTCTGCCAGCTGCACGGAGGCGGCGATGCTGCCCTTCACAGAGTGGCCCGGAGGCTCGAGGTTTCCTCCGGGAAAATGGGCAACGGGGGTCTGGGAGCTGGGACCACTGCTGACGAGCCTCGCTCTTTAAACAGACAGGAGCCCGGCCGGCGTGGAGCTGAGCCTGACCAGCTGATGAGGCAGGCAGGGCTTTGAGAGCAGGAGCCGCCCTGTGGTCGCCCCCCAGCCCTGGGGCCGGTGGGTCTAGATCTGGGGGTGCGGCCCTGAGGTGGGAACCGGCCTCCCTCGGGCTCCCAGCTGCCTGGGCCCTGAGCTGCGGGGTCAGCCGCTCCCAGAAAGCCAGGCTCTGGGGGCAGCGACCTCCATGTCGCCCTTCCTTGGTGTCAAACAGGAACTCCTTAACCTGGGCGCGGTGCCGGCACTCTGCCGGGCCCAGGTCGGTGGCTGCGTGCAGCTGTCTCTCCTCCTCTGTGACAGGAGCCACGTGGTCGTAGATGCCAGGGACCAGGATACAGCCGGAGGCGTCGGTGAGGCTCCCTGCCGGGCACACACCCAGGGCGAGGCCGAGTGGGCGTCACAGGGGCACCGATAGCCCGGGTCCTGCTGCGGGGCCACGGGCGGCTCTCCGGGGCAGCAGCCGGCCTCGTGCCTGGCTCTGGGCGTGCCCGGCTCTGGGCGTGCCCGTCCTAGATGCCACGGCCGCAGGAAGGAGCTGGTCGCCAGGCAGACCCGCCTCCACGGCCACCTCGCTGAGGCCTCTCGGGGCCAAGCCATTGTCTGCGTGCGGCCCAGTGTGCCACAGGGCACAGCGGAAGCGCTGCGGCCCATGAAAGAAGTGACGTGGACTTAAGCAGCCCAAGGAACATTTAGCCAAGGGGCAGAGCTCAGGATGCGCCTTTTCTTCCACCCACCTCCATTCCGGGCAGGCTTGGGAACCGAGGGAGGGGAGACGCGTGGGGTCAGGCAGAACTTTGCGTTAGTGGGTCCCACGTGTTTGAAAACTGGAAGGAAGCAACGCATCACCGAGGAGAGCCACCAAATCGGCCATCGGCTCATCGAGGAAACCGCCAAAGGTTCCTGAGTGAAAATCTTCATCTCCGCATTTCACCCCGAAGACAGGTAAGCGGGAAGACAGGTGCTTGGCGCCGGCCTTGCTGCGGTGGCCGCTGACGGCTTTCACTCGGTGGGAAACACGCCCCAGCAGCGTCTCTTGAGACTCAACCCCACATCCCTGCTCGGGCTGTGCAGAAATGTGACTCGGCACATCCGGGCCTCCCGTCTTCATTCCCGGGTGTCCCGAGTCCCCGGAACGGACTTCAGCCGCCTCCTTCTCCACAAACACGGCTCTCTCCCCAGATCACTCTTGGTTTCACCCCTGTCTGCTGCTCACCCTCCTTTCGGAAAAACTCTCCTTCCAGAAAGTTCCTCCTCTGCATGCTTCTCCTGCCAGCAGGACAATTCTGTGGAAGTGTCCTCGAAAAGCTGCTTCTCCATCTCCCGGCCCACAGCTCCTCTGGACACATCCTCCCTCCGCGCTCGGAGCTCTGAGAACTGCTCACTGGGTTTCCCGCATGGCCCCCGCTCGCCCCCGCTCATCCCCACAGGCCCAGCCTGCCTGCTGGGCCCCACTTCCTGAATCTGCGCCTAGGGGTCAGCGCTCCATCTTCTCTGCCGCTGGCTTCCTGCCAGCCTGCTCGCTTCCAAAACACGGAGGGCCCCCGTCCTGCTAGTCTGTCACCTCACGGTGACCTCGGACCCCTCCTAGGCACACCGCATCCCATCTGCCGCCCAGGTCTGACGAGGCCTGTCGTCGCCTCCCATCTTTCCGGCCCACCCACGTTCAAGGTGCGGCCAGGGGAGCAGGCCCCTCATCTTCCATCCCAGACCGCAGTCGCGCAGGCAGCCCCGTGGAGCCAGGACTGTTCCTCCCACTAAGCCCAAGCCGCTGGGAGCAGCCCTCCCCCCAGGGCTCTGGCTCCTGCTTCAGGGCGCCGCCACTGCAGGCCCTAAACCCGGCTGGTGACTCTCAGCCAGAGGAACGCTGTCTGCAGAACAACATGCGAAGCACAACCGCTCACAGCGTGGGAGCTTCAGGCACACCCCCGCTCCCTAAACCTCCCCCGCGGTGCCCCAGGCCCAGCACCGGGAGAACTCTCTGCTCTCCCAGAGCCCTGCGTCCCTGCCCCTGCCAGACTCCGGGGCACCTGCGCACCACCTCCACCGTGAAGCAGCTGTCCCCTCCGGTTCCGTAAATGAGCGCCGGCCTCTGGCTGAGCCACAGGTTGTTGGAAATCACGATGCAGTCCACGCTGGAAAAGAACCCGTCCTTTTCTCTCTTGACAAGTTCCTCCAGGGCCACAGACCCGGCTTCGTCCATCCCTTCACGGGGAGATCCTGGAGTAACAAAGGAACAAACTGTTCTGGCAAAATACGGCACAGCTCACCCACGCACCTGTGAGATCCAGGACTAGAGCGTATCTATCATAAATACCGTCAATTTTTACACGCAGTCAATGTGTGGGTCATTCACACTCCCAACACTTCTGCTTGCGGCAAAGGAGTTTTAACTCAGACTGGGAAGGGGAACTCAAGGTGACGCCCAGTGTGTTCACTCCAGGTTGCCCATTGATTTAATGTCGATGCAGGATTTGGGGAAGGATTTCCTTAGAAAAGCAACATCCACGCTGCAGAGCAGACGCCCTTTCTTCCTTCTGCCCAAAAGGAATTTTCCGAGAAAGGTTACTCAATTACTAATCTCTTTTCTGTCCTCATAATTCTGAGCATGATAAATGAGAACTCTTTCCTTTGAAAGACTGTCTAATGTTTAAGCCTCGGGATAATTTTTATTTCAAGTATCTGTTATTTTTCAACTTCAAGTTCAGTCAGCCTTTTAACTTATTCAAAGGCTTTGATCACGCGGCAAAAATGGAGCTTTTCTCCAGTTAATATTAGGGCACGGAATAGCGCCTTTAAAATTTTTACAGCTTGCCTCTTCCCCCATTTGCTTTTGATCTTATTGTATCTCTATAATTTATAACTTTGTATCTCTGCGAGGCACATGAAAAGGGGAGGTCAAAGACCTCTTCCTGGAGCAGAAGATACCTAGGAGACTTTAAAAGTGATGATACACAGACAAACGACAGCCCAAACATACTAATTAGGGCTAATGAGCGGGATCGAATCGCCCAAGATTCACAAAGGCAGGCTGAGCAGGGGATTATGTGTTAGAAAGTATGACCTTGGGCGTGTGCGGATAATGGCTTGCTCAAATGGGTCACTTGCCCACATTTCTATGTGTCTTAGGAAGTCCAGCTGCAGTTCGGAAATCTCAATATTTGAAAGTTCTTCATTCGCATTTAACTAGCAAACAATGACTGAACAGTTGGAAAGCCTGAGAATTTTCTGGTAAAAAGTGATTAATAAAATAGAAGCCAGCAGCTACTAAGTGTTGGAGGAGGAAGACGGACCAGCGGGCAGGCCTGGGTTTTGGTCTCTGCTCTGGCCCTGGGCACCCCGGGGACCCGGACACACCACTTCACCGCTGGGCAGCTCGCTGCTCTCTCTGTGCGGTACGGGCACTGGTGCTCGCTCTGGCTCTTGGTGAGAGCACCTGGGGAGGTGGCCCAGGGTTAGAGGTCCAGGCACCAGGAAGGCAGGGAGAGAGGACGGGAGGGCGGGTGGGCGCCAGGAAGGGAGAAACCGGGGCTCCTGGACCCTGCTCCTCCACCCACCCCACTCGGTGCCCGGAGGCGGACACGCCATTCCCAGCCCACAGATGAGGGACAAGGGGCTTAGCATTAACTGACTGGTTTGCAGGCAGAGAATGCTTCTTCTGTTTCTTCTGCAATTATGTCCATTTCAGAGTTGAAATGTAAAAGCAAAGCAGATTTTGCCCTTTTATATAGGACTTCTTTATAAATATTGCTTTGCCTCTCTTAAGAAAGAAGGGGGGGGGGGGACAAGGAAAGAAGGTGAGGGAGAGAAACCACCTGAGACGACCGGGGCTTGTTTGGGGTGAGCGCCTAGACGATGAGGCGCCCAGCCAATGCCCACCAGACTCAGCAAGCCCATCTTCCTGCGCCACACGGGGCGGCTGAGCCCAGGGCGGCACAGCCCTCCTCTGCCTGCCTCGTGGGAGGAAGTAAACCCACGGAGGGGAAGCCCCGGCACCTGGCGAAATGTCCCCCGAGGAGAGACATCACCATGTGAGGCCAGGACTGGGGGGCCTGGGCGGGGTCGGCGCCCGGAGCCTGGGCCCTGCTGTCGTGCTGGTTCCCGAAGGAGGCTGGGTGGGGACCGGCCTGGACCTCGGCCTTGAAACCCATCCTCAGTCTCCGGGAGCAAAGGCGCAGAGTCAACGAGCCGTGGGAGGGAGAAGGCGCAGGCTCCCTGCTTTGAGGGTCGGCCCCACAAGACCCGTGGAGGGGAGCCGAGGGCCAGGCCCCCCCGCTCCCAAGCTCACCGACTGGACGGGCTACTTCTGTGTGAAACGGAAGTCTGCTGTCCTGTAAACACAGCGTCAGAAAGCGGCCACGCGGACCAACCCCGTCCCTCGGACGGGACAGGCCCTGAGGCCCAGAGAGAGTCCGCCGCCTGCCCGGGGCCACACCGCCAGACCGGAACCCCCCTTCGGGGTCCAGCACACACATCGGGAGAGGGCAGGGAGGCGTGAGGTGGGCTCGTCCTCGGGAGAGTGACCCAGTGGCCGGTTGGAGACCCTGACCCGGGCCCGCCACGAGGTCCTCCGGTGGTCCGGTGGCCCGAGGGAGGGAGCCCCGCTCGAAGCAGCACCCCACCTTTCCAGGACCTGCACGGGACGCCTGCTAACAACTACGTTTCACAAGAGCAGAAAGGGACCTAAAGATTCAGACAGAACGTCACATGGCAGGGGCCTCCGTCTTGGTCATTGTTGAAGCTGCTAATGTCTTTTTAAAGTGCACATCTGTCTCTACTAATAAAATCAAACCTTGTGATGAGGAGGGGAGATTAAAAAAAAGAAGACGAGCTAAAATAAGAGAGCGGGGCATAGGCAGGTCCCAGCAGAGAGTAGCTCCTCCCGTCCGGCCAGCAGCACAGGCTCGGGGCACTGTGCCTGCCCCGGCCCAGCTGGGTGGCTCCGGGCCGTTCCCTGACCTTGGCAGCCTCACTCTCCTCACCTGTACAATGGGTGTGATTATAAGAACACACACCTCCGAAGACCGCCGGGAAGATGGGAGGACGTAATTCAGGTGACAGCTTGCAGCACAGCGAGCGACTCAAAGCACCACTACTACCATCATCATCATCACCATCATCATCAGCACCACCACCATCACTACCATCATCACCACCACCACCATCAGCACCACCACCATCATCACCACCCCCATCATCACCACCACCATCAGCACCACCATCATCACCACCACCATCAGCACCACCACCATCATCATCACCACCATCATCACCACCACCACCACCATCAGCACCATCACCATCATCATCACCACCATTATCATCACCACCATTATCATCACCATCATCACCACCATCATCACCACCATCATCATCACCACCACCATCATCACCACCACCATCAGCACCACCATCATCATCACCACCACCACCATCAGCACCATCACCATCATCATCATCACCATCATCACCACCACCATCACCACCACCATCATCACCACTACCATCACCACCATCATCACCACCATCATCATCACCATCATCGCCTCATCACCATCGTTGCCGCCATCATGGTCAGCGCCCTCCCCCCGAGACATCGCCGGGCACCTACCTCCTCCAGGGCCCAGAAGGCGCTCACAGCGTTCATCCGTGCCACAACAGGACCTTTGTCATCTGTTGCTCCCTGTCCGTAAAGCTTCCCTTGAAAACAGGGGAAGTGTTTTCAGAACGGCTGGGGGACCTCTGCCATGTCAAGTGACTTTGAATCAAAGGTCGTTCAGCAGGTCACCACTCCAACACGCCCTTCTTCCATGCTCTGAAGTCCCAAAGAAGCACGATTTCTCGGGCACAGATGGCACAGCCGTGAGCCAGTCAGAAACCCCAAGCTCCTTTGAAACACACAGAGCCGTTGGGCCCAGGGAGCGATCAGCTGTTTTCTCCAAGGTCATGGAACAGGATCTGAGGGTTTGTCACCGAATGTCCCGGAACCCAGCCCTTGATTCGGGGACTTCCCAACTCGCAAAAGGACGAACAGAGGGTGTCTGTATCTCCAAGAACTGTCTCCTTCTTTCCTTTGAAAAGCATCACATTTGGTATTTCCAGAAAGAAAACGTCTGACTGAGAGGACCGTTCTCCTCACAGCCCAGGGCCCCGTCCTGGGGTGCCACTTCACCCCGGGGCCCACAGGTCTGGGCTTCTGCCACAGACGCGAGAAAACTGGCCTCAACCGACAAGCTTGGAGAGGATGGAAACCATGAGAATGGCTTTCTTTTTTTTGAGGGAGGAGTGGGAAAAGGAGGGAGAAAGAGAGGGAGAGAAACACCCATTGGTTGCCTCTCGCACATGTCCCATCCCGACCTGACCAGGGACTGAACCTACAGCCCAGGCATGTGGAACCAAATGGGGGACCTTTCGGTTTGCAGGACGCTGCCCCGCCAACCAGGCCACAGTGGTCAGGGTGCGTTTTGTTCATTCTTAATGACAAGTTAAGACCTGAGGCAGGGACAGGAGGTGCCTCTGAAGCCTGTCAGCCCCGTGAGCGACCTCGCATCCACAGGAGCACCCGCCCTGGGTGGCGCCCGCCACTCACCACCCACCTCCATCAGCTCGAAGGGGGCCGTGAGCCAGCCGTCGGCCTGCGCCGCAGGCTGCACGTCCAGGTGGCCGTAGAAGCACACAGTGGGCTTCTCCGGCGTGTTCCCCAGCTCAGCCAGGATGGGGAGGGTGGGGGGCTGTTGGCAGAGTCTGACCATCAGGCAGCTGCGGAGGGAAAGTGGGTCTTTTTTTTTTTTCAATAAATGCTGCTTTTACTTCTTCCGGAAACCTCAAAGCCATGACATTGGAAGTGTTTCTACACCCGGGTCTTCGGAGAGCCCACTTAACTTTCTGACCACCCTCCATCCAGCTCTTGGAGGGGCACCACGAGACCCTGGCAGTCCAAACAGGAAGCACGGCTAAAACGAGGCACTTCTGCCGACACAGAGGGCAGGGAGCTGAACCAGGGCGGGCACGGCTGGGAGACCACTGGGAGACTCCTCACACTGACCCACTGACCCAGACGGCGCAGGGTCCCCTTTGTGCCCGAGTGGCAGCGATGGCAGGACCCAATGAGAGGCTGGGTAGTTCGAGAAAGACGCATGGGGGCTTCTGGGAAAAGGCTGCGTGGGAGCCCTGCGGAGCCTGCGTGTGGGTGTGAACAGCACGGGCCTCTCCGGACGGAGCTGCCCCCTCTCCCAAGTCCTGACGGGAGGAGAGGTCAGCACCAGGGCCTCCGTGGGACAGACGAGGAGGAATTCTGCGTCTGACCAGGGACTGCGGTCACTAGGGGTGTTTTCATGGAGGGTCAAGGCAAGCCCCACCCCACTCCCAGCACAGGGCAAAGTGGCCCACGCCCAGGGAGGGGTCGGGAGCGAGGGGCCGCCAGCACCTGCTGAGAGCCCAAGTCCACGAGGTGCACACGGGCGCCCAGGTGCCGGAGCGCCACCCCGGCCACAGCCGTCATCCTGAGCAGCTCCTGTCTGAGGCAGGGCACAGGCTGAACCGAGTCACTCTCAATGGCCACCCACTCCTTGAATGTCTGTGAGGCAAGGGGACAGGGCAATGAGCGGACGCAAGTCACCAGGACAAGCTGTTTTGACACCGAGTGCGGCAGAGCCCTGGCCCTGAAGCCGCTGCTCGTGGGAGGCACCGCTCTGGGATGGTGTCTGCGGGCGACGGGTTTCAGCTGCGTTTGCGGGTGGAGGGGACCTCAGCAAGAGCCCTGTACCGGCCCCCGCTCAAGCGACATCTCTAGGTCCGAGGTGCTGAAAAGGAACTGAGCTCCCCTTTCAGGAGGGATGGCCGGGAAGGCTCTCGTCCCTAAACCTAACGAACAGTGATATTTTAATTCAACGAGGAATCACAGGCAGGTCACAGGGAGTGAAGTTGTCAGGCAAAACCCCACAGCTCCCTGCAATCGGCCATTCACCCCGACCCCGAAGGGATCGCACACCAGCACCCATCCTGCTGTCTCCCCGACCCGCACAAATTCGTCCTGATGGAGGTCAATGTACCGGAGGAGCTTCTGGACCAGCCCGGCAGGCGGCGAGGACGGCGAGGACATGCCTCCTGGAGCAGCAGCGGCGGCAGGGCCAGGGGCAGCCTGTGAGCGAGCGAGCGCGCAGCAGGGACGGAAGCCGAGTAAGTTAAGCGCTGGGGTTTGCACTTCGCCCCTGCAAAGACGCAGAGGAAAGTCGGTTCGCCAACAGCCACCGGGGCTGAAATAACAAAAGGCACCTGACCCGGAAATCTCTCTGGTGCTCTTTCCCCAAACACTGCTCCGTTTTCAGCCCTCGAGCGCTGCAGTGAGACACAGACAGACCTTCGTCACTTTGTCCCTGTGACAGTCCTGCCTGCCGGTCACTTCCCTCTGTGTTGTGACCCCGCACACGTGGTGCTGAGGGCACTGCTTGTGAGGGGGAGAAGTGTGACCAATTTTAAAAAATCTGTACGTCTGATTCACCACTGTATCAGAAAATGTGTTTTGTAAGGACTGGCCAAACCCCTGTGCAGCGCTGGCGTGGGGGCTTCCTTCTGCCCACTCCTGAAACGGGGGCACGTCACAGAGAACCTTACAGCCACGCCGTGACAGGCGACAAGGAAGACCCGGAGATGATTTACATGCCGTTGGCCACCCAGCCCACCTGGGCACTGCTGGCCCACGGCCGGCTCGTGTGTCCCTCCCAGCTCTCCGCTGCTGTCCCTGACAGGTCCCTTCCTTCCCTCCCAATCCACATGGGCCCTGCCCGCAACTCTGCCCTTCCCTCTGCGGTGGCTGCAGGCCGCAGAGCAGAGAACGAGAGAGCAGGACCTCCGAGCTCGTAAATAACTCATTATCTTCACCCGAGGCCTCTCTTCCTTGTGGGTTTTGGCACATTTTGCAAACAGACTTAATTTCTGAGAGCCCTGTCGGGTCCGCACAGCTTCCTTCCTTGGCCTCCAGCTCCGGGCACCCACGGGGCCAAGGTCGGGGTGTGCATCTAGACAATACAGAGCCACTACCAGCCAGTGGTACAGGACAAATCCACCCAATGTGAACAGACCTTTCTCCAAAGACAATATGCAAATGGTCGGGTAAGCACGTGAAAAGAGGCTCAACATCATCGGCCACCAGGGGAACTCAAACTGAATGATGAAGAGACACAGCCTCACACTGACGCTCAGGTTCAAATCCAATGTCAGACAAGGACGAGTGTTCGCGAAGGTGCGGAAACCCGGAACCCGGGGACACGGCTGCTGGGGACGTAGAGTGGCGCAGCCGCTCTGGAAAACCGTCTGTCCATCCGTCCCCGGGTGATTAAACATCTGCCCGGCAGTTCCACCCTCAGTCACATCCCTGAGGAAGATGAAGACGGGCGTCCACACGGAAACTCCCACGTGGGTGTCTGCAGTAATCTCGTGCACAGTAGCCACAATCCGTCAGTGGGTGTGAGCAGGCAGAGCGTGGGGTGCACACTCAACAGAATGCCGCTCAGCCAGGAAAGGAAGGAGGTGCTGGTGCACGCGCAGCGTGGGGGGGGGGCCCTGGACACCACGCTCGGAGCAAGGCGCCCAGCCCAGCAAACCACATGTGGTGCCAGCCCCCCCTGAACCCCCCCAACCCTGGACAGGAAGTGCCCAGAAACACGGTCAAACCCTGAGACAAGAAGCAGACTGGTGGCGGCCTGGGGCTGGCAGAATTGGGGGAGATGGGGAGGGACTGCTGGTGACAAGTAGGGGCTTCTTTCTGGGGTGACAAGTTCTGAGGCTGGTTTTGGCAATGATTGTGCGGTTTGGAGCGCACTGAAAACCACTGAATTGGACACTTTAAATACGTGAATTGTAAGGCATGAGAGTTACATTGCAATACAGTTGCAATAAAAACAACCATACATATAAACCCTCGTTCTGCAATATAAATATACTATCCAGCATGAAAAATGTCTGTAAGGGCAGCTGGGAAGTGGGAACATTCAAGGTCAAAGTGAGGCAGGCTCATTTACAAGCGGATTGAGAGCCTGGGCCCTAGATGGCGCCAACGAGCCGCCCCTGAGCATCCTTTGCCTTACCCCCTCGGGAGCGGTGCTGGATCCAGCCAAGCTCCTCCGAGCTCCGAGCTCCGAGTGGCAGAGCCAAGACCCAGGGGCTGCAGGTGGATCAGGGGAAGGGACTCCTGGGGACTGGCAGCGGTGGGAAAGGACATTGTGGGCACCCAGGAAAGGCTCTCTGAAATGGAGTGGGCTATTTTTTGCAGCCAATCCATTCCATTTCCATGGAAAAATTGGGTGGTGCTCCTCTCAATAACATAGTGAAACAGGGTAGTTAAAGAAAAGGAAGAAAGCGGTGGTCACGACGAGGGCTGAGAATGGCAGGGATCTCAGTTGGGGCCCCCACCCTTCCCAACAGGAAGGGCGAGCTTGGACTGGCCTCCGGAAGGGCTGACCCCGGTGGCGGTGCTGCCCCAAGGTCTGCAGTGCCCCGTGGAGCGCCCGGAGCCACAGGCTGTGGCTGTGGAGATGGACTGTAAGGCCCTGCGTAGGGTCCCCCCCCCACACGCAGTCTGTCTTTTTCCTCCCGTTTCAGGTTTCAGTCACACTTGACTTAGTACTAAGAGCACAACAAAGACCTGAAGGGCCAGGGGCTACTGTGGGCTTTCGCCTGTGCTGGAGGACAGACGGGAAGGGGCAGGGTGGGTGGGGGCCAGGGAGCAGAGCTGGAGGCTTGCCCTGAGTTTTCTAGGTGGGGCAGGTAGCCCAAGCCCAGCCGGAGAAGCCCCGCTGCGGACCCTCTCGGAGGGAACCCTTCATGCTCCCACCACCCTGCTCACTCCAGCTGGCGGTCCTTCAACGTGGAGTTCTCAGGGCCCCTGCACTGAGCCTCATTTTAAATGCCTGAACTTTGGAGACTTCCTGCAGTGGTGTCCACAGCACCCCACGCTGTCCTCTCCCAATCAACTCAGCTTCTGTCCTCAGAGCCCCTCCTCTCACGGAGAGGGGTTCCACCTCCTTCCCTGCTGTGTGCTTAGCTGCCAACAGCCTGGGTGACTTCAAAATCGCCACAGGGGGCTGCGTTATCCAATGACACTTAGGGCGCTTCTGTCTCCTGCTGGGAAAACAGGGGGCGGCCCCAGCAGAGGCTGGGAGTGAGGCGCTCAGTTTGCTGCTGAACAGAGGACGGAACCGAAGTGAAAGCACTCTGGCCTCCCTGCCAGAGGCCCTGCGCCCAGCCTGGTTCCTCCCCATACACGCAGGGGCCCATCAGCCAAACCCTTTCCATCAGAAACTTCGTGCAGTGTCAGCTTGGACGCCAAGAACCCCACCTACCAAGTCGCTGACGGTCCCGTGGTCGCTTTACGAAGGTGGCTCTGCCCGAGACTGGGCTGATGGCTTTGTAATAATACAGGAAAAATGCCCTATTAGTCTATCTCACCACCATGGGGTTAGAAATAAAAGCCAAACCTCCCCCTCCCCCCACAGGCCCTCTGGACTCTGTGAATTCCCCACAGGGCTGGGCTGAGCCAGGCTTGCCTGCTCCGGTGAACTCCGGCAGCGAGCCTTGAGGAGCCAGCTGGCCAGGGCGTGGCTCTCAGAGGGTGGTCTGGACACGTTTGGGGGGAGGAGACCGTTTACAGATTTACAGAATCCCCCTGAAAGCCCCAAGAGCTGCAACCTTCTCTCTCTACTGCCCTCCAGTCTCGGGTGTGATGGGCAAGTTGGGCCTCCAAGAGGAGCTCAGCTCAGGCTCAGTCCCAAACCCAAGGCGATGCCCACCCCTACGTGCCGCTGGCGGGAAGGGTCAGCGGAGACACAGCAGCGCTCAGAAGCAGGGATCACCAGACAGTGGGGTACAGGAGCAGCCTGGCGCAGGCGGGGGCATAGGGAGGGCTCGGAATCAGGTTCCAACTGGCGCTGACCACAGGCATGGGCAAGTGGCCCAGGCTGGACACACCTTTGCTGGGCTGTCTTGAACAAGGGAACCCAGAGAGGACTTGGGTCAAGGCCTTGAGGCTCCTCCCTGCTAGTTACCTACCAGGACGCTCCCTCCCTGGGGTAGATTCGGATCTTAGAAGGAAGTTGGAGAAGGACAAAGGTTCTTCCTAGGTCTTTGACTTAACAACAGCCAGCTTAAAATCTCATTTCACAGGTGGCCAGCCTGGGCTGAGGCAACTTGGCCGCCACTCCCAGTACCCCTGAAGCCTCCGGGCAGATGCAGGTGCTACTGTTTTCTCCAGCTTTTTCTCGGTTTTCCTTGGGACGAATGCCATAGCATCGCGGTGGTATAACAGGCGGGCATGATGGTTGCCTCCCCTGCACCTGTGTCCCCTCCTACCCAGCCACAGGAATTTCGGACAGGCCTACTCCCCCACTCTGGTGCTGTCAGCTGTGGCCCAGGGTCCTTGCTGGGAGCAAGGTGCCGCAGGCAGGAGCACCCCCTACCTCTGGATCGCTCCCTCCGTCCCCACACTCAGTGCAGCTGGGGTTACAGGCTGTGGGACAGAGGTCATGGCCATGAGATGGCATCGAGGACAGAGGCGTCGTCCACCCCGGCCTGGCTGTGCAGACCTCGCATCACTGAGATACATCCCGGCTGTCCTCGAGGGGAAGCCTTGGTTGGTCCGGCCAAACAGCTGGGCCCATGTCCTCACCAACTAGTACACAGCGGTTTAAAGACCCACAGAGATCTGGCATAAACTTTGCGACCCAGACACCACGAAGTCACAGGACCAGAACGAACCCGACTTTGCTTCTGGTTGGAAAGGCCCCTGTGTCCTGCTCTCCTGGGTCAGGAGTGTGCCCGGCCAGGTTCTGCCTTTTCCCCTGTGAGAACGGACAGCTGCGTTGCTGGCAGCCAGCCCCTGCCGCGCAGTGACAGGAAAGCAACGCAGCAGACCTGGGGTTCAGACATCCCCTTAGCAGGCACAGCCTTTCATCTCTAAGCAGAATTCCAGGTGAAGTGCAAGGACCCCCAGGCACACAGGCCGGGCCCCCCCAGCTCAGAGTGACAGACAGCAGGCTCTCCCCCAAGTACGAGCCTCCCTGGGACCGGAAGGAAGCCGGGCAGCTGGGCGGAGGTGCAGAGAGGGCAGAGCCCAAGGCTTCAGGCCGCTGAGCAGGTGACCCAGGGGCAGGGCGGACCCAGGGCGTGGCGGGGGCAGCGAGGCCGTGGGGGCCACCATTCTGTTCTGTGAAGTGAAGGCGGAAGGCCCAACATGCAGCAGCCCCTTCCCCATCCAGGCTCCGGCCTGAGAGCTGAGGCGGTCGGCAAGGTGGACTTCCAAACGAACGAGGCCCTGCTTCCCACTTACTCTGGGCTGTGTGTCCACTGGGCCAAGAAAGTCTCCATCCTGCTTAAACCGACCTGACTGGATTTTTGGTGCCTGGGCAGCGTAAGACAAGGAGACAGGGACAGACAGCCCCCCGACGGCTAGGAGGGGCTGAGGGGGGAGCCCGCATCCACCTGGTCTCCCCACCCCATCCTGCCCCGTGCAGTGTGCTGGGAGTCGGCCGGCGGTGACGCGTCCAGGGCCCCTTCACACTCTTTATTTATCCGCACAGCCTGAGACCACGTGACCCTTCCAGGCAGGGTCCGATCAGAGGGCACGCGAGAAGACAGGAGAGGCCCGCCACGGTTACAGTGTTCGGAGAAGGGCAGAACCAAGGGACGAGAGGTCAGGAAGGACACAGGCGCCCCGACCAGACACGCCCAGTGGGCCCAGCCCTGAATCAGAGGCAGAGGTGGAGCCCGGAGGCACTGAGGCCTCTGTTTAGGCAACTGGACATCGGCCAGAACTTCTGCAGAAGAACTCGTGCCGTCAGGGCTGGAGACCGAGTCACAGCGAGCAGCCCTGAGGACTCAGGGGCCGCTCCCGGCCACGGCCTGGCGCAGGTCGCGTCATCCCCGGGGCAGGCGGGGGCCCCCGTGTCCACTCGTGGAAGGCGGAGAACAGGCTGCTTTCGTGAGGGGCCGGGGGTGGAGGGCGGTCAGCCCTTGAGCTGCGACACTTCGTACAGGTAGGCGGCCAGCATCTTGGTGCCTTCGATGTAGTTATGCCTGGTGGGGAGGGGCGTCACCGTGGCGGCTGGGGTCCCGCGGCCGGGCACACGGCGGCCCCAGGCACACACTGGCAGTCTGGGAGCGCCCTGCCCCCGCCCCCCCCCATCCCGGCTGGCCGGCCGGCCCTGAGTTCCGTCTCACCAGAATTCGGGCACCTGGTTCCCAAGCACACAGGTTCAGCCTGAGAGCACCACCAGGAACCTGTCCTGGCCCCGGGAACTCGGGTATGGGGGGGGGGTCTCACTGGACCGCAACTATGAAAGGCCTCGGCTGTATCACGGCCTCCCTTTGTTTCTGTGGGTCCGAGCCTCCAGCTTCCGTCCTAGGACCCAGGTTTCTGTTCCTCCACCCCTGCCTTCCAGGCAGGGTCTCGGCCGGCTCAGTCCCTGACCCCAAGGTGGCCCCTGCTTCCTGCCTCCTCAGCTCTTCCTCGCAGCCTCAGGTCCTCCCTGCCTACGCGGTCTCTCCTCCCACTGCCAACTCAGAGGCCAGCTCCGTCTCTGCTGCCTAACAGAGCCACCCACAGCTCCTGCGAAGCCAGGGGCGCACAAAAGCAGCCTGAGAAGCTCGCACCGGTATCCAGATGCTTCCAAAGGCCCTCGGGGACCGCAGGGTAAGCGCAGAAACACAGACCACCGGGCAAACCCTGAAGAACAGCCCACAGGCCTCCTTCCCTGCCCCCCACCAGAAGGGCCACCCCCGCCAAGGACAGATGGGAGAGGGCACGGGAGGACGGGCCCAGACACAGCCCCTCAGCGGCAGGGCAGAGGAGGCCTGGCTCCTGTGGCATTTCCCACGGGTCCCCCCGAGCAGACAGGCCCAGGCCAGGATGCGGACTGGAGTCTCACCTGTTGAGCTTCTCATTCTGGGAGTGGGCGCCGTCATCGGCCGAGCCCACGGGCAGCAGCATGACATTCTTGCCCGTGGCCTCCTGGAAAGTCAAAGTCACGGGAATGCTGCCGCCTTCCCTGGTCAAGTCCGGCTCCACGCCAAAAACTGGGGGGAATGAAATAGAAGCAGCGGTGAGCCTTGGAGCTGGGCCCCCGCAGACCGAGCCCCACCAGGCCCAGACCCCGCGTGAGGCCTGGGACAGCGGCCCCCCTGCTGCAGCCGGCGGTGCAGCCCAGCCTGCGCACCAACGCTCCTCAGCACCCCCCCACGTAGCTGCGTGCCCGCACCGCACACGGAGCCCGCACAGGCGCGCCGAAGGCCTGGGCATCGTCCCCGGGGAAAGTCTGACCTGTTTTCAGGGCTCTTCTCCCAGCCATGTAATGAGGGTGGTTGAAGTCGGACACCCAGGGCTTCCCACCGTGGCCCATGTACACCTTGAACTTGTTGGGGCTGTGCAGTTCAGCGAACTTCTCCGTCAAGTACTTTGTCACCTGAGCCACGGACAGAAGAGACACCGTGTGTCAGAAAGCTGGGCACCGCCTCCGCTGCGAGTGGGCTGTCCCACGGCCGGCTGGCGGGCATGAGCGAGCGCACGGGGCTCACACCGGCCTGCAGGAGTCGGCCCGCGTCTACAGCAGGTCTGCACTGAGCCCGCGGTGAGGGCACAGGGCATTACCCGCCCACTGTAAGTCGGCCTCGAGCCTCCAACGGGCCACCTTCTGCTGCTAAACACTGATCTGCAGGACCGTGGTAACAGAAAAAGGGATTTTGTCAAGAATCAAAATCCAGTTATTTGAAGGTAAAAAGTAACGTTTTAATACCAACCAATTCACCCTTTATGCAGATATTTCCATGTAATATCAAATCCTTAAGAAAGATCTTAGACCTGCCTCTTCATAAAAACCACCACCTCCAGACCAAAAACGGAGCCAGGTGCCAACCCAGGGGCACCTCTGGATGACACCGGCCAGGCCGCAGGGTCCTCTCCCAGCAGGGAGGCCCTCGCCCCCACCCCTCCAAACCTTCCCATCCAGGGTGACTGCTCCCGGGAAGCCCGCCGGGCCTGCAGCTACCAGAATTCACCCCCTCCGAAGCCTTCCCTTTCTGGATCCTTCCCTCCACTCCTCACCATGGCCCAGAGGCGCGCCCCCCACCTTGGATTCACCATAATATAATTGACCCAAAATTATTGTCTGACCCGAAGCCTTAGGATGAGGTCAGAGGTCAGGTTTCGGCACACCTCAGCAGTGACAAAGGCTCCTTCCATGGGATGCTTTTTTACCCGTCCCTTGTCTCTGACCAGCCTCCGAACCGCTGATTCCAGCAGTGACCCGGCTGGCCGGGGCCCAGAGGCCGCGTGGGTGTGCGTCCCCAGGGGTGCGGGGCCCTGCGGAAGCTCTTCGGTCCCCACGGCTGAGCCCCGCACAGCAGCCCTCCCAGCGCCCCACGTGCCTGCTCGCTGACAGCCTCGGGGGTCATGTTGGGCACGAGCCTGATGGAGAACTTGCCGACCACTTTCCTGGGGATCACGGTCTTGGCCCCGGAGCCGGAGAAGGCGCCTTCGATCCCGTGGAGGGACAGCGACGGGAACCGCCACCTGTGCATCAGGATGTCTTTCTGCAGAGAGCAGCAGAGTGGGTCAGGGGCCGCGCTGTCCGCCTTCGAGGAGACAGGACTGTCATCTGGGCTGTCCCTTAGTCACCACCCGCCCGGCACCGGCACAGGAAGGCGGCGCAGACCCCACCCAGTGTGCTCCGGTACCTGCCGCGCGGCCCCAGAAAGGGGGCTCTGCGCTCCCAGTGGCCCCGAGTGGGCCACGCCTGTGCCTCAGTGCCGCTCTGGACCACTCGGTTTAACAAAACGGACAAGAGCCACAGGCTCCTGCCGGCTCTGCGGAACCCAGGGGACGTCATGGTCCCACGGGCATCACAGCCTCTGCAGGGCCAGAGGCATCAGGAGGAAGAGGGAGGCACAACTCGGGGCATCTGCTGACCCCTCCCGAGACCCATGGGGCACAGAACGCAGGTGTACTTCCTACGGGGGCAGGAAAGCCAGGACTGGGGCCGGTGCCCCAGGCCCCACATGATCTCTGCACATGATTTTACACGCCTTGGCCCGCCCATCTCTGAAAAGATGGAAGCCCAGGGCCTGGCTGCGCTCCCCCCGTACCCAGGCCTGTCACCGGTGCTCAGTTATCGCTGGATGGACCGAACACGAGCCTGCGTCCCTCCTCCTAAACCAGGAGCTAAACTAACTACAATGACCACACAGCTTCCCCCTCCCCCCCCAGACTGAAGGGACGTCTTGCACGGTTGGCAACTGAACACGGGCTCCACGAGGTGGGCCTCACACGTCTCCTCTGCCCGGGGGGGTGGCGGGGGGATCCCACACACACAAGCAGGTGACAGCCACCTGCCTCCACCCTGGTCTGCTCTGCCTGTGCCCTCCAGCGCCCACGGTGGCACCGGACAGCGTGTGACCTTTCCAACAGCCTCTGGGCACCCAGCCGGGAGGGGCCCGCTGCCTTCTGGGGGCTGCACCACCTGCTGGCCCAGGTGCCCACGGACATGGCCGACCATGCCGGCCCTCCACCCCTCCCCGCAGGGCCCGGCAGTGGCCGCACCTTGCAGTTGTGCCGCAAGGTCTGCGCCCCCACGTCCTTGGCATACTCCTCCAAGTCAAAGTCGATCTTGTCGTAGAGCGCCAGCTCCTCCTCCGTCACGGGGGCCACAGCCTCGTGGATGCCGGGCACCAGGATCTTCCCCTTCCTGTCTGTCAGGGAGCCTGCAGTGGGGCAGGGACGGGCACGCTCAGCAGACAGGCGGCAGGGAGCCCAGGCCCTGCAGCCGAGGCCGAGCAGGGCCAGGAGTCCGGGCACAAGGGCCTTGTAGAGACACTTCCTGGGCACACGGGCGCACCTGGGCTCTGTAACAACCCAGTGGGGTGAGCAGCACCAGTGCCCTAGGTTAAGGCAGAAACTGAGATTCGAAAGGGTAGGTGAGCTGTCCCCAGTCACAGACTGGACACCGAGCAGAGCGCTTTCCCAAGCTGTGGGGACGAGAGCGGGGAGCAGAGGAGACCGCAGTCGCAGGAGCAGCACTGGCGTACAGCCGGCAGCCGGCACCCACCCAGGGAGGAAGCAGGTGCCAGGAAGGGTGGGCGGGGCCTGCAGCCTTGCTGTGGTCAGGTACAGCCTGAAAAAACTCAAGCAGATGCCCTCTGAGAGGTGTGGCACACCATGTGTCCAGAGGAAGGACGGTCGTGTGGCTCTAGGGGACAGGCTGGGCAGGGGTGCCGAGGCAGGGTCCAGGGGCACAGGGAGGCAGGGGGCTGAGGCAGAAATGAAGGCTCAGTCTCTGGTCTTTTAAAGGGGACAGTGAGCGGAGGGAGGGAGGCAGAGTCTCAGAATGACAGGGACATGGGTCACACAGAATGCTGGAATGCACTGGACGCTGGTGACAACCAGGAAATGCCCACCCCTTCCTCCCAATCCCCGGTGCTGGTGGACACCCACGCTCACCCATCAGCGCAATGAGGTCGGTCATGGCCTCGTACACCGAGCCCCCGTACACGCCAGAGTGCAGGTCCCTGTCACTGCATTCCACCTGCATGGGACAGAGGCTGAGCTGCGGAGCTGCTCAGTAGGAGCTTATGTGACCATGTGACAGTAATTTTAACCAAGGACAAGTCCTGACCAGCAATTTGGAAAGTCAAAATTTGCTCCCTCAACGAGCTAAGCAAGGCATTTCCTAAATTATAAAACTTGGAAGTAACAACAAAAAATAACCTTGGAAATGTTAGCCACAGGTGCACTGGGAACCCTAACCACAGGTAAATTAGGAATGCTGACCACAGGTAAATTAGGAATACTGCACACAGGTGAACGAGGAGTGGTGCGAGCCAGCCGGGACCTGGAGCCTGAGGACCGGGGGTCAGATCCCACCCACTGCTGCCTTGCTGTGTAACCAGGGCAGGGCAGCAATGGCTGGGGGCCCTGTCTCCTCCCCTGTCCTGTGACAGAGCAGGATGGCCCGCCTCCCACCCGTCACGTTATTGGTGCGGCAGGTCGGACGGTGCCTTGCACACACTGAGTGTGCAGGGTAGCAGCTGTGATCACTTCTGGCACTTGTGCCCCTACAAGTCACCCTCGCGTGCAGGAGCCAACTTCATCGTCATCACCTGGGCCGAAGGAACCCCCACCACCCTCCCTGCAAAGCGGAAACTGGGGCTCTGCCCGCCACATAGTGAGTGGCAAGTCAGTCCTCCCTGGTCCCAGGTCCCTCAAGGTCACTCAGTCAAGGGGTAAGAGCTAAGGGCTCAAACACCAACACTTTCACTTTTTTTTCTCCTCACCAGAGGACGTTTTTCCAAGACTGTTTTTAGAGAGAGAGGAAGGGAGGGAGAGCCACATTGATGGGAGAGAAAAACATTGATCAGTTGCCTCCTGTGTGCACCTGGACTGGGATCGAACCCACAACCCAGGTACGTGCCCTGGCTGGGAACCGAACCTGCAACCTTTCAGTTAGGGGACAACGCCCCACCCAGCTGAGCCTCACCAGCCAGGGCTGAACACGTCACTGCTCAAAGGAAGTCTTTCTGAAACACGCCGTGAGCCTCAGTCTCCCCCACGGACTAGCATCTGACTTTGGTTCCACTGCTGCAGGGCCGAGCGGCAGAGAACACACCTGGCTGGAAGGGGACGACGCCGGTTCCGACGGCACCAGGCCCGGAGCACCGCCGTGGTTTCTGCCACAGAGGAGCAGGTGCCTTGAGCCTGCGGCCCACTCCCTGCCACTGGCGACCGTGGGCCGGGGGGGGCGGCTGACTGTGGGTTGGGGGACCCCACGGTCCTCCCAGAGCGAGGCACGCACCTCGATGAAGAAGTAGCAGATGCCCCGCAGGCCGTAGGTGATGCAGGGCTTGCTCTTGCCCAGCCAGTAGTTGTCGGAGATGCAGACATAGTCCACGCCCTTGAAGAACGTGTCTTTCCGGGCCAAGATCAGCTCGTCCAGGCCCTCGGAGCCCGACTCCTCCATGCCCTCCAGGCAGAACCTGAGGTTGACGGGGATCTCCTGCAATGGGGGGGGGGGGGGGGGGGGGGGGGGGTCGGCGGGCACTCAGCGCTCTGTCCTAGAGACAGCACGCAGGAGGTCCCCAAGCATTTTCAAGCCGCCAATTTCCAGGACCCAGCTTCCTCCGGGCTGAGCGCTGGGGCTGGGCTGGCTGCACGCGGCCCGGAGTGGCATCCCTGTCCCCAGGCCCCAGGCTGTCAGAGGACAAGCCTGGCTCCAGCCAGGGTCACGTCCTCGCTGAGAGCGCCTCGCTAGCCACCGCTCAGCACGACGCGCCCCCTCGTCACAGGGGTCTCTGCGCTGGCCCAGCGTGGGTTGGGGTCTCCAACATGGCTCAGCAGCTCTCTCTCAACAAAACACTGGGTCTCTCAGGGCTGAGATTCTCGGTAACCTTTCCTCTCTACTTCTCAGTATTTCACAAACTTTCAAGGAGGAGTGCACGCAGTTAAGGAACACGTTTTAACCATCAAATGTATTTTCAGAGGCTGTGAGGCGTGCAGAGAATGTGAGGGGTCTGCCCTCCCCCCGCGGGCCTGGCCCCTGATGAGCCAGCAGGTGTGACCCTTGAACACTTTAAAGCAATTACACCTGCAGGGCTTCCTGAGGCTGGAACGCAAGCTGTCCTCTAAGAGCTGAGTCCCTGGGCTGACACCCCGGGGGGAGCTTGCCGCCTCCCGACCCGGTGATCTTTGATCGGGCCCAGCCCAGCCTTGTCCCTCGGATGGAACCGGGTGAACCAGGCGCACCTGACTCGTTTTCTGGAAGGCTTCCAGGGCGTTCATCCAGCCGGCCACTGGCCCCTTGTCATCGGTCGCACCTCTCCCGTACAATTTGCCTAGAAGAGTAACAAGCAAATTCATCAAGTCTGTTACAGCAGCAAGGAGACAGACAGGAGAGAATCCTCCATGAGCATCTGCTAACATCTTAGCAAAACCACACAAGTCTGTCCTGAGCTTCTCCCCAGAGCAGAAGCCCGTGTTCAGGCTACCAGGAGCCCAAGCCCACACCCAGCGCTGCCCTGAGAATTCCCAGAGAGTCCGCCATCACCTAAGGCAGCCACATGGATGCTTCCAGGTTTGCCCCCGCGGCCCCCTGCCCCCAAGGACGCAGCAGTTAGCCAGCGCTCAGTTCCTGCTGACTCAGGGCACAAACTTCGGCCCCGGCCCCAGGAACACGCTACCGGTGGGCGGCTTGTTACAATCTCTTGCCGTAACCAGCTGGTAGAGATAAGGGCGAGAGAGCCAGGCTGGCTCAGGTAGGAGGCACGGCGCGCCCTTCTCAAGGGAACTGCCAATCTCAGCTGCGCCCCGACCTGCACATCTCGTGTGGTTCAGAACAGAAGGAAGGCTCCTTATCGATTCCCTGGGCCACCACTGAGAACGGCCAGCATGTCCTGCTGCTCCGTCCCGCACACTGGCTCCCAGGGCCCCCCTAAGATGCGGTGTCCGGGCTGGGGGCATAAGGCTGGGCCCTCCTCCAGGCCCTCCGTCATGGGGCACGGGCACCCAAGGGTGACCAGGGCACAGCACCGTGGCCAAGGCCTGCCTGGGCTCCGCTCCCCCCATCCTGGCCAGCCCTCCGACTTCCTCACCCCAAGACTGTTTTCAAACGTCTGGCGGCTGTGGCAGGGCCCAGCCCAAAGCAGCCGGGGGCTTAACACTGTCCTTGGTGGGCATTTCCTCTTATACTACACCCAGCTTTTCACAAAAGCGAAGAGCTCTCCTGAAAAGCACCCTCGTTCCCAGGACGAGCGCTGACGAGGTGACCACAGTGTTCGGACCACACAGCACAGGGGTGCACCACAGAGGTGCGCCCCTCCCCTGTTCTGGGACGGACACCGAGCTACCAAGGGGGCCTGTCTGTCCAGGGCGATCGCATCTACAGGCGCGCACAAGGCACAGGTTGGGGAGGGGCTGCACGGGGGGTGGGGGGAGCCAGCGTGACTGAGTCTGCAGAGGCGTCAGGCAGAGACTTAGCAGGTGCTCTCCCTGTGGGCAGGGTGGAGCGGGCTCAACAGCTTCAACAGCCCCTGGAGGGCCTGCCAAGGGCTGGGGGTGGTGAGGGGACAGGAGGAAGGGCAGGCTAGAGAGCGAAGTGCCAATGCAGACAGTGGCGAGGGAGGGGCCTGTCCCGCAGGGAGGTCAGCGCTCCAGCTCGCCACACTGTGGTGACCTCGCGGCACGCGGCTGCTGGCCTTCCTCAGACGCTGCCTGAGGACAAAGACGACTGTGTGCAGCAGCAGCACGTCTGAGGAAGGACTGTCAGTACAGACAGCCCAGACCTGGCCCGAGGTGCGAGGGGACAGGCCACTTACGTGGCTGAGGCCGGTGGCCGGCAGGCGCAGCAGGAGGAGCTGTGCAGCGGGGGCGGGAAGGAAAGGTCAGCCTAGTGGCTGGGGGAGGGGGTCCAAGACAAAGCCTGTAAGTGTCTGTGCCCGCCCAGCGGGGTGGCATCCATGACCGTGACTGAGCCATCTCTGTCCCTGCCCAGGGTGGCCAGCGGCGGGGAAGACAAACGCTTCCCTCCTGTCTCCAGATGGAGCTGCAGAATTGCTCCATGGAGGCATCTAGAAATCGGCTGTCCCTGGGGGCCCGGTGTCGAGCGCTGCTCTGCCTCCACTCAGATCTGGGGGGGCCCAGCCGACCCCAGGACACAACACCCCACTCCCACAGGATGGGGGCGCCCCGCTCTGTGACTGCACACGCGTGAGCCTTCCTTCCCGAAGCCGATGTCTGCATCACGTCACCCAGCTTGTCTCAGGCAGATGACCGAGGGCGTGCTGGTGACCCTGCTGGGCGAGGCGGCAGCCTTGGGAGCCCTCCCCACAGGGGAGCATCCTCACCGTCCCGCTCCACCAAGGTGAAGGGCTCGCTGTCCCAGCCATCCTCCAGGGCTGCTGGCTGCACGTCCAGGTGGCCGTAGACACACACGGTTTTCTTCTGGGGGTCGGAGCCCAGCTTGCCAAGCAGAATGGGGGGCAGTGGTATCTCCGAGCCGTCAGGGAGCTGGGTGGGGAGAGGGGTCAAGTGAGCACAGGCTCTGTTTAAGAACCTGCCGCTTATGGCCAACATTATTAAAATACCTGGAGCATTCTTACCCTTCTCGTCAAGTCACCCTCATTGTAGAGTCAAGATCAGATTGCTCAACTGCATCATTAATTAACAAGAATTTACTTTTCCATAATCCAGAGAACAAAGACACAGTTGTGTTTAAAAACTGCAGGCCCCTAGGTAAATTTTTAAAGGCCGGTTTTTTACCTTTTATGTAACAAAACATGCTATGAAAGGTGAGTCTGGGATGCAACTTATTCCAGAACTTTCTAAAACAGTGGATAAAAACCACTGCAGCCTTAAAGCAGAAGGCAGGTGTCCGAAATTCCGGACATGGGTGCCAGCTCTGCACACGCAGGGCCGTATCCCGGGCACAGTGGCCAGTCACAGGGAGCCGCATGCTCACGCACGAGCAGCCGGTCCTGGGCTTCCCCCCGAGGGCCTGCCCGGTCTCCCCCAGTCCCTGGGAACGGGGTCAGTGCGTTAACCGCAGCGTCCTCGCCATCCGGGACAGAGCGCGGGGTTTGATGCAGCAGCAAACCCGGGGCCCCTCCCACATGCACGTCGGCCGGACCCTCCGGCTGTCACTTTAAATGCCTGCGCCTGCTCCCCCAGCTCCTACAACCCCACAGGGACACCCGTCAGCACCACAACGTAGCCCCGGCAAGCTGCCGGGGGCAGGGGTGGGGGCCAGAGGGGGAAAAGCACACACCCTTTGTGCCGGCTGCTGGGTGAGGACCATCAGTGCTGGAACCATCATGCACGTACGTGTCAGTCTAGTTACCAGAAAGCAGTCTTCATGGAAACACACGTTAATTAACACACAGCTAAACTGGTAACAAAGCTAAGCCTGCGACTCACGAGCGACAGGCAGGTGAGCAGCCAGTAAAGTGACCAGCCGTTGGGATGCAGCTGGTGACGGTGCCAGGGGCCCCGAGCGCCACTGGGTGCGCCCGTCCTCCCAGAACGCGCCAGCCTGCTGGGCCTCTTGCGGGACGCGGATCGGTCTCCCGTCAGCGCCACTCACAAACCCTCGGCGTGTGTGACTCTCGGCTGCCCCACAGGCGCCCAGGTGCAGCCCTCACGGAGACGGCCTCCGCCAGCCAGCAGGGGCAAAGAGCCGCTCCTCGGGCTCACTGCCCTGGCCTCACCGGTCACCGGCACTGGGGCCGCAGCCGGCCCTCAGCTTGCCTCAGGACGAAAATGATGTTCCAACAACGGATTTTCTCTAAATAAACTTCCACTCAAAACAGCTCCTCTGAAGTCCTTTAGAATTTTCCAAGGAGCCGTGTGGGCCCACAGGTAAGTGCAGGAAACCCAATCTGCAAACCGCACCGCTCTCCCTGGGTACCCCTGACTGCTCCGGGCACGGCGGTCCCAGTTTGCAGGCGGCGCCCCGTCCTCCACGAGTGCATCTGCCTGCGCAGAGCTCGGGACCAGGGCTCCGCATGCCGCTCTCCTTTCCGTCCCATTCCCACGGCCACCGCCAACCAAACGGGGACGCAGCACCCAGGGAGCCCCGCTCCATCCTGCACATTGGTAGCTCCTTCCCTTACCATAACTTCTCGGTGGCTCCGGAGCCAGGGCTGCCCCACGTCCTGAGCCCCTCTGCCCGGAATCAGGCCCTGGGTGAGCAAGTCTCCCACACCTGTGGGCCAGGCAGCTGTTCCCTGGACCCGCTGGGGCGGCGGCAGCAGACAGGCCCCACCTGACCTCTGCTGCACCAGCCTGGGCGGGGAGGCCCGAAGTCCAACAGCCCCAAATCAGCCCCCAGGGCCTCACCTGCTGGGCCCGGGACCCTGAGGCCCGTCGCCAGGACTCAGACCCCTGTGACACCACCTGTCCTCCGTAAGTCCGCATGTGTCCATCCAGAAACGCCCACTCTCCCTCCACACCTGTCCGAGGCCACCCTGGCCCCCGAGCACCAGAGCGCCGCTGCCCAGCGCCCAGCCGGGGGACCGATGCTCGGCGACCTCGCCGCGCAGGCAGCCGTGGATCACGCGGACAGCGATGAAATCGTCCACCCCTAGGTAAAAACGGGTGCCGCACAGTTCAAAGTGCTGTGGTGGTCATTTTAGTCCCCGTTGGGGGCCTTTCCTTAAAAACTGCGCTGTGTGCCCGGCCCGTCCGTGGTAGTAAAACCACTCCGGAAAGTCACCTGTCCGCCAGGTTCGTTGTGACCATACTACGCAAACTGGAGTGGGAGCCAATGAGGCACACTCCCAAGAGAAGAGAATACAAAGAATCTTGGTTTGTGTTCTCATGAACGGAAGGAAGTGCTGGGAAGCTGCGGATTCTATCACGTAATCCTAAGTCAGCGACTGACTCTGCAGTCAGGAGAAACTGCACACAAACGCAGCCGGCCTGGAGCCAGGTGGCCGGTTCTCCTCCCTGCGCTGTGAGCTGCAGTGGTTCCTGGGGGGGCCCAGCCCCCCTGGGCCTCTCGGTGCTTCTGGTCATGGAAAGAGCAGACTGGGCTGAATGTCCACTTGCAAAACCCGGGAACGATGACCTCAGCTGACACCTGCACCATTGGGCAAGAGACCCGAGATAAACCAAACCTCGCCACACCCTGCGATGTAAAATCACATTGCAACTCCAGAAACACACGGCATGAAACGTGCAATTCAGGTGGGCCTGGCCTTGCCCGAAACCAAGAGTGGGCTGAGTAGCAGGAAGGGGCCCGTTCACGTCAGTCAGGAAGGAAACAGGCAGACCACGGCCACCTGTCAGAGTCCAGACCCCACACAAAGTCCCTCTTCGTCGAGAATAAGTGCCCTTCCTGGCAGTCAGGACCTGGGGACAGGGTGTGGGGACAATGGGAGTCCTCGTGTGTTTACACCTTCATGGACAGAACGCACCCGCCCTGTTTGAAAGGAAGCTGATTTCTGGGGAAATCTCAGCACTTTTCTCAGAACGGCCTCCAGGCTCACTTCTGCTCCAGGAACCCCCATCACGCCCCTTCCTGGACATCTCCAAATGCCCAGATGACAAACCCTTTGCCCCGCCCACCTACCTACAGAAATCACGCAGGGATCAGTGGGCAAACCAGGCCTTCTCGTTTAAAGACCAGCAGGGTGGCTGAATGCGCACCCACACCGTACCTTCTGTTTTCCAATGTCCACCAGTTCCACGGAGCCGCCCAGCTGCTTGATGTCCGCGGCGGCGACCTCCATCATCTTCCTGATCTCGCCCCGCTTCTCCGGCCACGCGGACACGCTCTGGATGGCCACCCATTCCGCAAGTTTCTGTTTGTGGACAGTAAGGAAAACGGGGCTCTCACGAGGTGCTCCTTGAGGAAGAAAGGCACCCACACACCTGCCGGATTCTGGGCACCCAGCGCTGGCCTGCAACCTGCGGCCACCACTCCACTTTGGCCTTGTCCACCAGGTGTCGGGGGACAGATCCGCCACGCCTACTCTGTGCTTAAGGTTTCTAAACCGTGTCTTCACTGACCCTGTAACAGGAAGTTCAGCATAACAGAAATACGTCAGAATGTGTATTTTAACCACTGAGCGCGAGGTGAATGTACAAGGCTCTGCGTTCTATAAATACTTTTACACCTGAGTCTGACAAAACTGCAACCGAGGCATCGAGAAAACACCCAGGATTTTCAGTCCAACTCAGCTCAGCCATCACCCCGACAAGGGTCAAGCTCCCCAAAGTGTGCTTCTTAGAGCGAGAACTCCGGAGGGCTCGCCGACAGCGGCCTCAGAGCACGGTTCTTCAGGTCAGCCTCCAGAAGCGGTCACACGGTAACCTTACTCAATCATTTAAAGCATCCTAAACGCAAAATAGGTCTCTGACCTACACCAACTACGAGGAATTACAGATGGAGATTAAATCTCGTAAGATTTTCTGTCCAAAGCCAAGGAATGTTAACTTCTATGCATTTGAAGGTACAGAGGAGGTAAAGGCAAAAAAACCTCTGGACTACATACACACGTACACACGCGCGTGCACGCACACTTTAGTAGCCACTTTTTTGGTGAGAGAACACTTCGGAACCGCTCTCGTAGCCAACTCCAAGCAGACACACCGCCCCCACGCTGCACACGGACCTCCAGAGCTCAGTCACCTGAAAACCCAGAGTGCGTGCCCTCGGCCGGACATCTCCCCACCTGCAGCCACGGCTCCGCTTCCCCGAGCCCCGTTCTCAGGTGGCCCACAGTGAGAACAGGCGGTGTCTGTCGGTCTTTAACACCCCCCTGGAACAGTGTAACTCAGTCGCTCCCCTGAGCCCCATGGAAGTAAGCTGGACTTGAAGTTCAGCAGCATAAATAACCGTTCCCTCACCTTGACATAGCGATCCTGATTGTCATCCACATACTTGAACAGGGTGGTGAGGACCGACATCTTTCAACCCGAGGGCAGCCCTTGGAGATCCTGGGGAGGAAAAGCAATCGGTCAGTCCTGTCTCTAGACAGCGCCCAACTGACTCAGGATGGGCTCTGGATCAGCGCCATGGACTCAGGCCCCGCCCTCCCAGCCACGCTGGTTCCAGGAAGTGACCGGGTTCCCATGAAACGAAAGCTTTGGGGTGCGGCTAGAGGCTCAGTTTGGTCTCCCACTCTCTCTCAGAGGGAACTGTAACCAAAGCGTGTCAAAGCGACAGGTAATGAAGGCAGGGCCTGGTGGAAGGCACTCTGACGAAAGTTACAAGCAGGTGCTCCCCGAGACACGGACTTAGAGCACTTGACACATGGAATTTCAGTCCCATGAAGCACGCAGAGAACTTCCCACCTGCTGTGGCCACAGAGGCGACCATCACCTCCCCATCCCAGCAAAAAGCCCAAGGCCAGGCCCTTGAACTCTGCAAGGAAGTCGAAAGTCCGAGTCCGGGGCCTGCCAAAGGCCACAGGTGCGACCTGCACACAGGCTTGAGCAGGAAGCGCAACTCCCCCTCTTTGTGCCCCCCCAGCCCCCGGTTCCCATGCATGCGACACAGCATGCCCAGCTCTGCCCCACAAGCACAGGGAGAGAAATCCTTTGACGGACGGAGCGCCTTTAAAATCTGAGGTGCATGTGAGACAAAACCAATCCTGGTGCTTCGACTTTCAAAACTGCTGCAGCTGACAACTCGGATCCCCTCCAGTGGTGGGGAGGACTCGGCCACACCCCACCAACGCACAGAGTTTCAGACCTGCAGCAGCAGACTCCCAGGTCCGGCCAGGTGCAGGGTGCCTGGGCACCAGCACCGTGGCTCACCAGCACGATTTTTGCTCGGTATTGGACTCCGAAGTAGTTTTTGAACAGAGAAGTGACTGCACCTGCAGTGACAGGAAGTGGGACGGCTGCACAGGGGCTGAGGGGTCACCTCTGCAGTGCAGTGTGAGGTCAGTGAGAGGTCAGTAAGGCCGTAGGTCAGATTGCGCATTCCCAGTGAGTGCCTCCTTCCTCCTCCGCAAACAGCAGCCTCGGAGCCTGACATACTCACCAACACAAACCCACCAGCCAACAGGTGGTGCCTGCGGACGCTCAGCCCTGAAAGAGCACCCCCGCCCCGCACACGAACACTACAGACTTCATGGGTGTTAGTAAGTCAAATTTTCATCGCCCACCATCAAAATTGTACGCAGGAAGTGTCTATAACACTGTGCTAGGCTGGTGCTTTTATTTGAGTTCCTGATCATTGAGGGCCACAAACCCCAAACTCGATGGGGTGTTTAAGCCCGGGCCTCCCACAGAGCCCCTCAGAGGCAGAACCACTAACATCACGCCTTCCCCCCAGAGCAGAGTCCACGGACCAGACTGGGCCGGCCAGACTGGGCGGCCGGCCAGACCAAGCACAGCATCTCGGGCTCCTCCATCAGGGCAGCCCGCCCAGGTCTCCTCCTCCTTCCCACCAGGGCTTCGGGGCTGTCCGGTCCTCTTCTGCCCCGCATTACCTAGGGCCTGCGGACACCAATGTCTTAAGGCAGAGGTGCGGTACTGGTGTGAACACAAGCACATATCCTTTGGAAATGGGTCCTGGCCTCACCACCCCTCTTGACCACTGAAACTCCTGGGGAGCCACAAGGCTAAAGCAGGGAACCCAGTGCGAGGGGGGGGGGAGACAGGGATGAGGTCCCTGGAACCGCCTACAACACCTGTAAACCTATCTCTGTCAGCATGCACTCAACAGCGTATGTTACAGTAAGTAAATCCTGAATCGTGGCTGAGTCTCTGCAAAGAGCCACTACATCAGGGGCAGGGACCCCAATTAGCCCCATCCAGAGCTCCCAAACACACGGTCCCACGAACTCTGTCCCCATTCCTCTGCGCCGGTACCAGGGATGTCCAAGGTCTGCACGGACGGTGCCCGCTGGGGCAGGGTCGCCCGCCCGCAACCCAGCTCGGCTCCAGGATGACGCCTGAGACCCCATCGCAGCGGCAGGGGCAGGCTGGTGGCCCCGTCCGCGGGGCCACGGGCACGAGGGCGTGGGTGCCTCAACCCGGGGCCAGAGCTCGCGTCTATTTCAAAGGTGAGAATTACCGGAGCTGATGCCGACCACCGACCTGCTCGGACCCGCGAGCTGCAGCCCCCGGCCTCGAATGTCGGCGGAAGCTAGCAACCTCTGACCTCGGGCCCTCTGACCCCAGGCCGGGCCGCCCAGCCCCGACCTGAGCCTCCGCAAAGCCTCCGCAGGACAAAAGCGTCCGTGCGCTGCGGCCCTGGACCCGCGGAGCCACGGATTCCGCGCCGGCCCCGTTTGAACGAGACACCCACGTCTCTTGTCACCGCCTGCGGCAAGGGACCCAGAGGTGGGCGCGGCCACTCCACACCCGACCCCGTGGTGGCCGGCGTGCCGCGCACTCAGGGCCCTCGTGGCTCCAGCCTGGCTGAGGCTGCAGCCCTCCGCCCCGCATCGGCCCTTTCCGCACTCCTAGCCTGGCGCGACTCCCGCCCGGGCCCCCGGCCGGGCCAACCAAGGTGGCTCACCTTCCGCAGCCGCTGCACAGAGGCCGCGTCTGGGTCACAGCAGCGAACAGCGAACTGCGCACAGGGCACACTGCGCCCCGCCCTGCTCACCACCCCCGGCCTCTTCCGGGGAACTGGCAGGCCCCGCCCCGCCCCGCCCTGGCCCCGCCCTTCCAGGGCCCGACTGGGCTGAGGGCCCAGAGAGGCAGAGGGTCCCCCAGCAAGCCTGGGCGTGGCCACCCTCGTGCTCGCTGCTCGCTCCGACTCAGCGCCTCCGACTCGGTGCCTCCGACTCGCTCCTCCGTTTTGGCCTCTTGAGGGTTGGGTTTTAATGACGTTCCGCGTCCCAAGTCGGGGCGCCCACACCTTACCTCCTGAACCCTCCTATTTTGAGAATGTCCCATCCCCAAAAAGCTCCTGAGCAGTGCACCTCTTGCTAGTCGCACACATTGCCATTGCACGTAGCTTTGGCACTTCTTTCACAAAACTTTCATCGCACCATTCCCAATGTTTTAGTGTTTAAATTCAATAATCCTGGCAACTAACGAGGAAGGCAGACTGTCAACCATGGGTCGTTATGGCCAGTTCCATGCCAACAGAAATCCCTGCTTCGGGGTGCAGGGAGGAAGGAAGTTTAAGGAGCTATTCAGGGCCAAAGCCTCACTGTGTGCAGGACAAGGGGCCCCGCACGGACCCTGACAAGCTCAGGGGAGGCCTGCTCGGGAACTTGCGAACTCAAGAGACGGAAAGTAACCACACAGCATGTCTGAAAGGGAAGCATTCTAACTACAAGTGGTTCCTGATGGGTAGCCACGTCCTAGAGCAGTATTTTTTTTTTCCTTTCCTTAACAAAGGTCAATCTTGACCTTAACTGAGCCTGTCTGTACATTTTTTTTTCCTTAACAAAGGTCACTCTTGACCTTAACTGAGCCTGTCTGTCGTCTCTCTGCACCCGGGATGGCATACCTGCAAAAGCAACAAAGTAATTTCCCTTTTTTTCTGGACCCTCAAAAGGACAGGCAACGAATCAGAGCAGAGACCACAAAGCCCCTCATTGTTACTGTCACTGTGTTAATTGTTGACTGTTAATTATCCCGTACCCACCCACACAGAAGTGTCTATCATCTTACTTTTTATCCAGTCCCAGGGGTGCCCCCATCTCTCCCCTCCACCGCTTTGCTTTCTCCCACCTTCCTAATCTATTACCAATGGATTTCACATAACCCATGTCTTCCTCTTTGATTGTAATGTCTAAAATAAGGTGCAAAACTGCCATTTTCCGGAGTATTTTCTAAGTCTGTTGAGATTTTGTTTTCAAGCAATTGTCGTCAGTTAAACTGGCTCAAATAAACTGATAAAAATTCTTACAGGTCTCGGTGCTTCTCGCATTGACAACTGTAATACAGCACAGCCCAAAGAACAAGGATGTGAAGCTGCCCAGGAAATTGCGGGGGGGGCGGGGGGGAAGGACTCCACTCAGCCCACCTCTCTGCGGTGTTCCTCCTCCAACCAGAAGAGGAGCCTGGGCTGTAGCCGCCAGAGCTGGCTTATATAGAGAGAAGTCCCAACCCCCATCCCTGATTGGTCTGTTCTCATGTAAATGAGGATTCCAAATCCTTGCACTTTGGTTGGTCCAAAATCCACTCTCCTGATTGGTCAAAATGGAGCTGCTCTGATTGGTGCTCATAAGACTTGTACAGCTCAAATTGGATACGGAAAGCGTCAGTTCTATTTAAAAGGACAGGAGCCACTTTCTCAGGCCCTCTTTCCCAGAGCTGGCTGGACCCCATAAAGCAGGACTGACCCTAATTGTTTTATGAGACTTTATCCTCAGGACTAGAAAATTGTTGGAAGCGCCCTGACGGTGCAGAGGCTCCAGGAACTTGTGAAACAGGGCATACCAGACCCCAGCGACCACTGGCCCCTGCTGTTCTGGGGTCTCTTCTATGAGGGTGCTGATCCCAGTCCCGTGGGCTCCACCCTTGAGACCTGATCACTTCCCAAAGGCTTCACCTCTGAGTGCCATCATCACCTCGGGGAGTCACACGTGAATTTGGGGGAAACAACCCTTCATGCCGCAGCATGGAGGGTCTTGGAAAGGGCGGCAGGAAGGAGGACAGCAGGTAGCTCGGCTGCCCGCCTGCTCCCAGGCCTCTCAGTTCCGGAGAGAGTACCCAGGGAGCCTTAGCCGCTGCAAAAGGGGGCCCATCCCTGAAAGGCTTCTCCTGCCCCCCCAGGCTTCTTTATCACTCCGATGGATCTCAAGTCAGAGCTCCTGTTTAACGCTAAGTGTGCACAGCTCAGGGAGTCCAGCAGGTGGCGCTGCGACCCGTGTTTTCTTGGGTAAAGGACACTGCCCTCCGCTCCCTGGGGGCCCATCTGATCTTGGTTTAAAGGAGCTAAGTCAGCAGGTTTCTCTGCCTCCTTGCTGGACATTTGGGGAACAGGGACACTCTGAGAGAAAAAGAGGGAAGTGGTATGACACTGGCCGACTTGAGGTTGGTTGCTTCAGAAGCAGAAGTGATTTATGCTGAGAATTTAAGAAATACAAGCATTATGGAAGTTACTATTGATTACCGTTCCACTCATAAACCATTACATCAGGCTTCCAACTCCCGTCATCTTCAGTCCCTGCAGGAGTCACGGAGCGTGGTCTCCAGAATCTGACTCAGTTCCGTTTAACCAAGCTTAACTTGGCACACACACCACAGGCACCCCGGTCACCCCGGCGAACAGATTCCCCGGCACACAGCGGCTGCTTTGGAGGGCTCTCCAGGATCCAGGTGCAGAGACGGGGACAGGGGACTGATGAGATGACGCCTGCCGAGCAGGAAGAAAGCAGAGATCGGGTTGGGAGGGAACGAGGGCAGGTGGCCTCCTGTGTCCTCCTTGGCCGCTAGTGGCCTGTGACGTCCAGTCGCCCCTCCCCCATCCCCACGCAGGACCTCGGTGTGACCCACGGGCCCAGTGGGGCACAGCAGCGCTCAGGGCCCTGGTCAGCTAGCAGAACCAGAACTTGACACCCACATCCACCCTTCCCCTCCCCTCCTGGTATCCACCATCCTACCTGCTGCTTCCCCAAGCTTGACCGTTTTAGATTCCACACATACTTGGAGTCACGCAGCCTTTGTTTGTGGGCGCCAGGCTCCTAAACTCCGCCTCCTGTCCTCCAGGTCCGGCCGTGTTGTAGCGCGTCATAGGCTTCCACTGTGTGTATACACCACCTCTTCCTGATCTATCGGTCTGTCAATGGACATTTAGGTTTGTTTCAAACAATTACATTAGCATTACCGTTTGGTCTAGCCATCCCTCTCTCGGGGGGTTGTTTACCCAAAGGAATTGGCATCGGGGGCCTTGAAGAGGTGGTGGTGTGCCCAGGCTCACCGCAGCCTGATTCACCATAACCAAGGTATGGAAAGAATCCAAAAGGTATTTTAATGATGGCTTGGTATTTTTAAGCACAGACGTCACAAAGTCCTTCATTCCTGGTACGTCAGAGGAAAACGTTAACTCCTCGTTCAAGAGACAGAAGCTGTGGCGCCTCATGTGGACGCACAGTAGCATCTGAGAAAGCGAAAGCTTTGAAGTCACGCTGGGCCCGGTCTTCGGGATCAAGCTTCTGAGAGCACGAAGGGATGTATACGAGGGGCTAAGCAGGGCCGGCCTGGCCCAGCACCAGCCCAGGAGGGGGCATGAGAACCTGGGGCTCTCAGCCACACCACGCCCTCTGCCCGGACGGCTGGGACGGCGGACCCGGAGGACGGGCTACCAGGTTCACTTGCATGCATTCCTTTATTATCACAGTAACTGGAGTAAAAAAGATTCATCTTTCATGTTAGGCTTTTGCCTCTAGTCCACTGTCATGACCTGTGTGAGCTTCCATACTGTTGTAAGAATTTTAAACCGAACTTGGGGCTCTGCCACCAGTCACGCTAATTGGGGTTTGTCATCTACGAGGCGGCAGGTTGGCAGGACGCGTCCGCCAACAATCTGGGTCTAGATCGTCTCTTTTTCCTGGGAGAATACCATTGCTCGTTTCTCAATATCTTGAAACATATCCAAATATTTAAGGATTGTATCGATCAATGAATTAAGAAAAAAACTTGATAACGTTTGAGTCTACTCCCCATCTTGCACTGATTATTTAGAAAGGAACCAAATGCTGAATTAAATTAAAAGACTACACTTGCGGCAGGTTACTTCTGCTTTAAAAGAAAGGGTATAAAATACAATAAAACGATCCATGCTCGCCACCCGTAACTCACTCACAGTAGGTTTCTTTCCCGACAAACCTCAGTTGTATTCAGTGTCTGAGTTTTACATCTTCACCTCTGTCTAGACCAGCGTAGTTTATTTTTCTGCACTTCAGGACGGTTACAAAACAAGGGACCTGTTTTCCTTTTTTGACAGACTGTCTAGCTACTTTTCATTTTCTTATTTGAGAAGGGAAGTCTACATGTGAGGATTTTTAAAAATTCATCATTTGTTCACCTTTCATTGGCACTTTGAAACTATTTTCCCAGCTTGTTTTTCTTGTGAGGGAACAAAAAGAAGAACATGTATCCTGTTTCAGAACATGAACAGCTTGCAAGCCCTTGGCTCAGCAAAGGGAAACTGACACCGTCTCACGTTCTAGCGATTGTCAGAGTCCCGTGCGTTGGAGCTGACAGTTATCTGACCCAAAACTGGGGGACCAGGAGAAACGGGCAAAATGCACCGCAGACACCTGTGGGCTGTGCACTCCCTGCACGGAACCTGCAAATACACACCGAAACCTCCAGTGTCCCTTTTGGGCGTGGTGAGGTAGCCCTGCACCCAGGGAAATGTTGACTTACGCGACGGGATTTTCTGTTTGCATCTAGATGTTTGGTGCTTCAGTGACCCCAGTGAGGTCTGCAAGTGGTGGCTGGCCCCGCTGCGTCGTTTTCAGTTAGTCTGAGTTAAATCAGTGTGTTACCTTCCCTGTCCCATTTACTATGACATCTTAGATCTAACTGTGAACCAAAGACCATGTTGAAAAATTTCAGGCATCAAATACAAGTTCAAGTTTTTTCTCTCCCTGCCATATGTACACTCATGCACACTGGAGACTGTTGTGGGGTGTTTTTTTTAAGTAATTTATTGACAGGTACATTAGACTCCTAGGCCTGTAAGTCCTGGAGGCTGACGGGTCAGGGGAGGATTAGGGGGGACAGGGCTGACCCCCTTGCCTCCTGCAGCTTCTGGGGACTCCAGGCGATCCTCTGCCTGCCTTTCCTGCCCTGGCTCAAAGCTGCGCCACTCCAATCTCTGCCTCGGTCTTCAAGTGGCCTCGTCCCTGTGTCCCCTCTTCTGCTCAATGAACTTAGGCTCACCCCTCATTCAGTGAGACCTCACCTTCGTTAATTACACCTGCAGATGAGGCTCCGCTCAGAGAATCTAGGCGGACAAATTAGGAGAGACACTACCCGGCGAGCATGCATTTCACGGTGACTTGAGGCGGGCACGCGCAGAACCGCACACCTGCGGCCCTGGGCTCCGGGAGGCCCGTCCCCGAAACGCCCAAGGGCTCCCATCTCTGCACCGGTCACACCACCGTGGGAGCCACTCACTAATAACCACGGTCCAGAGCAGTTTAAGGCATCTACCGGTACTTCCACAAGGAAGAAGGGAAATAGAAAGAAGAAAAATAGGGGGAAGTAGGCGAAAAGAAGTACCTGGTGGAGGGGAGACCCTGAGGCCCGGAGAGCACAGCCAAGTCCACGGTTGTAGGCCTGGTTCTCAGCGCAACGCCGCCCCCTGGCGGTGAGAGCAAGAATCGACGCACCGTGCCCGTCAGCGGGTCCCGGAGCACCTGTGAGGATGAAAAGTGCGCAGGTGGGGTTTTCCGGTGATTTTCATTCACGTGGAACATCCTGTACAGAATATGTGTGCAGGAGGGCACCTACCACTCACCTGCCGAAAATGCACACTGTCATCTGCACGCTGAAAATGTGATGAAGAAATCAAAGAATGCCCAAATAATGTCCAAAGTACTAAACTGTGTTCGTGGATTATACGGCTGGACGCAGCGAAGGTGTCACTTCTTCCCCAAGGGACCTGCAGGTTTAATGCGAACAAGATCCCAGCAGGACTCTTTTGCAGGTACAGACAATCTAACCACACTCTTTATGGAAAGGCAAATGAATAATAATAGTCGAGACAATTGTGACAAAGAAGATTAAAGTGGGAGGAACCACATATCCTGTTTTATTATTTATTACAAAACAACAGCAGTCGCAACAGCGTACACTGGCAAAGGAATAAGTGCATAGAAGTGGGACAGAACAGAGTCTAGAAATCGACCCACGTAAACATGCCAAGGGAGTTTCTGACAAAGGCAGAAAAGCAATTCAGTGGAAACGGGGTTGTCTTCTGTAACGAACGGGGTTCGCGCAATCGGATGTCCACATGCAGAAAGGTGGTCCTCATCTTTAGTCTTTATTTAAAAATCAACTCAAAGGGTGAAACCAGCTACTAGGAGAATGCAACGAGGACCTCCTCACTGGGAGAAAGCATCGACACACCACACCCCCGAAAAGGGGCTTGTATCCAGAGCTCTCAACTTCAACAACAAGAAAACAGTTAAAAAATAGGCAAACGACTGGAACGGACACCTCACGGAAGAGGACATACGGAGGGCAAATGAGCACATAAAAAGGTATTCAACAGCATTCGATGTTAGGAACTCGCACATTAAACCTCAACGTGTTGTCCACAAGCCGTAGGTGCCCCTTTCGCACGGAAGTTAGCTCAGATGGTCGGTTCCAAGAGGTCAGGGAGTGTGCTCCCTGTTGGAAAGGCTAGAGTAACAGACCGCTCCAAACAGCGACTGCTCGGGAGGGCGCGGAGCAGCCGGAGCTCTTCTCGGCGCTGCTGCTGGGGATGGAGAACGGCACAAATGTCACAACGGCACAGGACCGTGTGACAGTGTCTTGTAAGGCAAACCACCCCATTCCTCAGCATGGCATTCCTAGAGGAGAACAAGTATGTGTTCACGCAAACGCCCAGGCGGGAATATTCCTAGCTGCTCTGCTCGACCGGAAACAGCGCCGATGTTCTTCAGCAGGTGAATGGAGACACAAACGCCGCACTCGCAAACCGTGTGACTCAACAACAGAAAGGACGTTACGACCGGCATGACTCTCAAGAGCATTACGTTGAGTGAAAGAAGCTCGTCTTGAAAATCCGTGACTCCGTGTCTACGGCATTCTCAGGAGGGCGGGGCCCTAGAGGGGAGTCTGTATTGCTAGATTCGGTGATTCTCGAAAGGACTAAACTTAGTGAGGATGGGGGAGGGGCAGGGGTGGAGGAAAGCTACTGCGAAAGGTCGGCGTGAGGGGGGTTTTTTGGGGTGACAGAACGATCCTGTGGATCCTGTAGAACTCTACGGATGATTACCATGCACTTTAATCGACAGGTGTCAGTCAGCAAAGCCCTCCGAGAGCGGAATTGTGCGAAGCTCCCAGTACCAGGTGCTCACCTGTCTTCAGGTCACAGTTGAAATACCTGGTTCAGTCGCAGGCAAAACGAAGGGTGCGGGGACGAGACGTCCCAACGAGGTGCTGGCTGCCATGGCTTCCAAACGACATTGACGAGAGGTTCGAAAAATTGAATAAGACATAGGGTTGGAAAGGTGGAAGTGAAGCCATCAACACGTGTGTGCTAGGGAAGCAGGGAGACCAGAAAATACAGAGAAAACAGTCGCACGCCCGCCCCAGTGCAGATGTTCTGGGCGGAGGCCGACCTGAGCCAAGAAACGGAGAATTTGTGAGTGAACCCTGGAGCCCTGATGTGGTGCAGGACCGGACGCCGTCCGCCCCAGAAGAGAGGCTGTTGTTTCTCGCTGGAAGCGACTGAGCTCTGAGAACGGCCAGAAACGTCGGGAGCCAGGAGTTCTGAAAACGCTACGTGTCGTGTCGTGGGGGGAAACAACGAGCACCCGGGAATCGGCTTCCTGGCTGATGGTGCTGCAGCAAGACAAGCTAGCTCGTTGCGCTGACGAGGAGCTCACCCTCCGATGGGACAGAAGCCACAGAGCAGGTGGGGGAGGGCGGCCTGCTGCCAGCACCCCTGCCACCCTCGCCCCCCCGACCCCCCGCCCTGATTCCCGTAGTCACAGCCACACGCCCACTTCTGCCAGCCAGGCAGGCAGGGCAGGAGGCAAAGTGAAGGAGGCAGGGCCTGCCCTGCCCTCGGGGGTTCGCAGCCAGGGACGTCCAGGTGCACGCTGGACTTGTGCACAGCTGAGCCACCTCTTCCCACTAAAAACGTGCAGCCCGTAAAAGGAAGGGGCCAAGTGCATCTGGCAGAAGGGCTGCGCGAATAAGGGGAGAAATGGCAGAGGGAAAGAACTTGGCCGTGAGGCTGGAAAGGCAGACCCGGAGCTGGAGGCGGCCGTGAGGGAAGTTGGCGAAGAGGATGCTGCGTTTACGGGTCTGCGGGGTGGGAGGCGACCTTTCTAAATTTTTTGTTTTGGGTACAGTTACTCGATTCCTTGTGCTGACTGGCATCGGCGGTGCGAGATTTTCTTCCCGGGTAGTCCTGCCCCGTGGCACGCGGGTGGGGCACGGTTTCCGTAGCGTTGAGAAGACGCTGCCGCTAGGTGTTGGCTGCAGCCGGAGCCGCCATGGTCCCCGCGTCACAGAAGATCCCCTTTCTGACGACACGGAGGCCGCCCTGCTTTGCCAGAGGGCTCCCCATCATCATCGCTTCCTCGTTTCTTTCGTGACCAGGTATTCAGGCAGCAACTGAGATATTTGCTCCTCTGTGTTCACAGCAGCCCCATGCACCACAGCCAGAAGGTGGGCCGGCCCGGGCGCCCACTCGCAGAGGACTCTGTGTCTGCACACGTCACAGAGCGGTGTTCGGCCTCGGAAAGGATGGCCGTCCTGACACACGCTGCAACGGGGACGACCCTGGAGGACACATGCTTGGTGACGTGGACGGAGGGCCTCATGCTGCGGGATGCGCTTGTGGGAGGTACCTGCCGGAGCCGAACCCACAGAGACAGAGCGTGGGAGGGCGGGCACCCCGCTCTGGGGAAGGGGGGGCCCAGTTAGCGTTGGATGGGCCCAGAGGGGCGGGTGAGGAAGAGAAACCCTTCCGCAGGTGGACGTGGCGATGGTTGCACAGCAACGTGAGTGTGATCGACACTAAACCATGCACTTAAAACGGGTAAGATAGTGAATTTTATGTGATACCTATTTTACCCCCATGAAAGTGTTTCACCCAGGGAGTCCTATAGCTTCCGGGCATTTATTTTGTTATTAAAAATGAACATGACAAAGAAAAGAGGTGTGAGCCACTGTCATAGTTTATCCTTATCCCCTTTTCTCCCTTCGCTCGGTTTCAGGGCCAAAATTACCCAGAAAACGCGCCGAAGTGCGCACGGATTTGGAAGCCATCCTGGGGCCCCTCCTGGCCGGTCACCATGTCCTGTCCAGCTCGGCGAACGTGGTGCCGAGCGGCGGGCAGTGGAGAGGGGGCCCTCGGTGACGGGCACCCCCTCGTCTCTCTGTCCTGTGCGCAGCGGAGGGATCCGCGGGGTCACGGGGGGCGGTGCTGGGATTCTGTCGCCAGCCGCGCCCGCCGGCTTCCCTTCCCCGAGCGCCCCGCCCCGAGCGCGCCGTCTGTACAGCAGCCTCGGGCAGCGCGCTCTCCGCCAGTTCGGAAGCTCGAGGCTGGCGCGAGCAGAGGCGCTGGCAGGACGCTGTTCCCGCGACGTGAGAACGGCTCAGGGCGGCGGCGATGACTCGCGATTCAGGATGCAGGGGACCCAGCTGGCGCCTCAGGAAGTCCCCAGTCTGGTGGGAGACCCGGTTTGTGACACACAGACACCCAGGTCAGCTCTGGGGGCAGGTGTCCAGACGGTGGCCTGGTGGGGAGAGGGAGGCGGTCAGGTGAGACCCCGAGGAGCGGCATGGAGGGGAAGAGCGGGGCCACCAGGAATGAAGGAGGACCCCGGGGCTCCGAGGGACAGGCGCCGAGGGGTAGATGGGTGGCTGGTGCAGGAGACGGTGGGAGTGACACCAGCAGAGAGCATGTCACAGAGTCACCAAATGACCTGAGCTGGAGCACATCCGTCTGCTTCCTGGTCCAAGAAAGTAACTCGAAGCTCCAGAGAGGTGGGACCAGAGGCAGCCTTTGGGGACAGGAAGGGACAAGTGTCCTGGGGCCCCACGCAGGACTTGCTAACAGTACCTGCAGCAAGACCCTCGGTGCCCAAAGCAGAAACAGAACGGGGGTGCTGCCCCCAAACTGAGTCAGCACAGGGGCAGCCCCCAAGCAGAGACTCACCAGGCGCCAGCCCAGCAAATTCAGTTTGCACCAGCCATCCTGACGGTTTCCTTGCTTTTCACGAAATATCCAAAATAAAATGATTTTCAGTACTTCGAACAAATGCTTTGAGTTTTTATGTCATCCAGGTGTCCTGACAATGCCTGGAGAAAAATCCACTCGACATCGTCAGTCATTGGGGGGCCGCAGATTAAAGCAAGAACGAGGGGTCACTGCACACCTAGTGAAATGGCCAAAACCCCAAGCACGGACCCCCCAGTGCCGGCCAGGCTGTGAAGCCCTAAGAACTCTCGTTCTCGGCCGGTGGGGATGCAACCCGGCGCAGCCACTTTGCAAGACAGTTTCTTACAAACTACTCATCCTCTGACCACACGATGCAGTAATCGCATTCCTTGGTATTTACTCAAAGGAGTTATGTCCATACAAACATCCGCAAGCCGGTATTTATATCAGCCTTGCTCATCATCGCCGACACTTAGAAGCCACCAAGGTGTCCCCCAGTGGGCGATGCGTACGTGAACTGCGGCACATCCGGACGACGGAATCTCAGTCAGCACGGACAGGGAGTGAGCTCCCCAGCCGCCAGGAGCTGGGGGGGGGGACCTTCGATGCACCTGCCTCCGTGAAAGCAGCCCCTCTGAGAGGCCACACGCTGTCTGGTTCCAACACAGCACACGCGGGAAAAGGCAAAACCGGGCAGACCCAGGAAAGGGCAGGGGGTGCGAGCGTTTAGGAATGGAGGGACAGATGGACAGACGGAGCGCAGGGGATGTTCGGGGCCCTGAGGCTGCCCGTGCGGTGCTGCGATGGTGGGTCCGTGGGTTCAAGCCCGCGGAGCCCACAGCACCGGGGGTGCAGCCAGAGGTAAACTCGGACTTCGGGTGATCACGGCGCCGATGTGGGTTCTGACCTACGTGCTCTCCGTGGGGGACGTTCATGGTGCAGGAGGCTGTGCCTGTGTGGGAGGAGGTACGCAGGGGAAATAGCTCTACTTTCCTCCCAATTTGGCTGTGAATCTAAAACTGCTGTAAAAAAAAAATAGTCTAATTTAAAAAAAAATAAAAATCCAGCATGGGGTGTGACAGAGGCAGGCCTGGGGCTGGGCCCCAGCTTCTGGACCTGGAGGTCACTCAGTGGATTGTGGTGCCCTCGGTGGGTTGAAGGGCTCCCAGGGGTGGGCTGAGTGGGGGCAGAAGGTGCCTGCAGTTGGGGATGGGGGAGACGCCCTCGGAGGGGCGGGGCCCAGGCTGCACAGCCCCTTCCTCCGGACATCAACTCGGTCTCTTCACTCACCAGACCTCTGCTGCGTCCCCGGCAGCTGGAGACCCTGATTAATGGGGTGAGGGGCCGAGGGGGTGCTTTGACACTCTGGCTTCTTCTCACGTGCTGACATTCAATAACGCTCGGTTAGGAGAACCTAATTCCAGGGCTATGGATAGTTTTAGGACTTTCTTTGGGCAAAGTGGCTGTACCCAAGGCACTGAGGCTTCTGGGACTTTACAGCCCAGCTACACCCAGGCGAGAGCTGAGAGCCTTCTCCTTCCGCCGTTGGTGGAAAGGCCCCCACAGTCAGACCCAGCGCCACGGTGAGGGAGCAGCTGGGGCTGTAGGCCGTTTCAGGCACTCTTTACCATGGAGCACTTGTCTGCAGAGTTGCCAAAAGGGAAGTAAATTCTGGAATGTCACCCTCTAGTAAGGGCCCCTGTGTTTTCATGATACATTGTTTCCCTGCAAGGGGTTTCCCGGGGAACAGCAAGGGCTCAGGAGGCATCCTCACCATCGCACGCGTGAATCTGGCAAGTGTTGAGTGTGCACCGGACAGAGAGGGCGCAGGGCAGAGGGACCAGGACCGAGCAGCTTGGGGGGCGGCCGCTCCCACCTCTCCACGGGCGCTGGGGGACGGCCCAACAGGCAGCTGTGTCTGGAGCTGGAATGAAAATCCAAGCAGGGAGGCCCAGCAAGGTTAGAAATTTCCTACAGTCGTCTTCCAGCAGGGGAGGGCCTGGAAACCCCGGAGGCTTGTGTACGAAGGCCAGTCCTGTAGGAGCGCGGTGATTCCTCTTATGCAAAGATTTCCGGCCAACATGGACGCTGGGAAGAGATGTCGGCGAAACAGCAAGGTGGCGGCGAGGAGATGGGAAGAGGACCCCCTCCCACGATGGAATCGTCTCCGTGGTCACGGACATTTAGGTCACGGACATTTAGGTCATTTCCATCCAGCTCGTTGCTGCTGTCCTCTGTGCTGGGAAGACACCCTGACACCACAGCTCTGCCCACGGCCTTCAAGGGCACTTAATTCTCCCAAATCAGGGCGAACCGCTGACCGAGCTTTACACACGCAGGACTTGGGCACTCCACGCAAGGTTGCAGAGGAAGCCCGGCTTCGTGTGTGCGCGCGCGCGCGCACTCGTGTTTGAAGCACTCTGCGCTGCCATGTCCTGTGCTCTTGGTTTTAAAACCCAGGCCTGTGGTGGCAAAGGGCTCCCAGAGGTACCTGCGCCCGGACGCCCACCTGGGCTGGCCCCGGACTAGGAAACAACTTCCTCCTCTCCAAGCCACACTCCCGTTTGTGAATAGGGCTGATCTCACCTGAGACAGGAGCAAGGTGAGCACCTGGATGAGGTGAAACCCGAAGGATGGTGTGGCCAACCTTTCTGAGGCGGGCCGTGTGTTTCGGGGGAGACTGGGCTTTTTTTGTTGATTTGTTTTGTTTTGCTTGAGTGAGTGGGGCAGGAAGTTTGGCTCTCCCTCATTTTCTCCAGGCTTACCCTCCCTCATCCCCCAACCCCATAACGGGGGGGGGGGTTCAGAAACATGCCTCCCTCCCAAAGGTGGTCCCCCTTTCCTGCCCTGCCGTGGCCCAGCAAGCGCAGCAGCCACGGCTGGGGTGGGCGACAGAGACCGCCCACAGGAAAGCTGAGCCGAGTGCAACTCTCGATCCTGGTGACTTTCGAAAACAGTGGGCAGCGCCGACACACACGTCTGAAACCCGCCCGGCCTGTGGCAGATCACTCCCATCACTGATGGCGGCGTGCGTGCGTGCGACAGGTCACGACCCCATCTCACTCCTGGAGTGGGCGGTTCCCACCGCGAGACGGGAATTACGGCATCAAACCCAGAAGCAGGCGAGGGGCTTGTGCTGAGAGCTGGAATGCAAAAGGTCGTGTCCTTCTCTGTGGGATCAGATGACGGCGTTTCCCCGGTCGCCTCGCCAGGTGCTGAGAGCCTTGTGTGAGCTCATGTGTGTGAACACATTAAGTACATGCAAGCACAGGTGTGTTTGCTGTTGTCCAAGTCTTTGCAGGAAGAAAAATATTTTTATGAGCTCAGAGTATGTAAAAACGCAGCAGAAGCAAACGCTAATAAAGCTATTGATCCGGTAGAATCAGGGTCAGAAAACTACAGAATTGTACCTTTTCTGCCAGTAACGGCCTGTAAGCAAAATATTCATATTCTGTTCCCAGAGACAAGTTCAACCGTCGACACAGGAGTTCAGAACCCCGAGGATCTGTTCAAACGTATTCGTCGCCCTAAGATGTGCCTGTGCTGTTCAGTTTAGCCTCAGGAAATCAGAGAGAAATATTTATGCGTTAAAAGAAAAGTTCTCAAGAAAAATTCCGCAGGGTGCTTGAAGCTCTCTGATCTTTCGGAGGAAAGGCTGGACCACGTCTTCCTCTCATTTCTTCAGCAGGTGTTGAAGGACGCCCTTCGGATCAGAGAGCAGATCAGATGCTGAGATCAGCACGTAAAATCAGACCCAGTCCGGGCGAATGGGAGAAAGCCCTGAGCAAACACAGTTCAGGCTTCGGGCTTAATTTAATTAAAGCGGGCGAACCCCAACAACGCCGTGTGAGTGCCGTGCTCTGTTGTGGCAGGGGCCTGAGGCCTGGGCGCGGGCGTGGCTCCCGGGCTGGAACACAGGGTGACCTCCTCTGCCCACAGTTCCATCTGCTTCCAAACAGAGGGAAGCTGCCTCGGGACTCTCTGTGTGAACCTAGCATGACGGGAGGGACTGTGGCACTCAGCCATTTCAGGTAGGGTGACTTCAGTTTTTGATGCCTGGGTCAGGGTATAGCTCCTAGATTTCATGGTATTTTTAAGGAGTCAAAGCCAATTAAAACCAATCTGATTTGAAGCAAGCCAGGCCCCTCTCCTGGCTCTGTCCCTACCTGCAGCCTGACCTGCAGCCCCTGCCAGGCCCCACCCCTGCCAGGCCCCACCCGGCTGCTGTTGGCTCCAGGGCCATGAGACCCAACCCCCACTTCCTCGTGCACAAAGCCAAAGCTTCATGTTGGTGCGTTAACATTACTTATTTGCTTATCTTTTTGCTGCTCTAGGGAAATATCTTTAGTACCAGCAGGCCTATAAAGCACATTCATGAGAATCTCCCCCAAAGCCCCCTTTGGACAGGTAATTTTCCAAGGCTTCCCCCAGGTGTGCCTCCCACCCCACCCCAGGCAAAGGGCTGGGTGGGCTGAGCTCTGGGGGGCTTCGTGCAGAGCGCCTGCATCCCGTGCAGCAGGAAGGCGGCCCTCGCAGGCCTGCCTCCCCCGTCTGCTTCCAGCTCCAGAGCACACTGGGACTTGGGAGATAAACCATGCCGAATCCACCGAGGATCTCTTCGTTGCGGGGTTTTACCAGCGTCTCTTCTTCTTCTGTAATTTTTCTTTGTAAAATTCCCAAAGTGGTGTGATTATTCACATATCTTAAAAACTTACAAAAGTAAAGCTTACCTTGCAAACCCTAACTTGGAGTTCAAGTGCTGCTTTTCCCCTGGGAGTTGTACGCCATGTGTTTACACTTCCTGTCCCGTCCTCCTGCCTACTCCTGCCTCCCCGCCCCCCCCCACCTCGTACAATTTTGGGGAAAGGGGGTGGATCACCTTTACGCCAAGTCAGGATTTGAAAGCAGTGCCCTGAGATGCCTTCGGTGCTCGCTCCACAACTACTGACCAGGTTGGTACAGCCTGCCCAGGAAAATATTCTCCGGTGGAGCTGGGGGTTGGGGCTGGGTGGGGCTGGGTGTGCCTGGGCGTGGGCGGCTGGGCTTAAGGGAAGGGACCGGCATTACTGCTGTTGACTGAGTGCTCCCCAAATCCCAAGTGCCTGTGGTATCGGGGGGACGTCTGGGGTGAGGTTTCACAGTTCCTGGAGACCTCTGCCGCTGAGTCACACGGCAGGACGGACAAGGTGGGGGAACTGGTGCCCAGGAGAATGACAACCTGCTTCCTCGGGGCCAGAGGAATTCCAGCGGTCCCCACACTCAGGACCAGATGTGCGACATCCAGGCCCAGTGCAGGCAAGGGTGTGGGGGCCCCTGGTTGGCATCTGAGGAGCCCAGAGTAAGCTCCTGCAGAACAGATGCGGGAGCCCTGGGGTGGTGCCTTCAGAGGCCCTGGGCTGCCACAGCTCCGCCGCCCCGCCCACCGGGACTCTCTCTCTGGGAGACGGGCTTTCAGGGGGAGAGGGAGGAGCCGCTTGCCAGCCTGGGGAGGGGACGGCTGTCAAGCACCAGGGGCCCCACAGCTCTGCCTGGGGAGCTGCCTGCCCTTTTACCTCAGGGCTGCGATGGAGCACTGACGCTTGCTCCCGCGAGGATGTGACAAACAGACCTAAACCCAGATTTAGACACATTTAGTGAGCGCTTCCTCCTCGCCAGGGGAAAGCAGACTGTTTATAAAGAGCGCTGAGCTTTTTGCCCCCGCAAAGGACACCCTGGAGTTTTGGGCAGCCTGGGCTGGAGTGGGGGTGGGGGTGGGGCTGGGTTCAGGAGGCTGCCTGGGATGGGAAAGGCGGGCAGCAGTGGCCACAACGTCCCAGACCACCCTGTCCAGGCACCCCCGACTCCAGTCATGCTCCTGGGAGGTCTCACCTGGGGCCCCTCCCAAATGGGGTGATGCAGAAGAGGAAGGAATACGGCAGAGAGACAAATGGGGGAGGGGGGCATACAGCAACCCCAGGTCTACGTTTGGGGCACTAAGAGCAGCCCAGAGGAGGTGGGGATGAGGGGCGTCTTGAGTCTTGTCTGAACTGAAGATGTGTTGACCGCGGAGCCAGGAGCTAGAGCGGGGAGTTTGCATCTATGCGGGTTCTGCTTAAGAGAAGAGCTGGTCTTGGGGCGAAAGGCGGAAAAAAGTGGTTAGGGTGCCCTGGTGCAGCAGCGGAGCAGGGCGTCCAGGGTGCGAGGGCTGGGAGAGGCCAGCGCACACCCCCTTTCCCGGGTGCCCCGGCAGACACCCCCACCCACGGCAGGACTCACCGGGCAGGGTATCCAGCCGCGGGCCTCCCCTCCCCTTGCATGGCCTCTCCCCCGCGCCCCCTCCCCCGCTGAGCCCGCGGCAGTGCAGCCACGACACCGGCACTGGGCACAGGCGGCTGAGTGGGTGGCGGGCAGGCCAGCCATGGCGCGGGCTGCAGGCGCGCGGGGCTGCAGGAGGCGCTGGCGGTGCGGGCGGGGTGCGCTGGTGGCCTGTGCCGCCTGGACCGCGGGCTGGGTGTTGGCCGCCGCGCTGCTGCTCCGGGCGCACCCGGGCGCCCTCTCTGAGCGCTGCACGGACGAGAAGAGCCGGCGCATCCTGGCTGCACTGGTAGGTCCCGCTGCCGCCCTGCCCTGCGGCGCGCACCCGGGCGTTGGGGGGTGGGCGCACGGTGCGTGGAATGCCGGACGCGCGCATCCCTGTCCCTGGGACAGGCACTTTGCCCGGGGAACCCTCTGGGGGCGCGGGGGTGTCTCTCCCCTGTTGCCAAAACTGGTCCTTTGCCCCAAGAGTCTTCCTGCCCCATTGCTCTCCCACCACCGCTGAGCCGCGCTGCTGAACAAAGTTTGTGGGTTGGCGCGGAGTCTTCCGACAGCCCCTCGGTGGCCGCACCCGAGAGGGCCAGCCGGGTTGGGGCGCTGGCCAGAATGCGGGCCGGGAAGCCTCCCGGGGCCCCATTCTCTCGCTCAGGCTCCGGTCTGCGATTCCTCGCCGAGCCCGATGCAGCGCGCTGCCAGGGTCCTGCCAGCTGGACCCCAGGCGGAGCGCGCTTCTCCTCGGAGCCCTGCGGACCCCCGTCCTGAAGTAGGGGCCGCAGTCTCCGTTCTTCCAGGGGAGGGCCCGGCCGGCTGCTGCTCAGCTGGGCGGGGCATTAGGGAGAAAGAAACGCCGCACTGGGTCCCAGATGCTGGTCGGCTGCTTCCCCCGCGGTGGCCGCCCCTCAGTCTCTCAGTTTGGTTTGGAAGGTTATGCGCATTTAGGGGACTTGCGCAAAGGTGGACGTTCCCGAAAGGAAAGCCAAGAAACGCAGAGAGAGCGCTGCTACTGTTACAGGGATTTTCGAACAGTTTATTCGCTCCCCGAAGCAGCGGGTGCCTAAGCGTGTGGTGTGAAAAGTGATCTATTTTCCAAGAAATCTTCAAGAAACGCCTGGGATGTTTTTGGTCCAATTGCTCACCTATCGTAGGTTATCAACATGGGGTAGCATAAAGGTTTTCACATAAATGATTGTTTTTTAAATTTAAATTAAAAAATGAGACTGGAAAATTTTAAGAAATAATGAGTGAAAGGCACAAGCTAAAACAAATCCTATTTCCTAATTGAGTCTGATGTGAGGAACTGATCACAGTAGAAGTGAGACACCTGCCATGGACCCTCCGTCCCATCCGCCACCCACCACCCGCCACCCGCCCATCCACCCGCCCACCCACGGGTGCACTGAAGTTCTATCAAGTTTCCTTCAAGTTACCTGAGCCCCGTTGGTTTTCTCAGTAACCCACCTAAAAAATTCCTTTCATTTTGGGGGGAACTGATGGACTGTTTACAGCGAACAAAGATTCATAGCTTGGCCAGGATGGAATACTTCTGTTTACAAAAATAATATAATAATCTTGCAGAAAGTGAAAAATGAATTCCATTTTTCACTTATTTACCTTCGGTTGAACGGGGAGAGGCCGCATGGAAATGAAATTAGCCTAATATCATGTAAGCGATTGCTCCTCAGAACATGAATGTAAACCAATTCCGATCAGAGTTACTACCAATACATCTCCAATGGCAGCCAGATGGGGTCGTCTCAAGCCCGACAGGAAGCCAAACAGATCGGTCCCACTTCTGGACGTCTCTCCCTCTCCTGTCGCCAAAAGAATGGTTTGAGATACCAGGCCTGCCTTCCTCAAGTTCACTGCCATTGTCTCAGTGGACTGACTGTTCGGGGTGCACGGCTTGGGCACCTTGTCGGAGGCCCTGGCCCCTCACACGTGCTCAGGCCCTGGCTCTCCCTCCCCGTCTTCCTGCTGCATCCCTGCCTCCCTTCTCCCGTCTGACGTGTGAGGTGAGCCCCGTGCAGCGCCCTGGCCCCCTGCTCCCCAGGACTCCCCACATGAGGACGAGGTCTGAATTTGCCCCCAGGCTGCACACCCAGGTTTCTGGGCCCTGGCCGCACCAGAAGCTGGCAGGGCGGCCTCCCAGGGCTCGGGCTGAATCGAGCTTCTGTCTCTGGCCTCCCAAGCACTTCCAATTCATTCTGCCTGGCTTTTATCCTCAATAATAAAGCTGGCTGTGAGTCTTCTGACTGGCCTCCAGACTCTCATTAGCTTTCCCTCTGAATACCGGAGCACAGAAGGAGTAGCTGAGCTGAGCCGCAGGGAGCCCGCACCCCCCCCAACCCCACCCTTGCTTGGGCAAAGGCAGCAGAGCTGTGGGCAAGGCCTGGCATGTTCAGGACCCCCCCCCACCCGTGTGCAGGGGCATCCCCGGCCTGCAGGGGGCCCAGCCAGAGCAGGGGAGCTGGGAGCCAGGCCTGCAGCGAGCCCCAAGCCCACCCGCCTCCTGAGGGAGCCCGCTGGACGTGTTCCAGAGAGTTGAGCCCCGGGTCTGAGAGATTCGGATTTTTCTGGCCAGACTGCGGCACTCTCTTTGCTGCGGCTTTTCAGCACACCCCATGACCAAGACATCCTCCTGCCCTCTTTGGCCTTGCTGGGGCCTTTCTTCAACTGGACTGTTCCAGAGAGCAGGACCTGGAGGCTCTGGCCGTCGGGGCTGAGGAGCAGCCTCCATTCCGAGGGGAGGGCTCCCCACACGGAGGGCTGGGCTGCAGGGCCGGGCTGCCTGGCTGGGCAGGCTCCGCAGTAAAGAAGCCCGTTTCACGGGTGTCGTACCATTCACTGCCCTCACCAACCCTGGGGGGTGTGCGCTTCAACCATCCCGTTTTGCAGATGGAGAAACCGAGCCCTCACTCAGGCAGTGAGTGAGCGAGTGTGTGGGGAGCCGGGTGAACCCTGTGCTGTCTGACGGTAGACACCCCAGGAGAGCACGTGGCTTCTTCGATAACGAGAGCCGTCGGGAACAACTGGGTACAGTTTGCCCTCCGAGGCTCATGGCTTTCAAAGCATCTCTAGAGAGTCCCATGGACTCTGTCATTCGGAGGCTGAATTCCCTTTTGGCTGGTGAGCCGCGATGTGATTTCATGGGGGTGTCTGCATTCGGGGTTCCCTGTGTCAGCACAGGCTTGTCTTTTGTTGCTGTGATGGGAACCACAGGCCCCAGAGGGACCACGGCACCCAGGGCACAAACCCAGAAAGGCGTGAGAGCAGAGGACGGCTCCACTCTCCCACGTGCTTTGGCCGTGCTTGTAATGTGCCTCGTCCAAGGGCCAGGGGGTCCGCCTGAGGCCCAGGATGGCTGTGGATGCAGCCCAACGCGAAGTCGTAAATTTACTTAAAATGTGATGAGGCTATTTTGTGATGACGTGTCACAACACATTTAACGTGAGGCCCAAGACAACTCTTCTTCTTCCAGTGTGGCCCAGAGACGCCAAGAGGTTGGACACCCCTGGAAGCCGTCCGTCCAGGATCAAGAAGGGCTGCCCCGGGCACTGGCCACTTGCTCTGTGATTCTGCACCGCTCGGGGTCGCTGCTGGGCAAGGAACCCTGTCGCGTGGCAGGATGGATTCTAACCGCGTGGGAACTTACCGCTCCTCAAAAACAAAAGCAAACACACAGAAGAAAGCCCAGACCTCAGCGTGACCTGTGAGACTCTGCCACCCGGTGCCCCGACTGGCGTGGACGGGTTTTGTGTTCACCCGAGGAGCGTGATACGGGGTGGAGAGGTTCTGAGCGGCAACCACTGAGAGCGCTCCCCGCGCAGCTGGGCGTGCCGACGGCACGCACTTGCACGTCCCTCCGCAGCCTACGGGAAGCATGAACGCACTGTGCGTTCCAGTGATTGGAAAAGGCCGCCTCACTCCAACGAGCCCCCTTTCCACCTGTGGGTGTCGTGGGCACACGCATTCGGGCACAGAAACGTGCGTGTCTCCCAGTGGGCGCTTAGGACCACCTCGTATGTATTCAGAGAAAACTGACTTTAACAACGGGATTCAAGTCAATAAAACCACTTTTTTTTTTTTTTGGTTAAAAGTAGCACCTTTTCAATAGGACCTGCTGCTGATAAAATAATTTCACAAATGTCTCTAACATGACAATAATTATTAATTAGTTTGTAACCTCATAGTTTATGCTGTTGGCTTGCTTTGTTTAAATGCTAGCTGAGGCGTGTCTCTGTGTGCGGTGGGCACAGACACCAGGGGACCCTGGGGCGCTCTCACACCGGGGACTGGGACAGCCGGGGCGGACCGAGTTCACCTTCGTTTGCGTCCTGCGTAAGAGGTGTAGGAACCGAGATGCTAACAACCCTCTGCCCTAAAGGATGGCAGCCGAAGGGTGGCTGTGTAGTAACTGCGTCGTGGGTGCTCGGCTCTAACGCAAGCAGTCTCCTCTGACAAAAGAGGTCACGGAGCCCTGAGAGCCGGTCACAGACCTTGGAGCCCACCTGAGTGCCTCGCTCTCCCTCCCGTCCTTCCTGAGGCCTGACACCTCATCCCTGATGCCTGGCTTAATGGTCTTTGGAAAACAGCCGACTCGAATATTCCCCTCCAAAATCAATAGGTCGTGTGCCAAATTCAATGAGTAGACCATTGTTCAAAATATCTGCAACTCCTGTTGGGAATCGCCTTCCAAATTTGCAGGGGCAAGTCTCCTATAGGTTTCGGTTTGATTGGAATTTGATTTCAGTCCAGCTTTGCAGGGAAGGCCAGGCTGTGGGGAGCCCGAGGGAGGGGCAGGGATGAGCAAGTGACTCAGGTGGAGCCTTCAGTGAGAGTCTGGGGCAGAGAGGACCCTGCCAGCAGGTGGCCCTGACCTCTGCCGGGCAGGAAGCAGTGGTGCCGGGCGGAGACGTAGGAAACACACTTTGGTTCGGACTCCCCGGTCTGTCACACACGGGCCTGCGGTCTGACCTTGCTCTCCACGCCGTGAAGTGGCCTGGTTCTTTGACTGCACCTCAAGGCTCTGCAACTCCGGCCATCGCACAGGCCAAGTTCCCTGTGACACAGCTGCCCTCACCCCCCTTGGCCTCAAGGCAGACTTGCGATTTGTCTTTCAAAACTGAGCTTGGACGCATCTGTCCTGGACGAAGCCTCCCTGGACCCCCTGCTTCTAACGTCCAGGGCTGGTTGAAAAACTAGCCTTCTCTGAGATGAACGGTCCTCTGCATCCGTGACCTTGGTTGACCTTCACAGGTCTCCTGAGGCATGATTTTGTCACCCCCGTTACAGATTTGAAAACAAGCCCCACGCCTGGTGAGGGCAGAGCCCAGAGGCAAACCCAGTCCTCCGCCCACCGCAGCCGGCTGCGCTCCCACCCCGTCCGTGTCACAACCCCCTGTCATTTAGGAGGTTCGAAGGCAGCCACCTGGTCCTGTGAACCCTGGAGCCCCGTCCCTGTAGCTGGGGGGCAGCTCTGCTCATGTAGAGCTGGACTTGTTCAGCGGAAGGTGGACCGGTGTGGCCGGCACAGGCAGGCCTTGCCCGTGGCCATTCCTCCAGCAGGTCTGTTGTCAGGGCCTGGCTGGACTGTCTTCTTAGGGAAGGCATCAGTGTGGTGAGGGGCTCACCGGTCTCCCCATGTGGCACCTGTCAGAAGGGCCCCCAGAGATGAGGAGAAATGCCCCATCTGAGGGCTCCTGGATGCCCTCCCTGTCCACAGTGGAGCTCACGTGGCCCCTCCCTTGTGAAGTGCGTCCCTGGTCCTGCAGACACCAGCGGCCTGTTCCAACTCCTGTCTCCTGCAGCCAGTTCTCTGAGCCCTGTAACCCTCCCGGACCCTCCGGGCCCCACCAGCGTAAGGGCCAGGACTGCGGCCTCGGGCCCCGCCCCCGAGATCCGACCTAGCTGCCCTCGGATGGGCTCACGAGCCCCCGCTGGCCCTCCCACCTGGCCGTGCCCTCTCACCCACAGGTGAGCAAACCGAAACCCAGGAGGCAAACTGCCTTTCCCGCATCACCCAGCTGGACGGGGGGGAGGAGAGGGAGTAGACCTCCTGCTCCCTCTGGGCGTGGATTCCGAGGCCGTGGCCGTGGCCCTGGGCCTGACTGGGACGCAGAAGGATGAGACGCGTGTGCACCTTCCACTCAGTTGAGCACTGACCGGAGGAGCCTGTGTGGCTCGCACTCGCCGGGTTTCGGTGGCCGCAGGACGCGTCCCGAGTGCAGGGAGCAGCCGGGGCTCTTTTCCTGCCGCCTGCCCCCACTGTGTTGTGACCGTGTCTGCTGTCCCTTCCTTCCAGTGCCAGGACTACCGGGGCGGGGCGCTGGCGGGCGACCTCTGCGAGGACCTGTGCGTGGCGGGGAAGCTGCTGTACCAGCGCTGCCTCTACTACAACCGGGGCAAGAAGGTGCTGCAGGCGGACTGGCGGGGCCGCCCCATCATCCTCAAGTCCAAGGAGGAAGCTTTCTCCAGCTTCCGGCCGCCCGGCCTGCTGGGGGCCCCGGCCGAGGACGAGGGCCCGGCCCTGCTGGAGGCAGAACTGCTCCTGCTGGTGGCCGGGGAGGTCAGGAGCGCCCTGGGCCTGGAGCTGTCCACGCACAGCCTGGGGCTGCTGTGGCCGGGCCACGGGGGCCCGCGGTGGCGGGGCCAGCTGGCCAGCCTGTGGTCCCTGGTGCAGCAGGAGGAGTTTGTCCTGCTCAGTGTCCTGCAGGGGCTCAGCCCACACGCTCTGCCCGTGCTGGGCTCCTGCGGCCACTTCTACGCCGTGGAGTACCTGGCGGCTGGCAGTGCCCACCACAGGGCTCTCTTTCCCCTGGACGGGGCCGCCCGGGGCTGGGCCCGGGCTGTCAGCGACATGGCGCTCAGCTTCCTGGACCTGGTAAGGCAGTTCGACCACGGCTTCTCCCACCGCCTCCATCTCTGCGACGTCAAGCCCGAGAACTTCGCCATCAGGAGGGACCTCACGGTGAGCGCTCCTGGGGGGCAGGGCTTGTCACGTGGGGAACTTTGCGGTCTGGTGGGGGATCAAAAGTGAGAGAATTTCTGAAATTTTGGGAAACGCAGCAACATGATGCAGTCTTCTAGCCCTTCCTACCCGAGCTGCTTTCGTGAGAACCCAAAGGGCTCGTGCACCCTCACTCCACCTGGGAAGGGGGCTGTAGCAACAGGTGGGGACAGCAGGGGCCTGGGCTGTGACCAGGCAGGCCCTCCCTGAGGCCTGTCCGGGTTTCTCCTACAAAGCCCGTCCTCACTGAGAGCAGAAAGCAGTCCCCAGGGACCACAGGGGGGATGGCCTCTGGGGGCTTTGGGACAATGGCCCAGCTGGGGACATGGTTTTCAGACCGCCCAGGCCCCATGACAGTATGCAGCGTTTCCTGGCACTTTCTTCCTGGAGGTTTGAGGGAGCTTCCCTTCCTTGGGTAAGCCCTCTAGACGGACACCTGGGATTTGGGTGCCTTCCACAAGGGACAGACCTGCCCAGGTGTAGGTGTCGGCCCCGTACTGCTCTGCGTGGGGCAGGTACATTTCAGCTCCCTCTCCGGCGTCCACAGAAATGAGCAACTAACCACGAGGAGCAGCTGCTGGAGGGACTGCGGTGCCACTAGAAGCTCATCCCTCCCATCACCTGCAGCTGGGCCAGACCCAGGGTCACAATCAGGGGATGTCTGCCGACCCAGGTGTCGTTGCCTGGGGCCACCTCTTACACTGCGGGTACCTGCAGGTGAAGGGCCAGGCCAGCTTGACTCTGGCCCCCTCAGTGGGCTGGTCACTGAGGGGCTGGCTCACGGTGGACAATGCTCTTCACCTGGTGAGAATGTGGGGGCAGATACAGGTATCGTGACAGCCGGCCATGGCCCCACCGCAGGTGGCTGACACAGGGCTGTCTCCTTGAAGAAACAGCCTGAAGTCGTGTGAACCCCTTGCCCTGCCAACTCTCTGTCAATGTGAAGGGGGTCGCAGCATCTTGCCCAAACTGCTTTGTCCTAATGCCCTGTCCCTGGCAGCCCCCGAGGGGCTGATAAGCTGGGGAGTTTCCTGGAGGTTCCAGAGGGTTCTGGGAAGTTCCAGGAAGAGACCCATGCAGACGGCCTGGGAAGGGCAGGGAACCCTGGACTCATCAGCTTCTTTCCTAGAGCTGAGGTCCTGGCTGCAGCTGCCCGACAGCGTGAGCAGGGACATCTGGTGCCAGACACGGAGGGCCACAGCTCTCCTCAGGGAAGTTCTGGGGACGCAGCCTCTCCGAGACCCTGGGAGAGGAAGGGTGAGGGGTTCACACAGCGGGGGGCCAGTTCTCCTGGCACCGGATCCCTCGTGCACTGGTCCCGGTGTTGGGAAGTGATGGCAGTGGAGGGACCCGAGAGGCTGTCTGGGCTGGGTTTCCGGGAAAAGCTCAGGGAGGAGGCCCTGATGGGTCCACCTGGGCGTGGTCCCCCTCAGGTGGGCCTGCCAGCATCTCCGGCACAGCAAGTACGGGACATCGGTTCGATGACATTGTGTCTGCGCCCTTGACCGAGCCCCCACTTGCTGTGTGGATGGACTGTTCCGGAAGCCCACAGGCCCTGGCCCTGCACGAGCGTGGGTGAGGGCAGGGTGTAAGGACAGGATTCCACTGTGCTCACCCCCATTAGTGACCTTCCTTCCAGGGCCGAGGCTCAAGGAGTTAACTTCACCTGCGGTTTTACAACTTCTCAGTAAAAAGCAGCCGTATCAGCATCACCAGAGAACTTGTCAGAAATGCGGGTTCTCCGGTTTTACCTGAGGCCTCCGGAGTCGGAAACTCCGGGGTGGGATGTGGCAATCCGCAGTTGGGAAACAAGCCTCCAGCTGTTTCTGGTGTGCTCCAGCTAAGGGACCACAGGCGGGGCCAGGTTGCAGCCGCCCAGGTGGCGGGAGGGGGCGGGAAGAACTGGCGACTCAAAGCCACTCACTTTCTGCAGGCCCCCACGTCCAGGTGTTGACGGTTTACCCCCCACACACACAAGTACAAAACGCCACTGCACGCTGCCAGCAAGGGATCCTTCCAAGCCGGTGACATGTCTCCTACCCTAGAGCCACACTTTCCAGGGGACAAAATGACCCGTCCTTTCCAGGCTGAGGCCGGGATGAAGCCTGCAGGCGGCGTGGGTTGGGTCTGCCCACCGGGGAAGAACTAGGACTCAGATGCGATTTAAGATGCAGTTTGAGAAGCCTCTCCCAGCTTCCCTGGTTTGTTTAGTTGCCATTCCTATTTTAGGTGCTTATGGTTCTGCACACAGTAGCTCTAACCCCTCCTCTGCCGTACAGAAAAATTAAAAAATAAATCTGGCTCTCCTGGGAGACGGGAAGGGAGCCAGCAGAAATGGTGGGGAGAGAAACTGCAAGGGGCCGAGATTCCATCTGGGGGGCCCAGGGGCAGCTGGGAACGTTGCCAGAAACTGTAGGAAAAAGAGAAGGGGCTTGCAGGTCCAGTCGTACACTGGAGAGCCAAACAGTCCATCAGCATAACCTAACCCTTGTTCAGTCTATCAGCCAGTGCAAACAATGAAGGGAGCCATTTCTTTTGGCGAAATAATGAGACGGGAAAAACTGATTAAAATGATCATTTCTGTTTGCTGTGCCCGAATTAGTAACTGGGCAAAGCTCTTAACAAGGAAAAGCTTCCCTGTTTCGTTTTTCATTGTTCTCCCCGTATTTTGAAATAAATTCTTTTTCCTCCTCCGTTTTTTCTGATTGTTCCCCAAGAAACTTTCTTGCCTTTCGGCATCAACCCCAAGTGAGACACCAAAGCAAGGAACCCTTTCTGGAGGGGCTACCAAGGGGAGAAGGGAGGGGCGATGTTTCCACGTTGACCTGAGAAGGGTTGTGAGATGCCGCCGCCTCCCTCAAATCCATCACGTCTTCTAATAGCTTTTTAACACCTTGAAGCTACGAACTGCTCCGTTTGGGCCGACTCCAGGTTTCCTCAGGTTGGAGTTCATCTTTTTTCTTTTTGTAAACTCAGGCGATGAAGGGAAATCTGCATAATTTAGATGTTATTCTTGTGGCTTTGACGCCTCTTTGGTTCGAAGCCAAGAAGACAGAGCTGGAATTCCAGGGGTCGAGGGAAGTTCTCACGCTGATGCTGGGATGCGGGGTCTGACGTGGCATCAGGTTCCGCACGCACCAGCCTGGTGTCAAGGACGTCGACGCTGCCATTTCCCCCCACGGGTCCATCCCACCCATCGGGGGCAAAGCCGTGGACTCTGGTGACAGACACGCCACCAGCAGGCGACTGAGATACCATCTGCCTCCTCCTCACCCCGCACCCACCACCCTGCCTCTCGAACCGGGTTCCCTTTCATTGCTTCCGTTCATGCGGGGGGAGGCCTTGATCGTCTGAATCCCGACCCTGGAGCGTCAGCCTCAGTTCGTCAGGAAGACATTTCAGAGGTGCTCCGTGGGAAGCTGAGAAGCGCCGGGAGGTGTAAAGGGACGTTACTGGGACAGGGTTCCAAGTGCTCGGCCTCCCCTGGTGACAGCCAGGGCCCTCCTAGCAGCATGGTCAGCGTTGCTCTCACCTGCGGGTGGAATGAAGCCGTGTCTCCCCGCTGGTGGCAGAGCCCGGGGAGCCTGCACCCCGGGACCCCGGCTCCCGGGCGGGGACCGAGCGCCCGGAGGCCTCCCTCCGCGCTGAGCCCGCCGCCCCGCCCTTACCTGTGCTGTCTGCTTACAGGTGGTGGCTATCGACGTGGACATGGCCTTTTTTGAGCCTAAAATGAGGGAGATTCTGGAGCAGAACTGCACGGGGGATGCAGACTGTAGTTTCTTCGACTGTTTTTCGAGGTGCGACCTGCGTGTCAACAGGTGCGGCGCCCAGCGTGCCAACAGCAACCTGCAGGTGAGCGGCAGTCTCCGCGGCGACCTCCCGCCCCCGCTGTCACCCAGGCGCGCTCTGTCCTTGCAGCCACCAGAGCTTCCCCACCTGCCCTGAGGCCAGAAGTGGCGCGTCCTGCCTGACATGAAGCGGCCTTGTCCCGGGTGCGAGGCTTCTCCGTGGGGCTGAGTCCACGGGCGTCCGCAGGGCCCCGACCCCGGAGGCCCTGGGGGGAGTGGGGAGCACAGGCGGGGGCTCTCGGGGGGACTCGCTGCCCCAGTGAAGCCCCCTGCCCTTCCCCTCAGGTGGTCTGTGACAAGATATTCCGGCACTGGTTCTGCTCGGCTCCCGGGAGCTCCGCCGTCTCCCGCCGGCTTCAGCGGCAGTTGCGAGAGGCGGTGCAGGAGTGTGCAGACCCCGGCGGCCCTCCGACGGCCGCTCCCGCCATGTTCTGGAAGCTCCGGCGCCTCCTCCAGGCCGCGCAGAGGGAGCTGCGGGAGGCGGAGAAGTAGCCACCGCGGGGCCGTCAGATGCCCACTCAGGACAGGAGAGGGGACCTCTGCCTGGTTTCAGAGAGGAGGCGTTTTCACGGTGCAGATGACCGTGGCCTTGCACTCGGGAGCCCGCCTCACGCCGTTCCCGTCCCACGTCCGCGGGGGCACCTGCGCCTGCGCCTCTTCGCTCCAGCGTCCGCCTGGCCCCTCGGACGGAGAGGCCATCCCGGCCCCAGACCACCCCCCTTTTCAGCAGGGCGTGCGGGAGGTGGGCACAGAGCGTTTCGCTGGGGGGGCCTTCGTCCCGAACCGCGCAGCCCCAGCAACTGCCCCTGGGAAGGGGCCCTGCTCAGAATAGACACTTCCAGCTCTTCCTGCTGCAAACGGTTGCTGTGCAAAAACAGCGCGTGTGAGTGTTACGTAGGTGTGCGTGCACACATGTATGGGTGTGAGAGCCCACGTACATGCATGTACACACGTGTGAGCACACATGCCTAAGTGAGTGGGTGGCTGTGAGCAGGTGAGTGTGTGAGGGCGAGCAGGTGCCTGTGAACCGGTGAGTGTGACGCGTGTGAGTGTGGGACAGGGGAAGGCGGCCTCCCCAGTGTGTCTTTGGGGATGGCTGGCCCAGCCGCCGGGCAGAGCTACCGTCCCCTGGGCATCCGACGCAGTGGGAACAGCAGCCGGTTGTCAGGATGTGTGCGCCCGCGCGTCGGTGCGTGGTACCTGGTGCTGGAGTGCGTGTGAGGACGGCCTGCACGGGTGTGGGTTGGGGGCCTGACGACTCAGGCTGGGCCTGAGGCCGCGCCGGGCCCCTCAGCACAGTCCATCTTCCCGGGGAGCGGTGTTCGCAGGCCTCGGGGGTTTGCCCCCCGAGCACCTAAGCAGAAGAGCCCAGCCCGGCCGGGGCACAGACAGGGCCGAGGCCAGCGCCTGCCCACCAGTGGATCGGCGGCCCAGCCACAGGTTCCCATCCCCCGTCACACGTCAGCGGCGATGATTTCCGCGGAGTTCCCCCGAAGCCCTTCCGCAGGAGACAAGCATGTGGGAAGCCACGCTGGGGTCGCTCCCGTGGCCAGGCAGGGCACCCGCGGGAGCCAGCCGACGTCCCCGTGGAGGGACGACTCAACAGGTACCGCGGGTCACGCCGAAGGTGCGTTGAGAAAGGCGCTGAGGGAGGGAGGGAATTCTCGGCGGCTCACAGATCGGAGAAGTCAGATCAATCTGAAGCTTAAAGCCCCCACGGCGTCTCTCTGCTCCTAGCCCGCCCCTTTCGGGTCCAGTCCCGGGGATGCCTGAGTCCGTGGCTCGCACACCGTCCCTGGCGGCCCCTCGGCTCCCCCCGGGCCATGCCGCCCGGGGCAGAGGGCAGCCCGAGACCCAGCAGCTCTAATTCTGAACTCCGAGGCCCCCGAGCGAGTCGCAGGCCCAGAGTCACCCGCTGGGCCCTGTCCACCGCCACCACGGCAGGCACTTCCTCACGTGACTGAAGTCCAGCGAGGCTCCCTTCCCGTCGTGAACGCGAACGACTGGGAATAACCCACCTCGGTCACTTTCGTGGCAGAAGCAAATGGAAACTTTGACGCACAGGCCTCGCTGGCGTAGTCGACTATGAACTAAAGGGACCCGGCAGTCTGCCCACCGGGCGGAAGTGAGGGCCGTGGTGCTGGGGGTCCCCGTGGACCGCAGAGCCGTCTGGTCGGGTCCTTTTCGTGGGCGAAAGGTTCCCATGCACCTGGGCGTGAAACAGAGGGCGAGGCAGGGAGGGGACAGCGGGGGCTGGTGGCCTGCGCGCTGAAGCAGTTGACCTTGGCCTCGTGGGTCTCGGGCCGGCTGACCCTGGAATCCCAGCCCGGAGCTCGCTGGCCAGGCCGCAGGGCTGGCTCCGGAAGGGGAAGAGGTTCGCTCTCAATTCCACCAGAATGGAAACAAATGTTTTAGTTTATCCTGGAAACTATGCAACATGTAATTACCCGACACAATGGTGTTTTTGTCGCTGAAAAGGAGCAGTTTCATCCTCTCCCCTCAGTTTGACCTCTCCCTGCCCCCTCTCTCTCTCTCTCTCACGCACCCCCACCCCCACCCCCACTTTCCCGTGCGCCTGGGGACCTGCACTCCCAGACTCCCGGAAGGGCTCTTCAACTCTCTGTGGTGAAGCTCAGTTTTTGTTTTGTTTGTTAAACTTTCCAAACCCTTGCAAAACAATACCTTCGTAGGATACAGTAAACCCAGGGGCTGTGTCCCCACAGCAGCCCCCCTGCGGGTGGGGGAACGGTGCCTGAGCGACCCCTACGCTTCGTTTTGATGACATGCATGCACGCACGCAGACGGTGGGAGGGAGGGGGGATGGGGAGATTATAATGGGGGTTCAGCAAGCACAGGCCTCGTGGTTTTCGGTTGCACCCGAATTAAAGCAGGTAGAGCTTAATTCGTCTCCAGCGCCTCTTCCGAGTCAGCTGTCACCTGTCGTCCCGACACCTTATCGTCACCATTACCTTGTGAGGAAGCCGCTCAGAGAGTGACGGCAGACAAGCGTGAACTGCACAGAAATCGGAGGCAGCTCAGGCCCTGGGCTGCTGTCCTTGAGATACCTGGGCGTGCGGGTCCCTGGAGGCGGGGGACAGCTCTCCACCCTCCTTCCCACCCTCACCACCTCCTCCCGGGACAGGAGTAGCGAGCAGCCACGCGCAGTTTGTCCACGAGGGGTCCCAGACCACTGCTTCGGAACCACCTGGAATCTTCTTCAAAGTGCGGACTCTGGGGTCTGGAATCAGGGTTTTGGGGGCTGAGGCTGCCCCACACCCTGAGGATTTCCGATGCACCCCAAAGATTGAGAACATTGTTCCCTATGGCTGCCCGAGTCCTCCATTCAGTGTCTACAATCAGCGAAAGCCATCGCCAGGCGGCCCAGGCGGGCCTTGGGCTGGGGTGTGGCATCTGGAGCTAGCCTTGCCTCGGGCGCACTGCCCCGCGTGACGGGGCATCGGTCGGGGGTCCTGTGAAAGGCCGTCTCAACGTAAAGCGGTGGCTTGCTGGCCCACCGCTCTCGCTCCACAGGCCTGCGGGATGAGTTCCGTTCTCACGACCCCCGTTCCTCCTCTCACTTACCATCACCTTCCCTTCGCCCCCGTTACCAAGTTCCCAGGGGGAAGGGCTGGGGGACTCCGACCCCTCCTCGGGCCCAGGGGTGTGAGAGCCCACAGGTGGTCCTGCAAATCTTGCTCTGCAAGGAGCCTCTGGCTGCCAGTCTTAACGGAGCAAACGCCGCTTTGTCCCCATTTCGTTGGGAGGTGGCCCGTCCAACAGCTCCTTGCTCCCTGCCCATCACGGCCCAAAGACAGCACCCTTTGCTCGTGGCCGGGACAGATCACATGTCTGTTTCTGCTTCCGAGGCGGGCCCTCAGAAAGGCTCCTGTCCCTGAGCAGACCTAGCTGGCCCACGGCGGGGACCAGGGCCACCACCTCACCTTCCTAAGGCCACATCCTCCCCTTGCAGGGAGCGTGAAAGTGCCGCTGGGCCCCGTCACCAACGGGCTTGGAGAGTCTGCTGGCCCACTGCTGGCGGCCAGCGAGTCCTGGGTCTGTGTTCTTCAGACGCTCAGCTGTCCACACCCTCGTTCTCTGCTCCGGAACCCTTTCCTTTCGCCCTCCCAACCTCCTTGGAAGGCGGGAGCCAAGACTGGGGACCGCAGCCCAAGAAGCTGTGTGATTCTGAGGGAGCTGCAAAATTCTCCAGATTCTGCCCACTGTGAAAACTCCCGCTTCGCTTCTCCTGCCGCAGTCTCCATTTTGCTGTTTTCTCTGAGAATATGCAGCTGAGTGCCTTGCAGGGTGAGCAATCCCCACAGGGATTCCGACACAGAGGCCAGGGGAGGGGTCCCTGGGAGCTGGAAGGGAGGGGACTCTGGAGGCGCCACCGCAAGGCATGACCTCTGTGTGGTGGGCAGAGGCCGAGGGAGGGGGTCCTGGGTGCACGGGAATGGGCCTGGGATCGGCCACGCCTGTAGCAGCTGGGGGTCTGATGGGGCCCCAGGGCCTCACCCGCCTCCTGGAGTGTCCTGCCGTGGGCTTCAGTTCTAGGAAAGCAAACTAGAAGCTTTAAGAGCAATTCGGATTTACTGAGCTCTGTGAATGGTTATTTTATGGAACCGTGCACCCCGGGGGCCAGGCCGCACACCCACCTTCTCTGCAGAGGGCCAGTTCCTCCAGCCACGCCCGAGGAGGAAACCACGGAACGCAGTGGTTTGTCTCTGTCAGTGCGTTGCATCGAATAGAGAGTGCTTGGAAGGAGACTGAAGTTTAAACATGTAGAGATGAATACGCAACTTTTTATAAATAAATTCCAGTTTCGGGGGTCTCCCTCGCATTACAGCATTAGCTGACACCCCTCCGCCATTATGCGATTATTTCTTTTCTGTGGCAGGAATGCTTAAGATCCTGCCTCTTCTCACAGAATTCATTTTTTGTTAAAGAAAAAAACCACATCTGTTTGCGTGTATGTGTAAATCTTTGAGACTCACACACAAAACTGCTGATTGTGATTCTGTCTGAGAGAGGAATATTTGCTTCATAAACCGTATTCTTCAGCCTTGTATATTTCTGATTTTTTTTTGGTAATAATCATTTTGGTCATGGAAAATGAATAATAATATATATATATTTAAAAGTCCATGTTTTTAAAGTCCTCCAAGAGTGAGTTTTCAGAGTTTCCCAGGACAACTTATTTTGAACTATTACATTTAATACGATTACGGGCCAAGGCCTTGGGAAAAAATACGAGTCTATAAAAATCCAGGTTATTTTTGCTCAGACCCTCGGCGTAGAGCACTTCTGTGAGATGGGAGACTGAGCTGCGCCATCCCCCACCGCAAACCCACGCTGCCTGTCTGCCAGCAACCTTGGGGGCGCCCCGACATTCGCTCCCATGCGGGGGGTGGCCTTCAGGTTCCCCGGAACTCAGAAGTCACCTCCGCGACCCTGGCCCTCACACACACAGTGCCTGTGACGGGGGTGATGCTCATTCGGAGGGAAAGTTACATTACTTGCACCCACCGCTCCTGTTTGAAATGCTTTACAATTCAAGGCCCTATTTACTCAAACGCAGGGTTTACCGTTGTGAGTACATGAAATGCAGAGTTTGCTCCTGCGTTGTTATTGATTGATTATTGTATCCTTTCTTATTATTACTGACCCACCTTTGCCCACTCCTGTTTGCTGACCGCACGGAATTTCACTGTACTTCTGATACTGCCTTTTAAAATATGTTTTGCAGTTTTCTGAAGACATTTTGCGATTTTTTTAAAGATTTTATTTATTTATTTATTCTTAGAGAAAAGGGAAGGGAGGGAGAGAGAGGCAGAGAAACATGCCTCTCGATGTGAGAGAGAAACATCGACCGCTTGCCTCTCACATGCCCCCTGACCGGAGACCAAAATGCAACCCAGGCCTGTGCCCTGACCGGGCACCAAACCAGCGACCTTCTGCTTTGCGGGACGACACCCGACCCACTGGGCCGCGCCAATCAGGGCATGTTCATTTTTTAATGACAAGTGGGCCATGTGCCTCTACATGCAGACGAATGGCATGTCCTCGATCCATCGAGGACACTGGAGTCCTGAAGCATCCTCTTCGGACTCGAAGATGCTGGTAGAGAGAACAGATGTGGTGGCTGAAGGAAGCGGGTTTGAGAGACATGGGACGGAAATCCCCCCCCAGTGGCCTCGGGGTCCCTGAGGCTTTGCCTTGCTTTGCTTCGGGTTTCGATCGTCCTGCCGGAGGCCAGTGGAGAAGACGGATTTCCTCCGAGGCGGAACCAGGGCTGCGTGGGCCCCAGCGCTCCCCCCGTCTGAGGCCCTTCTGGGCGAGGAGGCCGGGCCGAAGCCCGTGTGCTGGGCTCCAGTGCTGGCTGGCGTGTGGCGGCCTCCGGAAATGCACGCAAACGCCTCTGCTCCTGGCCTCGCCTCTGCTCACATCTGTCTGTGCGACTCGGCTCTCCCAAGCTCCCTGGGACTGTAACAACCCCCGGGGGCCTGAATGCAGTGGGTGGGGGCGGGGGGGGGGCTCAAAAGAAGACAGGAAGCTCCATATGGTGGCTTGGAAAGTTGCTGGCAGGGTGGGTGAAGACCTTTCTACTTGAGGTTAACGGTGCAGCTAATTTTCAGGTCCCTTGGCCAGTGGCTCCGGAGACAGCTGCCGTGGCTGCTGCCCCAGATCCAGGGGGCTCATGACGAACTCTAATGCAGTTGTCCTGGGGACATGTGGCCCCAGATCCCCTAGCGACACGGTCAGTGCAGCCTTCTCTCCGGCGTGAGTCCGAAGACTGCACGAAGAGGCCGTTTTCAGCTCATAAAGAGCCCGAAGTTTCCGGTGCCTGCCGGAGGGAACCAGCTGGGCGGTGCTGGCTTTGGAGAGAAGAGCTGTCCTCTCAGCTGCTCATCAGCCCCTGACCCACAGAGCCACCCCTGCACGTGTATCCATCCACCTCTGAATGAAGGCACTTCTTTTAAAAAGAAGGAGCTCGCACAGCAGTGGCAAAGAAGACGTTAAGTGAGACGGTGCTATTGGCGGAAATAATGTGGGCAGGGATGGTCACTGCAGAGGCGACCCAGGTTAGCATGGAGACCGGATACCGTGCACAGAGGGGCCGCCAAGCCGTGCTCAGTGCGCTGGGGAGCCCGTCCACCCCAAAGCTGCCGAACACTCGGAGCTCCCGGGAGAGAGGCAGCAAAGAGGCGGGGAGGGAGCCAAGTCCTCCCTGACGCCTCTCCCCTCACAGAACTTTCCCTGAAGGTGCAGACCCTCCGTGTACCAGTGAGAGAATGAAGGCAAGGCCCCCTTCCCTTGTCGCTCACACCCCCACCCCCACCCCTGCGGCAGCACGGGCCCAACCTCCCAGGCCTCTGCAGCCTCAGCCCCTGGGCAGTGGGCGGGGCCCGAGCAGACGCACTGAGACCGAGGTCCAGGAGGCTTATGGCCCACAGCCTGTGACCCTGCAAACTGGGGCTCCGAGGCAAGTGTGTGCTCGAGCCTCCACATGGCTCTGCCCCTCTGGCTCCTCCCTGAGGCTGAACTTGGGAGTGCGTGTGAGCACGCACATGTGCACGTGTGTGTACGTGTGTGTTTTCGCATGTGTGCTACACCAGTTGGAATCAGCTCAACGTGTGGAAGGAAGAGAGGAGAGGACCCTGAGGAGCCAGCCCAGGCTGGGCAGGTCCTCTGACATCCTCGGGCATGTCCCGAAGGTGACCTGTAGTGGGAAGGTGACCTCTAGTGGGGTGGGGGTGGGGGCTCAGGGGCAACTGGGGCACCAGCTGGATTCAGCGGCTCTGCAGGTGACAGAGGGGCCAAGGCTTTTCCTGGCTCTCCCCCTCGGACCCGAGGAGGCGGTGCTATTATCTGGCAGTGCTGACAAGCCTTCCTCCTCTTCCCCCTGGTGGTCCCCTCAGCTCCGTCCTGAACCCTTCTGGGGAATCCTCTTCAGCTTCCTGGGGGCGGCAGGGCAGCGGCGAGGCCGGTGCCACCCTCTGCGGACCCTGGGAGAGGAGGGCGTTGTGTCCCCCAGGCTGGGGCTGCAGCTCTGGGGAGAAAACCCGAGAGCGGAGGGGCAGCCTCGGGGGTATTTCGCATTAAGAGTAGAATCACCCCAAAACCTTTCCATTGACTGTAAGGAACTTCTAATGCTGCGTGAATTGCGGAGTTGGCCAGCAAAGCCCTGTGCTGGGAACCACGGAGAGGAAAATGAGCTGTTCCCGCACCGTTGGCAGAACAGGCCGCCGCCGGGACTCCCGCCAGGTGGCCCCAGTCCCTGCTGGTGGGCGCCCGCACGCCGTGATGATGGGGAGCAGTGACCTGGGGCATCCTTCTGCTTCTCTGGCGCATTGGTGGCCTCCCAGGAGAGCCTGCCTTGGAGAAAACCAGCTCGTTGTGTACCAGTACCATGCTGGGCGGTTGGCCCGGTTTTCCCCAGTGAAATCACACGGCGGTACTTACTGATCGCTGAGTCAAGCCAGGAGGGGTATTGATCTGAAGAAAGCACTTTTCTCAGTGGCGACCGGCTTTGGAAATGGAAATGGACATGCAGCCTCCTGATTCCTTGGAAGAAATAACTGGGCGTCGATAAAGGAAGGCTCACTGGGGCCCCACCATGGAAACAGGTTGGGAACGAGAAACGGGAACAGTCGATGAGAAATGGCGGAGCCGACGACGGCAGGAAGAGATCCTTCTGGAAGGCTCCTGGAACATGACTGAGTTTACCGCTCATTTGTAGGGGGAGGGCAAAGCGCCCCACCACCCCGAGTGGGAGCTGCTGCCTGCACACCTGAGCACCCCCGGGTGGATTTCCCTAACCCACAGGTGGAGCTCGCGTATGTGAACGGCCCCACCCTCAGAAGGAGGGTGCCTGGAACGTGATGTGGCAAAATGCGGTGCTCAGAGAAGGCGGACTGCGGCCTTCCTCAGTCTGCGAGGGGCTTCTGTGGACCCCTCACGTCAGTAAGGCAGGTGATTTAGGAACAGGGAGTGGGGGGCCGTCTCCACACAATCCTGATGGGACCCCTGATTCCACACTAGCTCAGCGAATCCCCATTCAACCATCTTCTGAAAACACACTAACGCTCTCCCCATTTTCCTGCTTTATTGCCCGTAGAAAAAAATTCAAACGCCCGCCAGGGTGCCACGGGTTAGTGAGCTTTCAGAGCTCCCACCCTGAATGGAATCATCCTAGCTCTCCGCCACGGAAGGCCACTTAAAAATCATGCGGACTTTGCTTTTAAGAGCAGTTTTAGGTCCACAGCCGAGTCGCACAAAAGGTAGAGTTGAGTTGCCACAGTCTCCCTCCCCCATTGTCAACACCCCCGCCGGAGAGCCAGAGGTGGGGGCGTGCAGCGGGAGCGGCGGCTTCTTCCACATTCGCCGACCCAGGAGAGCGGCAGGCAGAGGTACGGACGGTCAGCTGGGAGGACAGGGCGCTGCTCGGACGTGACTACAGACTGGAGGGCGTCTGAGGGGCCCGTGGGCTGCCGGAGCCTGAGACTTTCTGGTAGAGACATGTGCAGCCTCCTCGGTCCCTGGCCTCCCAAGTCAGACCACTGGGGGCGTCTCTGGAATCCGCTTTTTCCAAGCTTCCCAGCTTCCCTTGTGACCCTGATGCTCCACCAGGCTGCTTTGTCAGACGTCAGTACAAAAATAAATAAATAAATAAATAAATCCAGTGTGACATCTCTAAAAACCAACGGCAATCTGTTTGAAGTGACTTTGCTGTTGTTCTTTGTAGAGGCTGGGGGGCAACCGTATACTAATAAGCTGAGGCAGGGTCTGCCCTCCCCTCCGCCGACCACCCCACAGCCTGCAGACTGGACCCCAGTTCTGCCGACGGCCCTGCACAGGTGCGCCGTCTGCACTGCAGGAGTTAAACCGACGTGGGGTGAGCCTGCGTTCCTTTCCCTCAGCTGCCGTAATGAGGTAGTAAAAGGCTCGTGGCTGAGGCAACACAGATGTACCCCCCTATCATTCTGGAGGCCACAAGTCCAAGGTCACTGTCACCGAGCAGGAGTCGGTGCGGGCAGGGATCTGGGAGGACCCCTCTCTACACCTACCTCCTCCAGCTGCAGTGGCTGCCGAGCTCCTTGGCTGGTGGCCTCACCCCTCCCCTCCGTCTGGGTGTCACATCCCCTCCTCCAGTTCCATGGCCTAATGTCCACCTGCTTCCCTCTCATAAGGACACTCGTGACGACATGCAGGACCTCCAGGTAACCCAGGATAATCTCCCCATCTCCAGGCCCTTAATCTGGTCACACCTGCAAAGTCCTTTTGGCTGAGAAAGTATTCCCAGGTTCCTGGCTTTAGGATGTGGACCTACGGGGAGGGCTCACTGGTCAGCCCTCCACAGGGTCAGCCCGAGTGGATGACCACACAGGCATTTCACAAGCTCACTGACCTCCTGCGTGTGCCCACAGCCTGCTACACAGGTGATGAGCGTCTGTGTGGCAGGAAGGAGAGCTGGAGAACCGAGGAGGGGCCCCGGCTGCTCCGTCGGCCAGTTTAGGGAACCCTAAGCAGTTCTGAGGAAGCAAAGCCCAGGGTGCAGTGGGGGAGCAGGGGCGAGCCAGCGCCAGAGCCCTGTCTCGAGGGGGAGACTCACCTCTGCTCCCAGCACCGGGCGGTGGGGGGCGATTGGGGAACAGAGACCTGCAGCCACAGGTTAGTTACTATCATCATGGCTGCAACCTGCGTGTGCACCAAGGTCATTGCCACAATGAGCTGTCAGGTTCCCTAAAGGAAACACTCCATTTTCACTCTGCTTATTTCGTCCTTTTAACCCAAAGCCACTCTGCTCCGAGAAACCTTTTCCCCCTGCGGAGGGAGACCTCGCCGGCGCGAAGCCACGGCGAGGGTTGCTAAGCGGAGCAGCTGCGGATATTAACACGAAGGCCCGCGGGTTACAAATCACCAAGAGCCTGCCTGTCGACAAGGCCTTTCTGGTGAGGTTGGAAGGAAGGGAGGATTTTTTTTTCACAAGTGCCTCAAGGTTATGAATAGAAAGTCACTGTATTTAAATAACTGTGTTTTTAAGAGACATTCTTTTCCTTCAAGCAATAAAGTGAATAACAATGTTTTTTGTCTCTGACACTAAATAAAGTCACTTAAGATGAAAAACTGCTGTGAGCTGCTGACGCTCGGAACTGATTGAAAACTGAGAGGCTGAGCCCCGCGGAGTGTGGGAATGTGCCCTTTCTCTCCGGGGACCCGCCAGACGTGGGCCCAGGAGGTTATTGCAGTGGGGCCCCTGGGAGTGGGGCGGAATCTGGAGAAACCCTCCGTGTTTGTCTCGGGAGGGAGCATGCCCCAGCGATGAATGTGTGTGTGGCCTGGAAGGCTGTCTCCTGCCCTCACCGGCACAACCTGGGTCCCTCCCGTAGAGCAGAGGGGGTCACTCACCAACCCTGTGGCCTTGGGGTGGGGGCCTTGGTGCTGAGCGCTGGCGGACCCCCACCCAGGCTGCTGCTGGCTGCCAGGTTAACCTTGAAGAAAACGCCGGCTCTCTCAGCTCCATTTCTGCTCCTTGGTTTCGTGGGATTGAGCTCCTGAACTTCTCTGCAGGGACTGCAGGCGATGAGGCCTGGTGCAGGAGTGTGCAGGCGAGTTCAAATCCCATCGCTACACGTGCCTCAGTTTCCCCACGTGGGATCAGATGCTGTCGCCCCCAAGAGCGGCCCTGGGCACAGGGCCTGTCAGGAAGCCAGGGCTGAGGGCTGGCGGTGGTCCGCCCCCAACGCTGCCTGGTGTAAAGGGGGGCACTCCTGTGAGGGCGGGGCAGGCAGGACGACAGCATTTTCCCAGCCAGAGCTGTCGGTGAGCAGGGAGACAGTGACCGTGATCTCACCACTCTGCGGCCCCCAGGACTTGACTCTCCTGCGGAGGACTTGGCCACTCGGGCCTGTCCCACGGCTGCCTGGTGGTTGTCATCTCTGAACCGCACGCTAGCGTGAGCACCCTCATCTCACCCCACACCAAGTAGCACACACATCGCAGGGGGCGCCCCCCCCACCTCACAGGCTCTGACACTGGGGGGCCTGGCTGCTGCACTCACTGCCCGTGGCTTCGGCCCGGGCCTCATGGGGGACCGGCTGCTGGGCTCCAGGCCTGGGGAGCGGGAAGAGTCTTGCTCCCGCGTCCTGGCCCCACGCTGCCCGGTTTTATCCAGAAAGAGGACCGGTGGCTGGACCCCAACGACAGCACCGGGGGGAAGCTCTGGGTCTGGGTCCCCTCCAAGTCAAACAGAGTCAGGGAGAAGCAGAGGCCAGGGAGTGAGACGCTGCAGAGCCATTTGGAGCCTGCGGAGAAGGGCCTGGAGGACCCAGACGGAGGCCCTTTGCTTCGCTAAGGAGGACTTGCGGGCAGAGGGGGCGGGGCTCGGCCTGTGGGAAGCCCCGCCCACTCCCAGGGCAGCCCCACCTGCGGAAACGCAGGGCTGCACTTCGTGGTCGCAGTACGATGTCCACCTACGAAACGGAGCCTGCGCACACCAGCGAGCCCCACCCGGGTCCTCAGAGTGGTGGGCCTCGTGCCGTCTGCAACGCCCTTGATGTCCGCGGAGAACCAGCGTTCCTTCCCGGAGCGTTCGCCCTACGCTCACGTCCACTTCTACCCCTGCTCCTCTAACGCGGGGATGGGCCACATGCCACGCGGGACCCGGCTGCCCCGCACGACCTTGTGGCTGTCGCTGCGACCAGGAGGCCTGGCTCTGCGGGTGCCCTTCCTTCGAGGAACCACGCCAGCCCTGGGCAGCAAAGGCCAAGGAGACCCTGATTCCCAGGGCCGTTCTGTGGACTTCGCCTGACCTGTGCCTTTTTCTTTAGGAAACCTGTGGCCGAGAAGTGACTTCTGTCCGGACTCCTAGGTCACAGATGGGAGGGTAACGAGAGCGTTCGGCTTCTCTCCCTCTTCCCCCCCCAACCAGAAGGAGAGGACGCCCATCTCCTCCTGCCCACCGCCCGCTCTTTGGAGATGTGCGCACCCATCTTTCTGTCTGTGCCAGGGTGGGGGTGACACGGACCAGCTGATGTGGTTGCCGGGTCTCGGGCTCGCTGGGCACAGGGAACTGCTGGGTGTTTAAGTGGCTGGAGACAGGCCTTCCTTTGGAGTGTCCCTACGTCGGAAGGTAAGTGCCGTTCTCGAGAAAGAAACGCGGTCAGTCTGTCTGCCTGTGTTCTGGTGGCCGGCACGAAGCCCCCAGACCGGGGCCTGTGAACCGCACACACCAAGCTCCCCAGGCAGGGAGGCCCAGGCCCGCGTGCTGGCAGATTCGCTGTGTGGGGAGGGCCCTCCTGGGTCACAGGTCCTCCTCGCTGCGCTCACGTGGCGAAGGGACAGGGAGCTCCCGGGGTTCCCCCTCATGAGGGCTCCTCCCTCCGTCCTCCTTAACTCCTAACACCATCACCTTGGGGGGTAGGTTTCAACCGATGAATTTTGGGGGGACGCAGCCGTTCAGAGCCTCCTCTTTAAAAGGCTAACCCTCAAAGCCCCCTTCCTTGTGAGGATCCAGGAGGAACAGGCTCTGTCCGGGGGGGACCCACAGCCTCACTTCCCGCCTTCCTCCCTCGGCAGGTGCGCCCCGGTGTCCGACACACCCAGGGCCGGGTGGCCGGTGGACGTGCGCCCGGCGTCCTGGGGCTCCAGGGAAACGCAGGTACGAGGGGCTGTGGCAACAACCGGTGCAGCAAGAGCTACTTCTTCACAGTTCTGGTTCTCTTCCTTCAAAGTCGTGAAGGAGACAGGCGGCAAAGGCGGCCTTTTGGAGCTGTTACCTGCCTGCCATTGGTTTTTGCCACCATCTTTGGGGTTGGGATGCCCACAGGGGAGGGCTGCGCAGGTGGGGTTCCTGATTGGCAGGAGAGGATTCCCAGTGGCGAGGCCCTGGGGGGAGCGGAGGGAGGAGACCAGGGCCCAGAAGGGCAGGGCCACCAGGTGAAGGCCCCTGGAGCTCCCTCTGCAGAGGTGCCCGTAGGAGGCAACCAGAATCAATTGCTGCAAAACACTGTCAAAGGCTCGCTCTCCTTCCTGCCCTCCCCCAACCCCTTCCTCCCTTTCTCCCCTTTCTCCCCCGCCTCAATTCTACTCCCCTCTGCTCCCTGCAAGGTCTGGGGGACAGCCTGGGGTCCTACCAGCCAAGGATCTCCTTTGTCCTGAACATGGGGGGGCCTCCATGCCTGGCCCCCTGTGGAGAGGAAGCCCACTGGAAAGTGGATTCCCTGCACAGTGTGTGGGCCACCCGCCGAGAGCCACTTGCAGCTATTTGGGTCATCAGTTAGATCAAAGGAGGCATTGTAATCCGGTGAATGGCAGGCCCTGAATAGATGTGAAAACAACTTTTGCTGGAACCCCAGAACCTGGGGTGGAAAGGCCCTGAAGGGAGGTAGTCAGCTAGTCTCTTGGCTCAGCTCAGCAGTGGCTGGAATTCCTTCCCTCTGCCAACATCCCCGCCGCCGGGGTGTATCCAGTCCGCACCTGACCTCTCCCAGTGCCCAGCGGCTCAGACCACCCCCGGGGCCAGCTCGGCTGCGTTCATTGGTACGAGAAGTCCTATCGGAATCAAAATCAGTGTCCACTTAGCTTCCACCCACTTACCTGTCTTACCACGGAGGCCGAGCTGAGTGAGTCTTCTCCCTTCTTCCTCACTCCTCTGCCCAGCAGACACCTGGAAGGCTCCAGAGTGCGTGGTGCTAAAACCGTGGGCTCTGGCCTCGGACCGACCTCGGCTAGGGGTCCCAGCTTTGCGTGTTCCAGCTGTGTGGCCTTGGGCCCGTGACCTAATCTCGCCGTGTGTTTAAGTGCGGGGGAAGCACACCTACTCTGGGAAGCTGTGAGAACCAGCAGAGATGTCTGCAAGGCCTGAGCAGAGAGCAGCACCTGTTGCCTGGCTGCTCAGCTGGGCCTGGCAGGTGCCGGGCACGGGAACCCCGAGGAGACAAGAGGCCACCCTTCCTCAGGGGCTGACGGGGAGCTGCTGGGACTCGGACAGCATCCGTGGGTTTCTGCAATCAGCTGTGCCATTAACTGAAAATCCCGATTCTGTCCCATGATCTCAGACTTTTGGTCAACAGGACGGGGCGGATGTGGGAGCCGATCTGGGAGCCCTTTCCTTAAATTAACAGCACAGTGGCCCTGCTCCAGACACATTAAAAAAAGCTCGATGAGATGGCAACGCATTTGGAAGTTGAGGCCCAGGCTGCAAATCCCAGGCCAGGTTGAGGGGAGCTCACAGCCATCGCTGAGGACCAGGACAGAAATGTGAGTGAGCCACGTGGCCTGAAGGGCTCTCAGAACTCCGCCCCCACCGGCAGGAAGGAGGGAGCCCAGACCACAGGTGACCTGTCCCCTGCTCTGTCCCCGCACTCGGCTTCAAGCTGGGATTTGACATTTTCCAGGGAGTCAGGGAGGGCTCAACCATGAGCAGGGGCAAGAAACTTCTGCCCATCTGACCTGGGCACACGGCTCAGAGCACGCCCCGCACTCTAGGTCACGGGTGGAGGAGAGTCAGCAGAGACCCGGGCCACCGGCAGGCGCAGGGTCCGAATGGGTGGTGGATGGAGTTCAACTCCGTGACACCCGGTCCCCTTTTCTGTTGCTAAGCCCCCCACTGCAGCCCCCCAAGTCAGGACGGGTGATATTTCCTCTCCACATAAGGAACCTGGCGGAACCCAGGTCCTGCTCTGAGCCCCTGGGAGTCCTTCCCTCCCCTTGACCTGCACTTGGGGGGCTGTATATCACCTCCTTTTCGGTTTCCTTCCAAAGAGGGTGCAGGCCAGGGAGGACCGTCTTCAGTGGAGAGCTACCAATCTCGACGCCCGAGCCGGTCCGGGCCGCACGCCCTTCCGTGGGCTTTGCTCGGTGCTTTTGTTGGCTCCGTCCCAGGGCTCTGGGGCAATTATTTTTGGCTCCTTCAGTGAAGGCTTTAAATCAATGTCTTTTGTTCCAAATGCTCCCTGCAGGGCTGGTGCACATGCAGCAGGACACCGTTGGAGAGGGTCTCCTGCTCGCAAATCCTGCCCCAACCCAGCTCCCTGCTCGTGGGCGCCGGGCGGCCTGTCTGCCGAGCCCCACGGAGAAGCCAGGTGTCTGTCTGTCTGCGGCAGAGCTGCTGTCAGAGCTCGCGCCACCGCGAGGGAGGGCCCTGAAAGGCGCGGTGGGGGAATCGCCGTGGCATTCAATCTGTCCGGCTTAGCAGGAGGCCCCGTGAGTGCCCAGAGACTTGTGGCCGGCAGCAGAGGTGAAGGGCCCGGCCGCGTGGTGAAGAGAGCCCTCGGGTGGGGCTCCCACACTGTGTGCAGAAGCCCAGGCCCGCGCCGCCCTGCTGCCCAGGCCCTGCTCCAGGGCTGGGGGGGCTCAGGCGGGGTCACATTTTCTCACCCTCCGCCCCCCACCCCTACCCCGTGCGAATTCCCCAGCGTTGCTGCAGCAAATCACCACAAACCTAATAATGGCCTGAAACCACCCAGGCTCATCATCTTGCAGTTCTGGAACCTTCTGAAGCGGTGTGGGAAGGTGGCTCTCTCCTGGAGCCTCTAGGGGAGCACCCGGTGCCGGCCTCTTCCAGCTGTTTCTCCGGGCCGCCCATGCTCCTGAGCTCCCGGCTCTCGGCTCCGTCTTCAGGACCAGAGCCCCCAACCTCAGTCCAATCACTGTCTTACCTGTCCCCGTCCTCCTGTCCCCTCCTCCGACTCTCCTGCCTCTCTCCTTCCCTCAGAAGGGCCCTTGTGCTTGCACTGGCCCCACGCAGATGTCCCAGGTACTGTCCCTTCTGGAGACCCCAACCCCATCACGCCTCCAAGGCACCTTACGCCCCAGGAGGTCACACTCAGTTCCTGGGGATGAGGAGGGCGGCGCCCCTGGGGGGCAGTGTTCTGTCTACCCCCCCCCTGCCCCGTGCACCGGGAGACCCTAGTTTCTGCCCCCCACCCCAAATCCACCGAAGGCACCGCACCCAGCGCCTGGTGGCGGGTCCAGCGTGACCAAAGTCTGACAGGAAGCTGCTCTCAGCACGACCTTCCCGGCAGAATGACGGTCGCCTGTGGGCAGAGAGCCCACGTCCCCTTGGCCGTCTTTGGTTTTTACCCAGACTTCTCTATGATCCACTTCCACCTTCCACCTCATTTTCACTTTTTTTGGGGGGAGGGTTGCACAAGAAACCCCCCAGAACTTTCCGGAGGAGAGGGAAGGGAAGGGCTGCGTCATTTCCCCCGGGGCAGCTGCAGGCAGAGGCAGTTGGGGGCAAGGGGGGTCCTCGGGAACCGGCTTCCCTGAAGCACAGAAGTGTGCTGGGCCCTCAGATCCTTCCTGCACCCGCAGCGGGTTTTCCCCTTTTCACTGGGCTCTTGAATGTCCCTCTGCTCCTCCCTTAAAAAATAACAGACTTTACACAATTCCAGGGCTGGAGAGACGAGATAAGCTCGGCGGTGGTTCAGGGCACAGGGGTGTTAGGATTAGGAAGCAGAAAGAGAGCAGATGCTCGGGTAGCTGGAGATTCTCTGCAGGAAGCCGTGGACCCCCTTCCGCCCGAGACGGGACAGTTTCAAAGCTGAGGAACTTTCTTCGAAAACAGAACCCAGTGCAGTTCATAGTCTCTTTGGACCTCAAAGGTTTTTTTTTCCCCCTAAATAATTTCACTTAATCACTCTAAATCCAGTGAACAGAAAACATGGGGGTGTGTGGGACTGCGTCACACACCGTGGCTCCAGACTGGTGACCTAGGGAGCCCTGACAGAAGCCCCATGACGCTTGCACGCCTGCCTGCCTGCTGGAGGCCACCAGAGCAAGACAGCCACTTGCACACGTCTCGGAGGGCCCTGGCCCCGGGACCAGCCCCAGCAGCTCCACCTGGGAACCTGCGAGCAGAGGGGGTCCCAGCCCAGACTTACACGTTGGAGACCCATCCTCTGCAGGTGTGGGCCATCTGAGGGGTCAGCTCCCAGGTCTGAGAGATTCCAGAACGGGACCCCCCTGCCCCTGCAGATACGGGAAACCCCGGCATTAGCAATGCGTCCCTTTGGTGGGGAGCAGGCCTGAGGGGTGGTCATTGCCTTGGGCTTCCCGGGTCTGCAGGGAGGCCTCACGGCCACTGCCGCACAGCTGGGGACACTTGCTGTCACTGATGAGAACAGGACCCTGCAACCGGGAACGCCACGCCGTGACATGAGGATGCTGGACCCACCACGCGGAGAAAAGCAATACGAGCGCTGTGCACGGTCCACGTCCTGCATCTTCTGGTGCGAGGGGACCCTCTGCTGTGAGGGTGGCCCCTCGGTAGACACCGGGTTTGGACCCAGCTTTGTGCCGAGCAAGGGACGGGGACCCCCGTGAACTTTGTTCAACAGACGCAGAGGGACGGGGACCGAACACCGTGGACGTCCCGACCTCCCTCGCACCAACCCGACCAGACTGGTGGGAACTGCCCAGCTAACTCCCGGGGGGTCAGCGTCACCCCGCTCACGGGGGTCGGAGGGGTGGCGCGCCGAGAAGTAAAATACCTCACGAGCATTGAAGAGGCTTCTCCCGTTGCCGGGGCGCCAACGCACACATGCTTGCTCACCGTTGTTTCTTTCCCCCAGGCTCCTAATTTCTCCAGGTGCCAGAGAAATGCGAAATTAGATTAGACATTAGCAACTACGTGAGCGCTGAGCTGGTCATGTTGATGTATTAACTGCGGCGTTTCCGACAGGGAAACCCGAGACCACAAGGTATGAGCTGGGATCCTGAGGACCCCCTGCGCCCCCCAGGGGCTCTGCGGGTAGACTGAGCAGTCCCTGTTCCTCCGGACGCTGCCCAGACGGGGGAGCTGGGCAAATGTTCTGCGAGTCCAGCAAAGGGGAAGACACCGCATGTCAGAGTCCGGACGCTCCCCTCTTCCCTTCACTTCTCACAGGCTCGGCTCTGCCCCTCATTCTGTCCGGCTGGTCCACAGGGAGTCCACGGAGCTCCAGGGCTGAGCAGTGGGTCTGAGCGGGGTGTGGTGTAGGACGCCTCAATGCCAGTGGTTCCCAGGTACAAGCCCCTGCCAACCCCTGGGGCAATGCAAGCTGCACACAGGCCGCCTGACCCTTCACCCTGAGGGGAGGGCCCGTGGGAGCCTAGTCCCTGTGTCCCAGACTTGTCACACAACGAGGTGCCCAATCAGTGTGTCCTGGATGTGCGTCCGGCCTCCCTGAGCTGGGCCTCCAGCCCGGGGTAGGTTCGCAAGTAGACTTCCAGGTTCGGCAGCAGCTGGGTGGCCGGCAGCAGGCCCTGCAGGAACCGTTCCCTTCCTGCCCTTCATCGTGACGACTGGGCCCCGGAAGGAAGCGGCCGACCCACGGTGTTCGCAATCTCCTAGGGTTTCATCGGTGCCCAGGTCTGTTCCCGCAGTGAAACGGTATTTTCAGGAAGTATCGGCTCAGCTTCTTGCCAGGAAACTGAGTCCACTTTAAGCCTCCTTTGAGTAAGACCTTTGTGACCTCATGGAAGAAGTCAGTCCTCGTCTGTCACCATTCGGAGGGTGCCAGGTGGAGGGTCCCCAGGTGCAGGTGGAGCTGGGGCTGCGTCCGAGCAGCATGTGCCCACGTGGGTTGATGTGCTCTCCGGTCAGACCACAACCAGCACAGCCCGTGGGGATGCGGGGCAGCCGGGCTGAGCTCCAGAGGAGGGCTGCTCAGCAGAAGGCGGGGGGACCGGTAAGGAAGGAATGCCGCCCTGAATCTTGAACTTGGAGCAGTGAGCCCGGCTGGCGGTGACTTTTGGGTAACGATCGTCCACTGGAAGGCTTGAGTCGGAGCCCTCTGTGACTGTGGCTGGTGGCATGAGACCACCGGCAGCTGGCGACTGCTGCGGGACGTTACACGTGCTGGCTGGTCATCTGCGGAGAGCAGCAAGTGGTCATCGGAGGGAGGCTGAGCTGCTGCCCTGTCGGTCTCTCCGTGTTTCTTCCCTTTAGATTCTACTGGACTCCCTGGAACGGGCGAGTGTGCAGACTGCCGGGGACTCAGACGACCGGCCCCAGAAGGTCCTCGCGTGCTTTCCTCGGCAGCCCCTTCCACCGCCGGTCCTCAGGCAGGGCCCGTGCGGTGCTTCCGCGGGTGCCTCCGACCCAATCACGGAGGGTCCCAGCTCTCTCTGACGGGTGGGACCCAGGTCTCAACACGTACCGGGACCCCAGTGTCGGGAGCATTAAGTCCAACACCCTCTTCGCAGACTCCACTGTGATCAGAGGTGGAGGGGTTATGAGCTGGCACAAGGTGCCGGCCAGTGCCCACAGCCACCCAGGCGTTATTTGTATGTTCTAGCAGCTTCCGGGAAGCAAAGCAGCATTGGTAATTCCCAGCATGATGTGTGTTTCTCTTCCTCGCTGAACAGTAGTATGATGAACACCAAGCCTGGGTGAGACCAGGTACCAAGATTTCACACACACACACACACACACACACACACACACGGCTAAAATGACATATGCAATGTCATTAGTATGTATAGAAATTATTAGGATGTATACTATATAAATATAAATATATATTATATACCCTTAATGAAGTGAGGAATCTAAAAAAGTTCTCATTTTAAAAGTCCTGCCACATCTTGCCTCTTAAGCCATGACGGTGGATTTGTCTTTGGGGCCGAGTGTCTGTTGCTTCTGGGCAGCCACCGCAGCAGGGCAGGACCCTGTGCTGGGAAGAAGATGCTTGAAACCATGTGGCTCTGGCCCCCAGGAGCTGACCTCCTCTGCATGATCCTGCAAAGGTTGTAATTACTGTGGTTGGAGCCACATTCTGCAGATCATGACTCTTCAGAGGAATTTTCTTTCCCAAATATGGATTCAGGCTAAATTGTGCCCATGCTTTATTGCTTGTTTTGTGAGTGGGTGCGTAACCCTCACAGGCGGTGTTGAGAAATGATCCCCAGACTACAGGAAATCCATGCAGACCTGCCCTGGACGAGAGACCATCGACCAAGACAGAGAGAGAGAAGAAAGAAAACTCAGGTAAGGCAAGGTGAGGACGGACAAAAAGGGCAATCTAACCAACCGGGCTAGGGATGGCCCACCACCAGGCTGTGTCCTAGGTCATCACAGAAGTCCCAGTAAATTAAAATGAATGGCCAAGGGGACTTAAATGAGAAAGTGGTACCAGAAAGGTATCTGGGAAAAGTATAGGTATTTAGAAATTAAACAAGCTTCTAAATAGAAGTCTGAAAGTATTTTAAATGGAATGGAAGTGAAAACGCAACATGTCAAAGTTGTGGGAAACAGCTAAAGCTGTGCTTTGAGGGACATTTATAGCACTGAGTGCTTATAGCAGAAAAAAGATTTAGCTTTACTATCAATGACCTGAGCTTTGACCACATCAGTTAATCCCTGAGTCCTGTTGGTTTTCCTCCCTAAATGTTTCTTAGTTTACTTCCCTCCCTCGTGCTAACACAGCCTCCTAACTGATCCCCATGTCCAGCCTTGCCTTCCTCCAGCCCGAAACCTCCAGCTCCTTCTGTCCCTCTGCATGGCCCCACTGACCTCCTCTTGTTCCTTAGTCATTGCGCCTTCGGAGTCCCCTCCCACAGTCTCCTCCGCTTCGACCACCCTCCCACCTCTGGTCCACACTGCTAGTTCCCACCCTCAGAAGCACCCCACTTACCCCTCTTCTTCCCGGGAGCTCTGTTCCTGCTGGAGCTTCCGTGGTATCTGTTATATTCGTAGAGCGAGTAACCTGAAGTCGAGGAACTTTTGGGTTGTACGATGTAGTTTTATTGGCCAAATTCTTTTACCTGTGCAGGGGCGAACTTCCTCAATGTGACCCAGATCACCTAGCCACTCTGGGTCACCAAATGGAAGTCGCGCCTGGCTTACAGACTACAGGGTTTTTATAAAAACGTAGCAAGCAAGCAACCTCCAGAAGCAGATGTGGCTGTTAGCTATTGGCGCAAACGAACAAAGCGGCGTCTTTGGATTGGTGGGTGCTGCTGTTGGCAGGTAGATTTTGGCAGCCTGACTCCGCTAGTCCCACCTGCCTGACCTAGCTCAGGTGGCTATTAGTTTGACTAGCCGCCTGTTAACTTCCTAGAACACATAATCCTTGTGGTGGGGGAGTGGTGGCTAGGGGCATGCGTGGGCAATTTCCTCTGGTAGCTTTCCACTCAGCTTCTACAGTATCCCCCTGCCCTTTCTTTGTGGTCACATTTAATGCCGTGTCACAGCTGGTTTCGTCGCCTCTCCTCCCCCTGGATGGCGGGAGCAGGGGCTGTTGGATCTTCCGTGCCTGACATTGTGTATCTGGGCCCCAGCACAGCTCCTGACAGGTAGTAGGTGCTAAATAAAGTTTACACATAAACAAAAGCCTGTTTTAGTGGAAATCTGGCCACTAAGTTTGTGGTTATAGGTCAGCGAGGTCAGGATGTTTGGGGTACAGCTTGTGGTCAACGATGGCCATTTCCTGGTGCTCCCTTGCCCTTCCAACTTAACCACATCCCTGCATCCAATTTGGGGGCCAGTGTGGCCTCTGCGAAGCATGTACTCACCCTGGGTCCCGGAGGCACGTAAGCACTCCCCGTTGAGAAAGCTGGTCTGCTCTGGGGCTTCAGTTGCCTCAAACTGCAGTTTCTCGACCCAGTGAGTCATTGGGATCCTCTCTGATTCTGTCCTCTTCCTACGAGGAAAGTCACCGGGTGAAGTTCCCCGGCAGGGTTCCCGTCATGCTTTCTGGTAGGGCTACCGAACGGCATCTGGGCGACTGCCCAGGGCCCTGGAAAGCATCAGCCATGGCTCGGCATGTGTCTGAGTGAAGCGGCCTAACCTCACAGAGAAGGTGAAGCGGGTGAGGGTAAACGAGGGGAACCGATGTGGGTTTTTGCATATATCCAGGGAAAGGAAACGGCTGCCTTGTTCCACATAGTTTTAAAGGTAACATGAATAATTCACGTTCATTATGCTGTTTGGACATTTAAAGAGAGTTTACGAAAGGCAGGAACCACCCAGAATGCCACAGAAGGTAACCGTAGTAGGTGAAGTTCCGGTGCGTCTCCTGCCAGACGTGTTTGCACAGGAAACATAGATGTGCGTTTCCCTTTCAGGAAAGGTTCACGCAGCCCTCCTTCTCACCTTTCCGGACTTGGCTCAGAAAGTCCTCAAAAGGAGAGAACTTTCCCAATTTACAGTTCTCTCTCTCTCTCTCTCCCCCCGCATCAACTCTGAAGTCCAAGGAACCTGTGCACATGCAAGTCACATGCAAAACCGTCAACACAAATGAACAAAAATGCTGGCAGGAAGTAACCCAAAATCGCCCCGCCGAGGGATGGCTACATTTCGGCATGTTCACCCCGTGGGGTGGGGTCTGGAAAGGAAGGTGAGTCGGCTGAGACGACAGCATCGGCACGGTCGAACCTCAGACGCGCTGCTGGCTGAAAGAAGGAAGCCACGGGAATCCACGCGGCATTACGTCCCTGCGTACGGGGCTCAAACCTGCTGCCCAGGGTGCACATGCGTGAGCGGTGGGACTGGAAAGAGAAGGTCTTTGTTTCACTCTTATTCTTTTATGTTGCACATACATACTCGATAAACTCTTTTTAACCCATATTTTTCACAAAAAGGTTTTTTAAGAGCAAGTGGCAGTATAAAGCAACATGATTATTTTTCTTCGTAATTATAATACGGGTGTGAACTGCATTAACTTCCCGGTATCCTGGCTTCCTCATTGTGAAGTGACCAGCCTTGTTGACCAGGGTCTCTTTCTTTCTTTTAGCCCCAAACAGGCAGGTTTGCAGGAGCCTTCCGAGGACATCTGGTCAACCCCTGTACTCCCCAGTGGAATCGCTGGTTAATTAAAACCAGCGCAGGCAAAATGGGCCCGTCTGATTTGGAATTTGACTCTCCCTTGCCCTGGGAAGAAATTACCCAGCCTCGGTGCAGAATCAGCTTTCAGCGTCTGAAGATTCCTTCTCCTGACTTGCACGGAGCTCTTCACCTTGGAGGCTCATTCTGAACCGTTAGACGCTACTTTCAAAGCTGAAAAGTTTGGGGACTCACAGTCTAAAATGGAGCCACCTGTCAGGAATGCCATGGTGCCCAACCTCCAGGTGGGACTGTGTGTCCTTCCCGAGAGCCCCGCAGGCGGAGACGCTGCGGGTAGCACGCGAGTGTGATGCTGTCCTCGGCCAACACAGTCTTTGTCACGTGGATGGTTCACACACAATATTCAGGGACCTGCCCAAGGAGAGCCTGCCGGTTGAGTGGCAGTGTTCCTGTGTGGCAGGGACACGCAAGGCCGTGTGTTTGCATACACATGCTTTCTGGGAACGTAGAACCAGCATCCTGCTTCTCATAGCCCCCGGGGCTGAAATGCACTTGACATCAGGTTAACGAGGCTAAATTTGATCATTGTGTGACCTGGCTGGGTCCATGCAACCTGGAGTATTGAATATCCTACTCTATGTTGCTTTTATCCTCAGTTTCATCCAGTCATTTCCTTGGGGACCACAGAGCAAGAGTAGGCAGCTAAGTAATGAAATGTGGTAAATCTGGTTAAAGAGAAATATGGTTAAAATGACTTTCCTTTGTTTTATCTGTTTATGAAGTACTAAAACCAGTTCTTAGGAGGCAAAAGGCAGGCTGGATTTATTGCTCTGGGAAACACAGCGCGTGCTCAGTTTTGTAACACACAGAAGTTCTTTGTTTTGTGGAGAAGCCACGGAGGTCTAGTTCGCAATCAGGAATGCCCGTTTACGCCGGTGCTGCAGCAAGTGCGCCCGGCTTCGTGGGGCTCTCGTGAGGTGGACATCACGTGGGCTGCAGGGGCTCAGAGGGTCTCCAGCCCTGTGCTGCACCATCTACGAAGCCATCGCACGGCCTGGGGGTGGTTAGGGTAACGTATGTTGACACCAGATGGACCCCAGAAGCCTTGACCATGATCTCTGGGAGGACAGGCCCTTCTGCTGAGAACTGAGAGTATTTACACCAGTTTCTCTAAGAGTTTTTGGCACCATAGACCGGGAAGACCTACAGGCCGGCCCTGGCCCAATCCAACCGAGTGATGCTTGAGAGACTCAGATAAGCGGGAAGGCCCTCCCCGCCTACACCCCGAGGGTGGGGAAGGGCTTGTTCAAATACGTCAGCTGCTCGCATCACCCCAGACCCCCACCCTCTACCTCAAGACTCCCCCAGTCAGATGAGAGATGTCCCCGACCAACCCAGTCCACGTGGGAGCGGAAAGGAGACAGAGCTCGAGAACCCCGAGTGTGAAGAAGGGCTTTGGGGAAGCCGCGTGCAGACGACCGACACCTGTGCGGATGCGCACGCAAACGTGTCTCGCGACCCTTGCTCTGACGTTGGCACCACGGGGCCCTTGCAACGTGGAGGCAGTGTGTGTCAGCAGGGAGGCTGTGGGGCGTGACCCAGGACCCCACGCTCATCCTGCCTGGGCTCACGGTGTCTCTCTGGGATGCCCTTCTTCCCAGGGCTCCGCGTCCCACTGTGTCCTTGGTGCATTCCACCAGCAACGGAAACAGAGGAATTGGGCCCAAAGACGTAAGAAAGATTAGAGGCCCCGGGAGGCTGCCGAGTCAGGAAGGGGGTGACAGAAGCAAAAGCGGGAAGGGACTCCTGTTAAGGGGCCAGGGACAGGAAGGAAGGAGAGACACCTACCGATGACCCTTCCCAAAGGAGCCGCCTACACCCGGGATTGCCACCCCCACCTGCTCCCCCTTTTCCTTGACTCGCAGGCAGGCTTGCGCTCGTCAGTCGGAGGAAAGGGCCCCTTGACCACCAGCCGTCACTGCAGCACTGTGCAACCCAGCTCCTGCAGCCCAGACTCCTCCTGCCACCAAGCCCAGCCCCGCCCTCTCTCCGTGTCCAGATCCAGAGGCCCCGCCCACCACCACAGCAGCCTCCCAGCTCAGCCAGCTCAGCCACCTCCGCCAGCGCACCAGCACCTTCGGCCCCCGCCTGGGCTGGGCTGTGCCCGGCCTCCCTGCCGGCCCTGCTCTCCTCCAAGTGCTGCGGTCACAACACCCCGTCGGAACCTGAGTCAGAGCATGTCACTCTCTGGTCTCAGCCCAGCTTCACGCAGGAAAACATCCTTGCCACGCCCAGCGTGACCAGGTTTTCTCCTAGCCACCCTGGGCAAGCTGGGCCTGTGGCTGTCCCTGCGGCCTGGACAGCTGACCCTTCAGACAGCCGTGCGGCTGGCTCGCTCCTCCCTGCACGTCTTTGCCCAAGGACGCCTACCTTAACCATCTCCCTGACTTTGTTCTTCCTCCCGGCGCTTGTCACTTTCTAATACGTCACACCTGTTACTGGGTGTGTCTGTTTCCCCGTCTCCCCCACTGGAACACTAGGCCAGCGTTCACTGGTGGGTCGCAAGCATCTGCAGCGGTGCTTGGCACGCGGCAGACGCCAAACAGCAGTCAAATGCAAGACGAGGGTGTTTGGGAACGGAAGTCCTGCGGAGCGGTGGAGACTCGAACTAGGTCACGTGGTCCCAGTGGCAAACGCGCGCGAAACCGTGGAGCCACAGAGGTGACAACCAGTGATGTATCCAAGCCCTCCCATCCCTGACTACAGTCACTGTGACATACAAAAAAATACATCTATTTGACGTAACTTTATTTCTTTTTATTTTAGAAAGGACATTATGTAGGATACAACACAGTTTAAGCATATGTACATAATGACCATGACATCTATGCACACTGGTAAATACTGACCATTCTTAAGTATTAATAAATTAATACACTGTTAGTTCCGGCATAACACCAGATGATGAGAACTTTGAAAAAGAGCAAAATCTGGTTAGTGAGCTGGTCAAATAAAAGCTAATCAATGACAAACCCATACTTTTTACCTGTTATAGTAATATTGTTAATATAGTAAATGCAAATGATGTATAACAACATAAAATGTAACTAGAAACAAATATAGTCAGCAACAAATACTATGAAGTTTAAAACGTGAATAATACATGAAAAGTACTTTTATGATTCTATGAAGATGAGTCTTGCCTTAATTCTGGCAGACTGCCATAGGGTTAAACGCAATGGCTGCTCTTATAAGATTCTTGATAACACAGAAGTAATTTCTGTATGGTTCTAAAACTATAATGGTTAGAAAACTCACACACAATGGAAATGTGAAGAACGATCTGGGGGCAGGGCAGAGGGTGTCCACAATGCATGCAGATCATCAAAAGCCTAAACGAAGTGCCATTTAGTTTTCCTTAAGTGAATTTAGAACTATTCTGGCTTTTGAAATTAAAATCTTAAAATGAGCCAAACTCTTCCTTGTTCTCCAGTGAACCCTAACACAGAAATCTGGTCCAGAGCCGCTTCCCTGAACATGGACAGTAGATGAACAGTCAACCATCTACAGTCCATCATAAACACAGGCACATATGCGTAGATACATATTTTGGGGGGGGATAAACTTTCATTAGGATGACTACTGTAAGACAAAAAAGACACCTACTTCTACACCACAAAACAGACTGAACCGAACATAAGCAGGCTTTGCCATGTAGGGTAACACTTACCTCAATGAAACACTACACCATAAATTCTAAGTTTTAGACACTCATAGAATGGAGGAGGAGCTATCAAGGATATCTGTTTGCTGGGTGCACTAAGGATGTCAGCCCTCATCCCCTACGGCCCGCCGCTGGAAGGCAGCCGGGGGCAGCGGGAACGGGGGCAGCTGCGGACAGCTGTGCGGCCCAGCGCACATACCCACCCCCCGCCTTCCGCACCGAAAGCTCTCCCCGCAGCCGCAGACACAGGGAGACGGCCGCTCTCTCCTGCAGTCTGCCCACTGCCTACCGTACCAGTTTCCCGATGAGAAGGGCACACTCAAGTGGGCTTTACACTAGAGGCATTTCTCTATGGAAGTGAGAAAATAATTGTAAAGCAGAGATAATTCCGGGAAACAGAAATGCTTACAGTAACATTATACAGGAAATTAGCCAGGCAGAATTTCAAGAGAAAAAAATTAATATTACAGTTATGACGTAGGGTTCATGTTCATTTTTGCATTTAATTGCAATTGGTTTAGTGAGGTAGCAAAACAGTAAATCACAATAAAAAAAATCAAAGTTCCACTTAAACTTGGCTCTCTGATATTTTAAAAAAATTAAATGATTTCTTCAGTGGAACATTGAGAATTTTTAAAACATCTTACCACAAAAATTGTATCACGCTTTGTAAATTAAACACCTACAATGTTTGAAAGCCAGAATACTGCTAGCGAGCAGCTCTGTCCCCTCTCTCCGTACGTGTTAGATAACTTATTGGTAACATGGACCAGGCGGCCGTTCTCCACATTTGCTGCAATACCCCCGGCGCTTGCACACCTCTGCCAGGAGCCAGGAGGGTTTGCTGCAGAGCACGCTGGGCCGGCGGCACCTGTCAGCGGCCCCTTCTCAGCGGCCCCGCGCCTCGCCCACAACCAGCGCAGAGCACAAGCTTACGAGCAGGTCCACACAGAGACGCCTCCCCGCCACAAGTCTGCTTGGGTGACGGCAGGCTCTGGCTCTCGTGGGAAACAGGCTTCACGTTTATTGAGGGATCTCTGTTAGCTTGTGATAAAGCAAAGTGCAATTCAGTGAGTCCATGAAGACATGGCAGACGCCCCAACACACCATGTTCTCAATAATAAAGAGTGAATGCAAATAAATTTCAACTATAGAAATAGTAAGGGCAAAATAAAGGTATTTTCAGCTAACAAAGCCAGTCACATAAACGGGCATTTTGCAGACACCCGTACGAGACCACTCACTCAACACCGCCACGGTGGAGAAGAGCTGGGAAGGACGTCGGTCGGTGCCAATGAGCAGGCCCAGCTAACTACGCTCACGTGGACCACGTGTGTGACCACGAGAAATGAGGCTGTCGAGGGAGAAGGGGGCCCCACTGCTGCGTAAGGAGCCTAACTCCTGTTTGCCGTGCTTGCCGGAGTGCGTGAGCGTCTGTTCACTGTCCCGAGTGGTTTTCTCTGCGAAGAGAAATTACAGGTGGTTTTCCAAACTTTTTTCTAGAAACTGTTTTGTACTTCTCAAATCTTTTACAGGGGCATATGTTAATTTTATATTTGAAGGAAATTAGTTGCTATCATGGTATCCCATAATTTTTCTCATTATGTTATTCCTTCTTGGTGATAGGAATGATCTTGTATTTTAAAGACTGTCTTAGGTCTTAAGTAATTCAAAGCGGGAAAATGAAGTGCTTCTAAAAATTATGAAATCTGGAATAGAATTCATTTATTTTAAAAATGAAAATTTTAAGGCTTCGGGCACATACATTTTTTTCCTTAACCACCTACTGAGAGCATTAAAATGTAAAATGTCACAAATTACATGATAAAACATACAGGAGACTTAAGTACCTTTTGGTTAACTCAAATCAGGCTGCAAATTCTATTAGTTATAAAAAGAAACAGCATTTGGAAGCAAAAAAGAAGAAAACATTTTGTAGTTTGCTCATAAAGACTTTGAACTGAAAGTATTCCAATAGTTCCATGCCAAAAAAAAGCGTCTGTGGATGTTTTAGCAGTGAGTTTGTTCTTAGAACAGACAGATGGCAGAATGGGAACAGATGCAGTTTCCAGATGCGCGGCTTTCTGAATCCAGTGCTGCAGACTCAGCATCGTCAGCTAAACCCTGAGCTGGCCCTCGGTCACCACCGCAGTGTTTCTGAGTCAATTTTACCTGAACTGAAGCACCACTTAAGGTTGATCATCTTGGGTAAGAGTCCCCGAGGGTACGTGTGTGGGTGGCTGTGGACTCATACCTTCGGGTGGTCTGCGGCTGCTGCACCCCAGCACTGAGCCGGAGGGAGGGACAGACGGGGCCCGCAGTGGGACCTCTCTCCACCTCACCCCTCTTTAGGGTCGCTGCTCACACAGCAGATGCTGCGTGCAGTCTTGACTCGAGAACTGTGCTGTCCTCAACATTTCCTACTTCCTAGCTGGTTTTAAGGCTTCAAGGAATCTAAAAGTAGTTCCGTCTTATCAAGAGGCTGGAGACACCTAAACCTGGCAATTCCAATTCAGGTAACACAATGAAGAATAAATCAAAAGATATCACCTAAGTTACCTGATGGATGTTTCCTGCTTTTGCATCTGTGCTGTAAGCCTAAGGGATGATGAGAGATTTCTTGGGTTTTGATTTGTCCAAGTCATGTATCTGTAATCAGATTAAAGAATCCTATCTTTAACACGTTAACTACATATACTTGCAATTGTGTCAGGGACAACTTTTGTCTCGATGTACTTCTGGATGACTTGGGAAAATCCTTTTCATCTTTATTTAGGGGTTTTCACGACCTACCATATGACGAATATCCCTAGATTAAACCTGTTTTCTTACCTGGCTGATAGAAGAACTGCACTGTCCATGGTGAGTACTACTGGAACGAGGCTGCTTTGCAGTTTTCGAAGACTCCTGACGCAGTTCTCTTTGGAACCTGTGGGCTGTTTTACTTACTAGCGGTCTGTGGTCGCTTACAGCGATTTCTTTAGTTCGATTTACTGATTGATGCTGTAGTAGTTGGGCATCTTCCATTTCTGGGTCGGACTCAAAAATGTGTGGTCTTTTCATTTTTAGCGACTCATGTCCTTTCCCTAAAATTTGGGCTATGCATCTGCTTGTTAAAATTTCTTTCTCATCCACCTGGCAGTCAGCAGCACTTCTTATCACACTTAAATCCTTGTCTGACCTCTGAAACCCTGAGCCATCAGAGAGCGGCTGACTTCCGCTGATCCCCACAGCTGGTGAATTTCCGTGAAAAGGGGCATATTTTGTTCCATCTTCACAGGACCCAGTCTTCCTTCCTTGCAGAGCTCTAGAAGTCGTCTGGTTTAAATTCCTAGCATTCCTCTGAATGTCACGATTAAATCTTTTTGTAATAGCTGGGACTAAATTGGGTTTGTCATTCTGGATCACATTGGTTTTAAGCAAAAACAGCTTTGATTCTAATGTCGTTTTTGATTCCAGGTATGTAATATGCTGTTTTCTTTTCAGGTTGCCAGGTTCTAAGACCTTTTTGTTCATCTGTACTGACCGATTTCTGAAGACTGGTATGAGTTTACGGGCCACGTTACTTTGGGAGCTAAAATTTGTGTCTTGAACTTGAGCGCTTCCTCTGGTGGGCTGCGGTGCTTCCAAATGTACATGCGGCCCCTGGTCAGACAGGGCTGTCTTTCTGCTCTGAGCAGGGTCTGGCTGGAGAGGCGGAGCTGTGGACCTGCAGGGCTTCTGCTGGCTGACCCGAAGCTCCACCTTATGGTCCGTGGCTACTGCACGCAGTGGAAGGTGTTGAGCCAGGGTGGCTCCTGTGGAAGGGGCCCGAGTCAGAGAGCACTGGAACCTTTGTTTTGAGGTCAGATTGGGTGCCTTGATTTTGTTTTCCTGGAAGAATACAGATTAAGAGATTTAAAAAATGTAATAAAGTCCTTAATGGAAAAAAATGTTATAAAACATCATTAAAATATGGACACAAAGTAACACTATAACATATAAAACAAGTAAAAAAACAAAACAAAACGAAACGAAAAGCCCAGTAACAAAAGCCAAAGGCACCTTCTTGAGGAAATGTGTGTATTTCTTGTGGTTTGTACCCCTCTTTAGGCACCAGCCTTTCAGGACGTATTTCGAGATGAAGATATGCTTTAAATTCCGTGTAACAACTGTAACTACGACCAGCTACCAGCTGTCCTCCAAACGAGCCCATGCTGCCCCTCGTCACGCCATCGTTTCTCCCTCGACCCCTGCCACATGCAGCCGTGACTGTGCAACGGACACGGGGCTGGGTTCAACACCCAGCCCACGCTTCCTCTAGTGTTCCTTCTAGAGCTGGGAAATTGAAGATGGACATCTTCCCCTTTGCAGCCAGGATTCGGGGTATGATTTGGGACCCACCAATCAGGTGTGCTCACACCATGCTTTGAAGGAAGGCAGGTGGTAAAGCCGTATGTGTGCAGCTGCTGCTGAAAAGTTTAACTATGAATGTTCTTGGTTTTTTAGCTGCAGAGTCAGCAGAAGCCTAGGGTCCACCCACCGGCTTCGTAGGTGTCTGAAAACAGCACTGGGGCACTCACTGCCCTGATGTGGACAACAGGCAAACGCAGGGGACACCCTCCACCACACACCCCTGCCCACCCCCTCCGGAGGCTTCCCCTGCACACAGAGGCTATCAGGAGAAGGAGAAGAGGTCTCACATTTGAATGAAGTGCTGCCTCACAACCGATGTTTTGTTAGAAGTGGCTGAATCATTTAAAGTGTCTAGACTGAATTTTTTTCCATTTGATGAAAATAGAGTTAAAGAACGAAGGTGAAAATCAAAGAACAGCCGTTTTTGTTTTTTGTTTGTTTTTTGACTCGTGGTTTCACAAACAGTAACTTTCAAACAACATGCCTAGTACTCGGCACGCCAAAATAAAAACAGAAGCAAAAACAAACCACCTCATTCTAGGCAGACTCACAGAAGAATAGGCTACTTGTGTCCTGACATAAAACCTCCCCAGAACACGCATCTGGAACACGCTCACATTCACACCTGTTTTATCTCCGCCTGGCACTCAGAAGTGTCCATCTGACGGGAACAACCCCCAGGAGCTTGTTCTGCCCCTGGCCTGTCGATACATTATTTACGCTTTCTTCCAATTTCTAAAATACAGTAACTAGCCCAAAGGGGGGAACCTCTACGTTTATATTCAAGATTTATAAAAAGACTACACAAGGGGCCCATGGAAACAGCAGATGAGATCATGAATAATTTACAGAACTTAAAAGAGTGAAATGGCCAACAAACCGGAGCTCTGAGAAGCCGCAACCCCACGGACAGTGTGTGTTTCACGGCTCTGTCACCGTCACTCTGCCAGGAGTCCCTGGCAGATGTGGCTTCGTCGACTCCTGATTTCTAAAACCTCACACACAATTTCTACAGCTTTGTGCATTAGCATGAACTTAGAGAGCACAACCGAAAGGTTTGACCTCTATTCAGATGTGAATGGACTGACCGAAATGACCCATCAGATGGGTCTTATCTGTTGAAACCCAGCTCTGCATTGCACAGCTTGAGTGTCTGTTAAAGCTGAACCAGAATTCAGAGACCCTTAGATCCAACCACAGGTTTGCAGGAAATACGGGTTTAGAAGGCTGCATTAACTTTAAAGGACATGACACAAGGAAGCAATCAGCTGAATCTGGATACAGGACATTCTCCAGGGAAAATGATCTAGCTGTCCCAGGAAATCACTGGCTTAAATAAAGAGAAGTGGGTTTGGAATGTCATAGAACGAAGAGACTGAACAGAAATAACCACCAAATGAAATCGAGTGGCCCTTGCCTGGATTCCACCTTGCACAAAAAGCCTACAGATGCACCTCGGAGATAATGGGAGTTGGGGATGACGTGGTATCGGGCATCGAGGAGCTGCTGCCAATTCTTTAAAGGCCCTTGAGAGACAGACATGCGCGCCCCAATCCCGGCGGATGAAATAGCAGCGGGCTGACTTCCTGCCCTGCCCCGCCCCCACCGGGCAGGTGTTCATTCCAAGGGCAGTCCCCAATAAATATCACGGGCACCAGACTCCATTCGGAGTCAGCCTCCCAGAGAGCCCGTTGCGACAAGTGCTGTTCTTACCACCACCACCACGCCCCCTTTCAGAGCTGAGGAAGCCAGGGCACTGGGAGAGCAAATGAGTTGCCCAGACTACACACGCGGTAAAGAAGTTCAAACCCCGGCAGCCTGGGATCTTAACTACGCATCTAAACTTTTTCCAGCTCCAGGATTAAGAATCTGACTTTGGGTTTCAGTCCTAATTCTGCAATATATTCCACTGGATGGCTTTGACTCGATTACTTGGAGGCTCCCAGATTCAGTTTCCTCTTCTGCAAAATTGAGAAAACAATCCTTTATATGTCAAGAGTTTATTTTGACAATTAAATGAGATAACAGGCATAAATTAATTAAGCAGCTGGCATACAGAAAGTACTAAATAAAATTGAGTAGGGCACATTTTTATTCTCAGGAGCAAAATAAAGACCAGAATTTCCAATTTGTTATTTCACAGTTAAGGAGCAAGTTTTCATAAGTTTATCAATTGGATTCACTATTTCTAAAACAGACATGGGCTAGAAATGTTTGGTATTCAATAAATACAGAGGCTGGCAGAAGTAAGGCTTGAGTATGTTTGGTGGGGTACGTAAATGTCTCCCACGAGACAGACAGCAATTTGAACATTTCACCTAAAATGTCATCTGGTGTGCTTGAGTGTGATGTTGTTACGCTACGGAATTACATGCTTATGATTTTGTAATAAATAGGGGTGTTATTTGTGCATATTCAATAAAAATGCACGAGGTAATGGCCTATTCTCTAAATTCCTCAAGTTTGGACCTATCCAACAACTGAACTTTTTAAACAGTGACATCTGGGCAGAAACTTCAGATTCATCATCACAGGGATGTGAACGGCATGTGTCCACCCACACCCACACTCCTCTCCGAGGACACAGCCTTTCCCGCAGCCCCGCCCTCTAGGCTGCCACGGTTTTAATTTAGACCGTGGGTTTGAGGAGCCGCCCCTGCCAAGGACGCAAGCTCCATGTGCTGGCTCGTGGCTGGCTCGTGGCGGGTGACATCGCCTGGCCTGAGGAGATGAATGGGGCCCATCACACCGGCTCTGGCGAATTTCAGTTGAGGATTATAAAGAGAGAGAACAGTCCGCACGTCAGCAAAAGCTGAAGCAGCGCCACAAGGCCGCGCGCTGGAGCCGCAGCGCGTCGATGCCACATGAAGGACAGATCCCTGGAGCAGCGGGGGCTGCAAGCACCAGGGGACACCGACAGGTCCCAGAGAGGAGACCGAGCAGACACAGAAATATCTACTTTATGTGGTATTTCAAACGGTTCCAGTTGTTCAAACTTTTATTTTTCCTTTGATGAAAATATGTTAACTATGTGTTATTCCGAAGAAAGATCACTGTTGAAAATTTAAAATTAACTTCCTTAGATTTGTTCTTTAAAAACTTTCCTTTTAATTTTATTTTCTTTGAACAAAAATCTTACTCTAGTGAGTGTGAAGACAGGCCATCACAGTTTCTTCATCAGTATGACTTAATTTCTACTTCCTTTTCATAAACAAGATTTCACTTAGTACATCACCTTACAATGAAAATGGTATTGAAATAACTTAATCTCTATAAATGAAATCACTCAAAGCCTTTTTCAATCACTCAGACTCAAATGAAGTGGCAGAACTTCAAAGTCAAGTTGGGTTTGTACGGGGCAAATGTTTCCAACTGTCCTGTGAGGTCACCCATTCACTGGAAAAGCACTTAATGAACTCTGCTGTCCCAGGCGCTCGGGACGGGGACGGACACGGTCCCCAGCCCAGGGACTCACACTAAGCAGACCGGGGAACCAGGTCGGCGAGAGCTCACGAAGCACCACAGTAACCAACGGCGGTGACAGATGGCTAAGTCCACGAACAGCCAACAGGGAAACACCGACCTGAGGTCTGGGTCGGACAGGTGCACAGCACATCTCCGGGAACTGGAGAGGACACGGGTCTCTTACCTGTACGCATGGCTTAGTCAGTTCTTGTGTGTAGTAGCACGATTTCGTTGTCATCTTAATGGGAAATCCGCAGATATGGGGCAATTCGGACTTTAGGTCTGAAAGAAAACTTTTCAACACACCTTCCAAATCTACCCTCGGGAAGAACTGCACGGGCCGACTCCTGACGCAGCAGAGAGGGTAAGTGAGCGGTGTTAAAGAACAGCGGGCAGCTTTACGGGCCGAGAAGCAGCATGAAACGGCAACTGCTGAAAAGCGCGCGCGCCTGAGTCCTGACTGTTTTACACGTTGCTTATTGATTCCAAGCCAACATTCCAAGTTCATAGTCCAAAACTAAAAACGCACGTTTCCTCACAGGAATAATATTAATTACTTCTGCTTTAACGCTCACAACTGAGACAACTCACCGTCTCCTTAGGAGATGGCTTTCTGTACAGACTGGCAAACGACGGCACTCCAAAACTGATCTGTAAGACACTGTGACCTGCGTGGACTGTAAAAGTGTTTACGGTCAACACTAAGCAGGCGCGTCTCCAGAGGGCAGTGAAGGCTCAGCACGGAGAGACAGCGCGGGTGGACTCCAGGAGGCTCCAGAAGCAGTCCCCAGAGACCAGCAGTTACTTTTCTGATGGAGACTCCTCTGAAGATTCGGAATAGTGACTTGGCATCTAACGAAAGGGCATGACAGAAATCTGCATCTCTCCACTTGCCTTTACATCAACATTGGGGTCAGGAAACGGGACAGAGACAGAACACTGCGCCCCCTCCCCCCAGCCCCCCACCCCCGAAACCCAGCGGTGGCAACACAAAGGGACAGGGGCCACAGGCTCAGGCGCAGACCGAAGAGTTTCCCCTGAGCTCTTCACTTGGGGTCTTTCACGTGCAGACTTTTAAAACAACGTTAAGATGTTTTCTTAAGTCTGTGGAGTACATCAAGTACAAGTCAAGCCCTCTAAATTTTGCCTGTAAGGCAATTTTCCAAAAATAAATTCTTTGTCAAACTAACTCTAACTCCTCCCTTTGAGAAATACCGAAACACCACTGGAGGGAGCCCTCGGCTCAGGAGAATCCCTGATTACGTTCTTCCCGTCTGCCAGAAATCAAGTAAGCACTTTTCCCATCCACCTTACAGTCCCTTGCTGTCTGAATTGCTGCAGTAGTGTTTACAGGAAGACATGCCACCATGAAGCTCATCCTCAAATGAAAATGGGAAGATGCCGAGAAAAACATCCTCAAATGAAAATGGGAAGATGCCGAGAAAAACATCCTCAAATGAAAATGGGAAGATGCTGAGAAAAACATCCTCAAATGAAAATGGGAAGATGCCGAGAAAAACAAAGCTCACGCAGAAGAAGAGTAAGAGGAGAGCGGTTCCCTCTGGGCACAGAGAAGGGTGACAGTGACGTCGGCACCAGGGCTGAGAGGCCGGGCCACGAGGAGGCGGAGAGCAGCTGCCCCACCTGCGTGCAAAGGATATGTAAAGGTCCTCCCTGGCAGCATCCTGAAGTGGACACTGCAGTACACTTCAGTCCCTCCGGGGTCTTCTGGAAGTTTGTAGCCGTACTGCAAACGAACAGCAAAGTGGAAATTCTCTGGAGACAAAGCTAAACTTAGATTACATTATAAGAAGCCAAACCAGATAACCCTCAGCGTGTGTTGCTGCCCCTTACCAGGTCATCCCAGTGCGTCTGGAAGTCCGCGTACGAGTGAAAAGGGCAGTCGGCAGGCGTGGCACGAAGAACGCCGAGTATCCGTCCCATTTTCATGCTGTGAGAGGGGAGAGCGGTGGCGCGGCATGAGCCAATGCCTAGGTGTGGTTCAACTGTGCCATTCAGACAGTGCTCAAGAAGATTTAGCGACTTCCAACACATAAGCAATAAACTAATCACTTGTTCCTCATTCCAAACATACACTGTATTTAAATTTCAGCTAGAACTGTTAGGAAAAACTAAATTGAATTGATGCAAACAATAGGCCAGTTATAAACACAAAATAATGACTAATGTTGCCACAAATAGATATGCCTGGTAATTTTTAGACTTTAGAGAAAAGTTTAAGAGTTGAATAAATACGAGTTAAATCTGTATTTCCCATCTGCCCTTTCCTGAACGATAACATTATTATAACGCCATTTTTTGTAAAGCAGGTTAAAGTTTCATCCCACTAGTCCTATTCATATTAATAACAAGCCATTTTTTCTGAGTGTAGTACAAACTTAACTCATATCAGATAATAATGAATCATTAATTACACGGAAAAGTTCCCAAGGTTATATTGAGATTATTGTAATAGTTTTAATCTCATGAGATATCTAGAAATTTTACTTATATATGTACATTATACATTTAATATACAATAAAAGTATTTTAATCACCTGATAGAGGGAACCGGTAGCTTTTGTAAGTATGACAATATACTTGTGATATCTCTTTAAAGTTATAATCCAGTTTCAAAAATTCACAAAATGGTTTCTGCTTTTGCACATGCCAGTGTTGAGGCAAAATTAGAGAAAAACGGTGCATCGTGCACCTCCTCCAGATACTGCAGACCGACATCTCACCTTGGCAGAACGTAGCACTCGCTGCTTAAAATCGAATGTCCCTCAATGACAGCATTCTTGTGAGTATCAAAGTCCTTCATAACACTTTGAGAAATGCCAAATTCTTGTAGCTTTTAATAGAAATAAGATTTTAAAGCATAAGTCCTCAAAAGAACTTGGCAAACAAAAAGAAACACTGAAGACTCGTGCACACGCCAGCTACGATTTTGAAGGCTGCAGTTACGCCGGACCAACCACTTCCCGTAACGTGGCCCAGGTTCCGGCTCACGCCGTCTCTCCTCTGCACCCCTGCAAGTGTTTCGTGCTTTGCCTCCCGTCGCCCACGCAAACCTCCTGCTCTGCACCGCTTCTCAGACACGCACGAACCCACTGCTCAGAGGTCGGGACCTGGCAAACGCCCCCTCGAACAGGTGAGTAAGGCGAGACTGAGGGGGCTGACGACAGGACAACGGAGGGAATGAACTTAAACGAGCTGACTGAGCACGTGCTGAGGGTGCAGCGCTGGGCAGCACAGAGAAAGCGGCACCCCCTCATTTCTGGGGTTTGCTCCCGTGCTCACAGGAGCTCTACTGCCCTGATGTCGCTATGCGACACCCGTTGCTTAAAATAGAGCAGGTGAGGCGATTTGTCTGGTGGGCAAAGCTGGGACAGCTCCTTCCTCTTCCCCGTGGGAGCTGGCCCGTGGGCAGAGCGCACCGTGCACGCGCTGTCACGCTGGGGGCGGGGCCTGATCTCCCCAGGGAGCCTGTGGGCTCCACGCTGCCACTCTCGGGTGGGGCAGCTGGCCTCATTCGAGGGTGCAGACAGGCCACCTCCTCCCAGAGCTGCCCACCTGTTTCAGTGATAAGGAATGTGACCATGTGTCTGTTATAATACATACAGTGGAGGCCAAACCTGAAGTGCTTTATGCAGACAAAACCAGTTACGCCAGGTACTTGGGCGCTATGAGAAGAGCAAAATAGAAGACATGCCCTTCCCCTGAGAAGGCAGGAGGGTTACGTGTAACTGTTGTGCGCCAGGGGCAGCGGGGGGTCCTGCGGGCCCCTCGAATGTTTTCCGGGCAAGGGAATGACATGACTGGATCTGTGTTGAGCTGACAATAGTTTCTTTGGGTAAACAGACTAAGAACAACATCAATATACCAAGAACTTAATATGGATTTTGAAAATTAAAAAATCTTATCACTCTTCTTATTAAACATTAAAACCTGCTAGCATGTGCTGCGTAATAGTAAGACATTTATCAAGTACCTAGCACATGTAATAAAGTTAATCATAGAAACAGAAATATGCGGTACCTCAGGGGGCGGCAGTCTGATTGTGCAAGCTTCTATACTCAGACAAACTTGAGTTTCCGTTACATTGATGTCTAATACTGAAAATAAAATATTTAATTGTAAACTCTCTGGGATCACTACTCCATCCAATCAAATTAACCCCTTTCATGATAAAAGAATTAACTGAATGTATTCGAGTTGGACATGCAGGTAAGAACGGGTGGTCCTCCACACACGGTGAAAGGCAGCCCCGCACGGTGCCTGGCAGTCGCAGCCGAGGCCTCCGAGAGACCCCGGCTGAAACCACGCGGCCTTGGCGGGGCGGGGGGGGGGGCCTTGCGGTAGGGGTGTCACAGGCAGGCTTGCAGTAAGGGAAACGAGTCCCACAGCTGAGAGGAAAACTGCACGAGTCCCTTGCGCAAGCCCCACGCCTGCTCTGTGTGAGAGTGGAGACTGTCTCCCTGGATCAGGAGGTGCCGCGCTCCGACCCAGCAGTCCTTCCCTAACAGCGCCCTCAGGTGCTCCGGCAGGCTCCGCCCCATCTGATACGGCCTCCCGGCTTCGGCTGCTTTCTCTGAACTAAAAGCACTTACGGAAGTCAAATACGGTTGCCCTGGGGAGGGGTAACACCTAGAACAAAGCAGGAGGGCCTGTGGGGTACTGGTCATGTTCTGTTTCCTGACCTGAGCACTGGTCTTAGGGTAATTTTGGTTGGTGAAAACCCAGTGAGCTCTACACTTTCAATTTGTCGGTCTCGCTGCAGAACATACATTCAGTGAACTAAAAGACACAACTACTCTAACACACAAGTGCAGGATTTTGCTCTCCCGAACCGTTATCTTTAACAAGCTGGCATCTCTGACAGCCGTCGTCTCCTGCTAGCACCCGTGGGTGATGGAAATGCGACTGTGAGCCCACGTCCGGAGCTAGAGCACAAGGGGGGCCGCTGAGAGGGAAGAGCTGCGGACCACAGAGGCCAGCCCAGGGTTTGGGGCTGCGCCCAAGGGTGAGGAGAGCTGCCGGGAGGGCTAGTCATGCCCGCGAGGGCTCAGGACTTCCACCTGCCTGCTCTCGGGGACGACAGTTTAGGAAATTGTCTGCCTGCAAAATGCAGCCATATCATTGAATGAGATTAGACCACATCCTAAACTGCTATTTTAGATCATGTGTCTTTTTAGACTTTTTTAAAGAGAAGAACCATGTTCTCATAAGAAATAAAGCTTTTACCAGAAACTACACATTATAAAGGACTGTAAGAATTAAACTCCTTCATAGTCACATTTTTTTAAGTAAAAAAATAAAAAAAATTATAGCTTTTATTCAAATTGAGAGAAGTGAATTTTTCTCAGCGAGGTAGGCTATGTACTTTGAATCTGAGGTGATTTTCCCAGGTGAAATTGTGATTGTAACACCTGTTTGAATTCTGATATGACCTAATCACCACGACTGTAACAACTCAATGACCTGTAACACTGTTTAATAACTGTTGATTATATTGTTTCATCGATTAACTTAAGCATTTTTTACTTACCAACAGCATTTTGCTTTCCCTTCTGAGAAAGAAACTCTCTTCCTGAAAAAAATTGGTAAGATATACCATATTATTATAACTCATAAATCATGCTTGATAAATGCAATCTTTTTATGTGAAATTATCGACGTTAAGGAAAATGCTTTAAAATGCCATTTTATACAAAGAAATGTCAGCTCACAAAAATATAATCGTTCAAAAATTATCTCTTCAATTAAAAAGATAAAAATACTTTACTATACCTTCAAATATTTATTTTGTAGTATAAAATGCTTAGAAAATGGCCAGACCTCAACGTAAAACTCGATACCATTTTGGTTCCAGCAATATTAGTGATTACTGTTTATTTTATAGTAATTCTCATCACTTATATTTTTTCTTCTAAGCATCAAGTATTACATAATGAACAAATTTTCTTTAAAGAAACAACGTGCAGGCCTCTGGATACAATCCCCAGGCGAGGAGATGACATTCAGGCTGTTGTGGGCTTGCCTGAGAACGCTTGGCTGGGCTATGCTTCAATAACGATTTCCCGAAGGCAACTCCCAGGGAAGTAACCTGCCTCGGAAAGGCACAATGGCCGAAAGAGAGAGAGTCACCTTGCACCAGGAGATGGCCAGTCTTATTCCAGGCTGGAGCAAGTCTGGCCGTGAGCGAGTATGAAAGGCAGTTTTGAAGAATTACAGGAATTACTCTTTGTGGCGCCTCTGCCTAAAAAGGTTAAAGGACAAAATATGAGCAAATTACAGCAGTCAGTGTGTCCCTACAGACTCACGGGAAATGTCTGCGCTGGGACCACCCCCCACAGGCCAGGCTGTGCTGGAGGTCACCGTGCCATCGCCATGGTCACCACAAGCCTATCTGGTCCCAAGGTTGAGAAGCGTTGAACTGCTTGCACTCTGAAGCCGTGACCGCTGTCATGCCGTGCTGGCCCGACTCCGCCCACCTGTCCTGGCCCAGAGCCCGAACCTTCCGAGCGCCCGCGCCAGGCCCCACACTTCACTCCGTGGCCTGCTCTGCACAGAAGACACAGCCCAGAGCCGCACTGCACTTTTCCCCATTACTGTTCACACCATCTGGTTCAGCACCTCAAAACAATGAGACACGTACATGGGGACCAGCAAAACGTCTCTCCTTGTAGAGGATTTTTTAAAAGTAGGACTTCTGACCAATGAGAGTAACAGGATGCAGACTTATCATCTCACCTGAGACAAAACTAAAAATTGGGCAAGTCATATGAAACAACGGTTCACAGGACACTGGACATCAAGCCACAAAGGAGAGCGGCCCCTAAGAGAGAGAAACCAGCACACTGACCGAAGAGGGTTTCAGGTGCGGTGCAGGGGTGCGGGGGCCCTAGAAGAGCCGGGGGACTCCCTGGGTCGAGGGGACAGAGCTGACGTTCCAGGGAGACAAGGGCGGTAGAATCTGGGGGACGAAGAGTCGGAGCTGAGAGAGCAGAATGGAGAGCAGACTCTGAGACCGCGGAGCCCCTTGCGAGTACGGATCAGCATGCGCTAGTGAGGAAGCTGCTCCGGGCTGGGAGAGAACCAAGGCTGCATCTGCACGTCTGTGCAAACGCCATCCAGAGGAAAACGCTGCGTGTGCCTCTGCTGGCGGGACACGCGGAAAAGTGATGGTGCCCAGGAGAACTGTCTCCCAACAGCATCCTCCTCATTTTAGTACTGTATGGGCTTCTGGTGAATTTCCCAGGATGCAAGTAAGCAAGCTGTTGGTGGGGACAGGACCAAATCTGTTCCTCTGCCTCAAAGAGAATCAGGGCTCCTGTCAACAGGACTCCAAGCAGCGGGTGGTAGCCAAGATGCAATGCTGACTTCACACGTGCGCCCAGGGTCCAGGACCCAGGCAGCTGAACAAATCCCATCAACTTTCAGGATCTGCCTTAGGAAGCCAAATTCAAGCCAGCTTCAGCAGGACGTATGGGCTCACAGCAGCCGTGGCGTGCCCAGAGGAAGGCTAGGGCAGCTCTACCATCCATAAACATCTTGACTGGTGCCCTGGATGCCTGCTGGGGCAAAGGTGGTCTCACTGATCCCGTCTGCTACAGTTGCAGGCAAATTCTGTACCATATTTTCTCAATAACTGATACAACAGGTAGACAGAAAGTAAGTGAGAATACAGTACCTTAACACTATCGGCTTACGTGACCCCATTACATTTGTAGACTATGTGACACAATAGCACGATACACATTCATTTCAAGGGGACAAGAATCATTTTCTAAGGCGGACCATATTCTGGGCCATAAAACAAGTCTCAGTAAATTTTAAAACATTCAAGTCCTACAAAACACGTCCTCTAGCTCCACTTAAATTGGAGGACAGTAACAAAGATCTCCGGCCCCAGCCGGGTGGCTCGGTTGGTTGCAGCTTTGTCCCACACACCAAAAGCCTGCGGTTCAACCCTGGCCGCATGTGTGGGAGGCAACTGACCATTCTTTCTCTCTCTCTCCCTTCCTCTCTCTCTAAAATCAACAAACATATCCTCAGGTGAGGATTTAATAAAATCTCTAGAATATCCCCAAGTATGTGGAAACTACATAACACATTTCCAACTAACCTATAGATCAAAGAAATCAAAGGGGAATTAGCAGGTATTTTGAACTGAGGCAAATGAAAGCAAAACATGGTTTTGAGGAAATTTATAGCACTGAAGTGTGTCTACATTGGGAAAGAAAAAGTTTTCACATCAGTGACCTCAACTTCCACCTTAAGAAGCTAGAAAAAGAAACATATAAGTATCATTTATTTTTGCTAACGAGGCTTCGCAGGAGATGCGTGTACTGGTTTATTCCTTCAGCATATTCATCGGGTGCCTGCTGTGTGCTCAGCTCCGTGCTGAGTGAACGACGCAGACGTGCCCCGTGCCTTACTGCAGCTTACCCTACAGAGGAGGTTCAGTTTCGTACTCTGTGGGGAAGGGCTCGGATAAGAAGGTAGGAAGGGCTTGGTAACTGAGCGTAGCAAGCATGAATCAAATGACATCATGGCCTTAGGTGAGGCTTCGTGTTTTGTGCGAGGGCCACGGGGCTGGACAGCTCCAGGCCCTTTCTGCGATGCGCTCTCTTGCCTAGATCCAGCTTAGCCTACTGCTACCTCTGACGCCTATTCCTGGTTATTCCCGAAGGCGCTATCATCACCACTGCATGGGATCACGTTTTATTTGTGTTTGCATCTCCCCATAAAGAAAATACACTAGAAATAAACCCAAAATAAGCATAAGAAAGGAAATAATAAAGGCCAAAATAAAAATAAATAAAATGAAAAACAGAAAAATCAATGAGACCAAAAGCTGTCCTTTGAGATCAATAGGACTGTGAAGCCTCTAGCAGGACTGGTAAGAAAGGTACACACCACCAGTAAGTGGAACAAGACAGGAGACATCACTGCAGACTCCGCAGCCAAGGGAAACGAGGCAGCACTACAAGCGAGTTCATGTCATCGACCCGACGGCTGAGATGAAATCAACAGTTCTGGTGATAGACAACTTGAATATCTCTATTATCTATTAAAGAAACCCAATTGTATTTAAAATCCTTCCTTTGTGAATAACTCCAGGCCCAGGTAACTTTATTGGTGAATTCTACCAAACATTTACAGAAGGGATAATAAAAATTCTACACAAACTCCAAAAACTTTTTAAAAAGGAGGAAACTGCCCTGGCTGGTGTAGCTCAGTGGATTGAGCACGGGCCTGCGAACCAAAGGATTGCGGTTCAATTCCCAGTCAGGGTACATGCCTGGGTTGCAGGCCAGTTCCCAGCAGGGGACGCACGAGAGGCAACCACATATTGATATTTCTCTCCCTCTCTCTTTCCTTTCCCTTCTAAAGATAAAATAAATTAAAAAAAAAAAAAAAGGAGGAAACTTTTTCCTGTGGGCAGGGAATTTATCTGGTTTATAGCTTTAATTCCAGAAGCAAATAGAGTGCTCAGCATACAACAGATGTTCAATAAATACCCAATGCCTATTATCCAGAAAGTATCTGTAAAGAGAAAAATTGAGCAGAACCATGAAGGCCCAAGAGGATAAGAAAGTCAGGCTGGGAGAAAGCTTATGAGTTTCAAGGCATTTGGGATCCGGAAGTCTGGGGAAGGAGACAAAGTGAGTTTACTTAGTAACAATGGCGAGCTGGGGCAAGTGGGAAAAGGATGAGAGTATGAACAAGAAGATTTTGGACACTGGACAACTTGCAGTGATAAAGCCAAATGTGTGAAGTAAAAAACTGGAAGAAAATATTTTATACCGTGTGTTTTTATTAGTGTATAATGACTGCAGAAGCTATTTATAATTTTTTCTTATAATCTTTATATATACTTGATGTAAATATTCTTCTACTAACTCAGTACTCAAATGTGATCTATTCCTATGCTAAAAATAACTTTTAATCTTTAGAATTCATCTCTAAAATCATATCGTATCTATTGTTTTTGTGACACAGTTGTCAAAAAAAGCAGTTTTGATCTTTAAGTCAATACATTAATAAGATTAAATTCTCCACGAGCAGCCAGTAAGACAGCAAAGGGATCACCACTAAACTGAGACACTTGTCACAATGAAGGACAGAGTTTATTGTAGAGATCCCTGAAAGACCTAGTTTCTAGTTCTAGGTAAATGATACCCTGCGAACCTGGTTTTCATAGTTCGGGCTGGTCTTAGCACAAAGATGAAACTAACCCTGCGAACCTGGTTTTCATAGTTCGGGCTGGTCTTAGCACAAAGATGAAACTAACCCTGCGAACCTGGTTTTCATAGTTCGGGCTGGTCTTAGCACAAAGATGAAACTAACACCCTTCCACACGGCTCCTGAAGAACACCGCTCTCCCGCAGACCGTGACCGATGGCTGAGACCTGCTGCTGGTTATTCGGAGACCCCTTGGGGAACTGTGAGAGCACCTCCTGGGTTGGGGAGACCTCGTCATCCTCCTAGACCCTAAAGGCCACGCCTCATCTTGGAGAGGGCCAGAAGCCTCGCTCCCCTGGACCTCAGCAGGTTGGCCTGCTGGAGCAACAGAGGGCACAGCGCCTCAGAGAGACGTGTGGAGGAGACACAATGTGAGTGCCAGCCACGTCTCCTCGGCCTGAGCAGCCAGGACACACAAGGTGCTCAGCCCACGTATTCCTATTTTCCTTGCTAAGATCCAGAAATCGTCACCATGAATACCATTTATACTGTTTTGTGCCTCCACTTATTAGCTATCTTGTTACGAACAGTATTTTTATCTTTCAGTATTTTTTCTTCATCTGTGGAATGAGATTATTCACCTCTTGGCAGCTACATACGATAAGTAATGTTACACTAGGTAAAATGCCCACAAGAAGTTACCCAGCAAAAATTAAGCCCCTTCCCCTCTGCCTCTACTAAATGAAAACAATCATTCTGCTCTTTCGCATGCACTTACAAGAAAGATACTCCAATTTTTGTTGGCTGACAAAAGAAGTTGAATACAAAATCAATATAAACCACATCTGGAATTGTATCCTTTTAAACACTTACCTTAGCTCCATATTTTTCGAGACAGGCATTAAGTTTTCCAGCTTTATGAAATGGTATCTATAACAAAAATCCACATTTACAGAAATGACTTCACAAACGTGTTATTAAATAAGGCAACACCTCAAAGACTTCGAAGGCTCTGCAGCAGAGAGCATGGACCTGGACGTCTCCCCGACAGCCCCGCACCTCGGAGACGCCAGCCTCCCCTGAAATACACCCGAGGGTGCGTTCCCCTCACGGGAGGAAGGCCTTTCTGGGGGCGGCATGAACCCAGAAACCATACGATAAAAGAGGCCAGTAAGTTTCATATTATAAATATTAACATGTTTCTTTACATATGGTATATTCTCAGACATTCACAAGGAAAGGGACGTAAGTGGAAGATCAAGAGAACGTTCAAGCGGCCAAGGCGTCCAGCTCACCCACGAAAGCTGTACACATTGACAGACAGTATTGGTACTGGAAGACTGGCAGGTGTGGACAGTCTGCGAATCTCCAGTGTCTGTGGGCACGTGGAAATACAGAATTTCTCAACACGGTTTGTTAAAACGTAATATAGTACGGCTTTTCGGAGAGCAACTTCACAGTATCTAGATTATAGTTAAAATGTGCTGCAATCGCAGTTCTAAGAATTCAACCCATAGAAACTACCAGAAAAATGCAAATGGTATCATTTCAATGATGCTTTCTGAAGCACTGTTTGCCAGAGCACAGCACCAGAAACTCAAGATGTGCAACAGAACGTGACAGTGAAAGGCAAGCTTCAAAATAGAATGCATGATAATTCCATTTGAAATATTTTTGTAATTTTTATAGCATGTAATATATTTATAAAAAAGCAAAACATATTTTTCAGATGGATATTCTAAGATTAGAATACTCGAATTTACTAGAACTCTAAAACAATCTGCTCTTTGTTTCATAAATTTTTCAGGTAGAAAAAACCACAATTAAGAGATATTAGGGTCTACTTGTTCACCAATAGCTCGTTCTTCTTAAAAACTACATTAAGGATGAAAAGGAAAAGTTGGACACAGAGCCACACAACCTAAAGGAAAGACCTAAATGTTCTGTGTGGCTCATCAGCACTGTTAATAGGTGTTGATTTCCCTGGATTCTGGGGAATTAAAATCTCAGAGTAAGAGGATTTTCAGAAAGATTTTTAACAAAAATCTCAGGATAGTATCACTTTTATAAAGATTTTTGGTGCTTCATTATCATTCCCAGTTACATATAGCACTGGGAAATATAATTTTTACTAACACTAAAAATTTAAATTTCCAAATTAAAAAAATATGTTGATCTAAATTTTTTAAAAGCAATTAGAGATTTGATAGAATGAGAACTTTCTTCCTTTATATTAAGTGTAATTCTAAAGAATAAAATGAGAAAAGGATTATACCTTCAAAAATTTTGCTATAACATCCTCATTCCTACTCTTTGTCTTAACATTTATGACACAGAAAACTAAATATTAGAACCACAAAAATGAATTTTAAACAACAGGTATATTGAAGTTAAAGTCCGTTAATGGTTCAGTCAAACTACAAAACAATGTAACTTATCTTAGAGCTATAATTGGTACCTGAATTACTGTGTACCAGTATTGCCCAAAGTAATCAGTAGTAATACTTTTTATAAAATGTTAAAATACTAACCGCCATTACCACCCAAATTTGGCTAAATATTCCAGGCACAGGTGATGCAAGAATATCTTGGTGTAAAAACAGCAATTGCCTGTGGAGATGAAATGTATTAATTTTAAAGTGGACTTGCCTACTCTCTGTTTTTACTTTATGAGAACATTTAAAAATCACTTAGTTCCAGCCCTGGCCAGGCAGCTCAGCTGGTTGGGGCATTGTCCCGATATGCCCAGGTTGTGGGTTTGATCCCCAGTCAGGGCACATACAAGAATCAATCAATGAACGCGCAAGTAAGTGGAACAACAAATCGATGTTTCTCTCTCTCTTTCCCTTCCTCCCCCTCTCTAAAATCAATCAATAAAAAAATTATTTTGTTCTAATCAAAAATTTAAGTCTCTTCTAGGCAAAGATTGTGTTATAGATTTCTGTTATCCCCACACTTAGCGTGGTACCTTGAACACTATAGGCACTCAGCCAAGATTTGAATTAATAGAATTATAAAAGTTCAGACACTGATATTAATACGCAAACTTGTCTCTGCATCTGAATGTCCTAGCCTCTTCCATCTGTGAACAAGAATTCCTCTTTTAAAGCCCCATTTCCACCCTAACTATAGACTTGAAGAAGTCTTGACACTGAAGACTCCATCTCTTCTAAGTCCAGTTTCTTCCATTTTCCTTTGTTTTTTACATGGTTGGGGGAATGAGAGGCCATCTAATGATTCAACTATCAGTAAAGTTATCAACTACTTCAATGTCAGAACTACTGACTAGTTTCTTTTCCTGCAAAAATAAAATTTCTTCCAAGCCAGAATGACAATGGTTTTAGTTTAGCATTCAGGGGCCAAATGAACTGAGAACAAAAATTACCACAATTGAAATTATCATCAATAATTTTGCTTCAGAGATCAAGAAGAAGGTGGGGAAAACATAAAAAGGAATAGAGTTGGAAATATAAAAATTTTCCAAATTACTAATCATCAAGGAAACAAATCTTAAAAACCATGAGAATCTGTGGGGGGCTACCTCAAAAAGGGAGACTGAGAACTGCTCCTGGTGGCCTCCTCTCTCGTCAGAACCCTGGTGCGGTGGGGACCTGGTTCTGCAGAGCCTGCCTTTGTCTTAGCCCCTCAGGTACCGGGAGGACGTGTGCCAACCCCTCCGCTCTGTGGCCATGGTCTCCTTCAATTCCAGAGCGAACAGCAGAAAACCTCACATACAGTTTTCTATCTATGTGTCTCCCAAAGGGGTCACAGGTAACTGCTATCACGCTGCACGTTAGCAGGAAGGGTACAGGCTCCTGGGTGCCCCTGGGTGGAAATATGTACAATGGGGAAAAAAAAAAGTTTTGTGAATAAGAGAAAATGGAAGACACCCAAGTGTCTTTCTTATTTCTGACTCCTAGCAGTCTCAGAATGCTTGTTCATTTCCAAGAAATTAAGCTACAGGTAGAATCCGCCACATATTCTCAGAGTCTTCCTCTGACCACCTCAAATCAGGTAAGGGGCTAATACACGGTAGGTCCTCAACTCAGCTGCTTTTCAAGGACTGTCTTGGAATGGGCATTTCAATAGCATTCTCGGAAAAATACTCTTCAGTAACACTCTTATACTGACCTGAACATTAAGAAATTATATTAATCTAAGACGTTCACAGTATCTCTTAAAGTGCCTCAAAAACAGAAGGTACTCAGTATTTATAAATTACTATTTCTAAATTTTGGGGAGCCTGATTTAATTCATCAGTGTCTATAAAAATTTTAAATTAAAAAGTTCACCCAACCTGGCTGTTGTGGCTCGGTGGATTGAGTATGGGCCTGCGAACCAAAGGGTTACCAGTTTGATTCCCACTCAGGGAAGGTGCTTGGGTTGCAGGCCAGGTCCCCTGTAGGGGCCATGTGAGAGGCAACCACATATTGATATTTCTCTCCCTCTCTTTCTCCTTCTCCTCTGTCTAAAAATAAATAAATAAACTCTTTTTAAAAAAGTTCACACAGGGAGTCATAAACATAACAACTCAACAGTGAGACCGTCTACCTCAAGTATTTTAAGTCCTTCCCTAAATGTAATCCTCTGGACTTTCACAGAACAAAACTGAATTTGTTTTACAATTACATACACAGAATGAGTGAATGAGTATTTTGTTTTAAAACAGCTCTTATAGGTTTCAAAACCTTTGGGAAGTGTCGTAGCAGAATGTATTTCTCACCTGCACATCTTCAGCTGTGTGCTCCTGACCTCGGCATCGGCCCCCGGGCGGCACAGCGTCACCCTGACAGCACAGAGTCTCTGCAAATCTGGGACTGTGACGAAGAACAGCGACTGCTGCCCGGGGTCGCTCATCTCTTCCTGCCGACCGAACGTCTCAGCCGCCAGGCCTTTAAAACAAATGCCCAGCAATAAAAAGTTAGTAAACCATCCTACCAACAGGGTGTCAACACCAACTCATCAGAATATTTGATATTGTGCTGGAATTAGACAACAAAAACAAATTAGCAAACTTCAGCAGTTAAATATCACTGCCATTTTACCTTTAAGGCTAATAACCTAGAATTCTTTTGGTACGTGTTTTAAGATATAATTCACATAACACATAAGTCACTTAAAGTGTATAATTGAATGGTTTTTATTCTATTTACTGTGTTTATGCAACCATTACAATACATTTTAGAACACTTTTGTCACTCCAAATATATAATTTAGAATTTCAAATCTGGTTTTATACCACAAATAGAATAATTTCAGTACAAATAATAAAAAAAAAACCAGTACTGTTGATTAAATACCTACTCTGCTCTAGATGCTAGATACATTTCTATCATACTGACTCTAAAGTCCTTCTCAACTTCCTGGCTATTCTTAAGGTTTCATTTTGATCTTTCCTATGACAATAATAATTTTTAAAAAATCAAAATGTATAGCAAAGTGTTCTGCTATTTCAGGTTACCCCTGAAAAGTAATTCAAGTTTAAGGAATATATTTTTTTCATCATTTACATGAAAGAAAATATTTACTGAATCTCTAAATTATCTATTTTCCTTTTCCACTAATTATCTGGCTGTAAAAGTTCTACTACTACAGACACATTTTACAGCTGAAAACTCACAGGATGTGCCTTTGAAGTCTACCTTATATGCTACTTTACAGAAAAACTGGAATTTAAGCTCTGTTGGGAACTGCCCTGCCTGGTTTCAGGAGCTGTAACACCGCCCCCCCCCCCCCACACACACACTCATGGCTAAGGCTGAGTGAGTGACCTTCAGACTGTAAGTCACTAAGGAGATAAAGCTGATCTCCCTGGCAGGAGCACAGCTTCTGCTTCATCCATAACTGGCCCCCAGCGCTTGGTCAGTTAGCCAATGACAAGTAAGATTCTCTCAAGGGAGGGGTCTCCTAAGACAGGCATGATCAAGTAGAAGGCCCTCAAGGCAAGAGTCGGGGGGCCACAGCAAAAGGGGGCGATGGACCCTCACCCCCCGGCTATCCTGACATAGCCTGAGTCCTCAATTGGTCTGGGAGAAGTTTCTTTACCTCTTGGCTGCCTTGCTCTGCTCCATTTAAGCCTGAAACATCGACAGAGGGCCCTGCAGCTCTGTGCTGGATAGGCTGGGCTCCCCATGTGATCGGGCATAAGAAACAATTCGTAAAGTCCTTTGAAACCTGCTTTGCTAATAATGCTCTCAATTAAATGATAAAGGTTCGAGCAGGAAATGAGTTTGTTTCCTAAAGTTTTATAGCCCTTTAGGTGACAGACCCTGACTCAGAATAAGCCCTTAGAGTTCTTTGTATGTTATCTATTGTTTGATCCTTGCCGCCTAACAATGATTAATGAGATTTACCTGTATTCCTGTGTAAAATGAACCCAATAAAAGCCACTGAGGAAAAGGCTCTTGGCCCTTCTCCTTTGAGAGATCGGCCACCTTTCCTCCCCAAGCAGATCATGTCTTGGTAGACTTATTCTCATCTGTGGTGGCCTGGGTGGCCCCATGGGTGGAGCCCCCCCACAAAGCTCCACTTTTCTGTTTTTTAAATATATTTTACTGATTATACTATTACAGTTGTCCCATTTTTCTCTCCCCTTTATTCCCCTCCACTGTACACACCTCCTTCCACCTGCATTCCCTCCGTTTAGTTCATGTCCATGGGTCACACATATAAGTTCTTTGGCTTCTACATTTCCTATAATATTCTTAACCTCCCCCTATTTTCTACTTACCATTTATGCTTCTTATTCCCTGTACTTTTTTCCATTTTCTCCACCTCCCCTGCTTATAACCCTCCATGTGATCTCCATTTCTGTGATTCTGTTCCTGTTCTACTTGTTTGCTTACTTTGTGTTTGTTTTTGTTTTTAGGTTTGGCTGTTGATAGTTGTGAGTTTGTTGGCATTTTACTGTTCATAGTTTTTGATATTTTTCTTATATAAAGTCCTTTTAACATTTCATATAATGAGGGCTTGGTGATGATGAACTCCTTTAACTTAACCTTATCTGGGAAGCACTTTATCTGTCCTTCCATTCTAAATGAGTTTTGCTGGATAGAGTAATCTTGGATGAAGGTCCTTGTCCTTTCATGACTTTGAATACTTCTCTCTAGCCCCTTCTTGCCTTTAAGATTTCTTTTGAGAAGTGAGCTGACAGTCTTATGGGAACTCCTTTGTAGGTAACTGTCTCCTTTTCTCTTGCTGCTTTTAAGATTCTCTCCTTATGTTTAATTTTGGGCTATTGTAATTATGATGTGCCTTGGTATGTGCTTCCTTGGGTCCAATTTCTTTGGGATCTCTGAGCTTCCTGGACTTCCTAGAAGTCTATTTCCTTTGCCAGATTGGGGAAGTTCCCCTTCATTATTTGTTCAAATAAGTTTTCAATTTCTTGTTCTTTCTCTTCTTCTTCTGGCACCCCTATGATTTGGATGTTGGAACATTTAACGTTGTCCCAGAGGTTCCTAAGCCTCTCCTCATTTTTTTGAATTCTTGTTTCTTCATTCTGTTCTGGTTGAATGTTTATTTCTTCCTTTTGCTCCAAAATTGTTGATTTGAGTCCCCATTTCCTTCCCATCACTGCTGGTTCCCTGTACATTTTCCTTTATTTCACTTTTCATAGCCTTCACTTTTCCTCTATTTTGCAACCACATTCAACCAATTCTGCGAGCATCCTGACTACCAGTGTTTTGAACTGTGCATCGGACAGGTTGGATATCTCTTCCTTGTTTAATTGTACTTTTTCCCAGAGCTTTGATCTGTTCTTTCATATGGGCTGGTTTTTTGTTTTTTTTTTTTTTAATCTCCACAGCACCTGTTAAGTAGTAAGGGGCGGAGCCTTAGGCATTCACCAGGGTGGGCAACCCACACTGCTGCATCATCGTGACCCCATCTGTGGGGGAGCAGTCAGAGAGGGAGCAGTGCCACTTGTTCAGCTCTCTGCCATAAGCTCCACTTTTCTAATGGACACAAACACAACACAGAATAAAAGTGGGGTTCCAGCACTCCAATCCTTTTGACATGGACATATCTTCCTCTTTAATAAGAAAGGCAATCCCATGTCCACTGGCATCTGGAGGCCTACCAGTCTGAAGTCCCATCTCAGGAAGGAGTTTGAGCCTCACTCAGGCACTGTCCTGCTGGTCAGGAACCAGCGCTTGAAGTTTTCATCATTAGAGACCACTTGGTTGTTTAGAAAGTGCTCTCAGAGCAGCAAACAACAAATTTGCACACGGCACTCACCACCCGATGATTTCTGAGACTAAGGGTAAAAATACTCCTTCCTTCTCTCCGTGTTTGCACTCTCTCCTATGTAAATGCCAGGCAAACACAACCTCCTTCACAGTTTTGCCCCAAGTTACCTCCTGTGAAGCCTTTTAGCGAAAGGCATCAATAACAAAGGAGAAAAAACATACAGCCCGGAACCAATTATGGTGGCTTGGGTTGAGAGGCACAACTCGGTGCATGTTAAAGAAAATGGGCCACATCATTGTGGGTGAAACTCTGCGACGTCACTTTTATTTCTGCAACACATTTCCTCCTGAAATTGCTTTCCATCTCATTTTCCCAGTAAATGCTGCCAGTCTCCACAGGCTGACCAGGAAACGGCACGCACGCAACACCGATCCGTTCAGCAACAGGCCAGGACGGCTTTACTTTTACTGTTTTGCGCCACCTTTAACATTTTTTAGGTTCATAATTAGCACACCGCGAAGACGGAAGGGTCGCCCTTCTTTTCCGAGATGGGAGGAGAGAGACGGGATGCAAGGCTCAGGACCTGGGCCGCGCGCGGCCTAGTCAACATCCGGGGTCTGGATGAACCCTGAACTCACGGTTCCGGCGACAGCCCCACCGCAAGCAAGCACCGGCGCCCCCCGAGTTCTACCGCAGAGCCCGACTCCTCAGGGGCAGGCCCGGGCCTCGTTCCTTAAGTGTGAGCCACTTCCGGCCTTTCTTCCCGCCGCGGGGCCGCGGGATGGTCCCACCGGAAGTGCGACCGGCTCCCCTCTCTCCCCATCCTGCGCCTCCCTTTCGCACCTAAGGGAGCGCGCGGGGTTGGGCGGAAGCACCCCCAGGCCTTGCCTCAGTTTAAACAGGCTGCTTCCAGGGTGACGGTCGCTGACCGACCAGCGAGACGGCGGGGAGGCCGCACCCGAGGGCCGCCCGAATGCGCGTTCTCCGGCCCACAGCCACAGCTGGCGCGCGCCCACCTCCCCCACGACGCGACGGGTGTCGGGTCCGCACACGCTGCACCCCCGGGCGGCGCAGACACGGCCGAGTCCCCACCCCACTGGGCTGCGATGCGTCCTCCCCTCCGAAAAACGAGCCTGAAAAGCGAGACCGCTGACGTCTCCCGAGGCGGAGGCGCGGGCCTGCTCCGTCTTCGCCTGAGGACGCTGTGGGTGGGCGCGGGCCTGCTCCGTCTTCGCCTGAGGACGCTGTGGGTGGGCGGCAGCGCTGCGGCGGCCTCCTTCTTGCGCTCAGGCCCCTCAGCAGAGGTCCCCCTCCAGCCTCACCTCGGTGGGGCCTGGGGCCGCAGCCCACTGCCCCTCGCTCCTCCGGGACCTCCCCGCCTCTCTAGGGCGCCCAGCATGCCCTGCGCACCCCTTGCTGCGGGCAGGCCCGGCGCTCCCAGCATGCCCCGCGCACCAGCTCTCCAGACAAGCCCTGCAATCCCAGCAGGCCCTAAGCTCCCAGCATGCCCCGCGCGCCACGTGCTTCTAGCCCGCCCTGTAAGGCCACCGCATGACGACGGTCAGGGTGGACCTGGGCATCTGAGGCCGCACTGCACACCAGCGCGGTCAGCGCAGGGCTCCGGTGCCTGCGGCTCCCCAGGGTCCCTACCGCGGCGATGCAGCTGATCTCTCCTTCCAGGATGCCAGGGTCCCTCGCCCGGACCCGCTGGTGCCACACGGGCTCTTCTCTGCGGGAACCGGGGGCGGGATCTTCGGTGGCTGATGGGCCATGATGGGAACACCCTGCAGAGTGGCTTGAAGGGGGCGCCTGGGGCTAGTGCAGTGCTGGCGCCTCTCATTCCATTGACACGTTTTACCAAGTGTCTGCTGTGTTTGGGGAGCTTTTCTAGGAGTGAGTGACGGGGCATTAGGCAAACACCATTCCCTGCATTCATGGGGTTTACATTTTACTGGAGGTCAAGGACAAATAACATAAATGAGCAAAATATGAGTGTGGTATGACGATGGGTGCTTTGGAGGAAAGTAAAGCGGGAAAGGGAGACGGAGTGTTGGGAGAAGCTGTTAGGGAATTCGGCAGGCAGCGTGCAGAAGATGACCTGTCAGACTTGGAGGAGGAGGCAGGGGGCGACCCTGGGACGTTGCGGGAGGACATTGCAAGGCAGGGTCTAGCAAAGGCACAGACTGGAGTCTGGAGGGTGACCAGCTGGCCGAGCGGAGCAGAAAGAGAAGTACCGACGTGAGGCCAGACAGGTTAAAGCGCACAGAGGAACGTATCAGGCCTGGCAAGCCCTGTTGCGCGGTGGTAGCGGGTTCACCCAGGCTCCTGTGCTGGGAGCAGGCTGGAGCAGACAGAGGGTCTGGAAGGCAGCAGCAGTTCCCTGGGAGGGCAATGGTGCGGCTTGGGTCAGAGTGGTGGCAGGGAGGTGACTGGCCTTACGAAGGCTCTGAAGCTAGATCTAATGGGCTCAGGATGTGGATTCATGTGGCGCCGGAGAGGGAGGAGTCGAGCAGGACTCCGAGTGTAGAGGAAAAGTCAGCTAGGTTAAGGTGACCCAGAGGAGGGACCGGGAAGTAGGAAAGAGTTTGTTTAGGTTACTTAGAAGCTGTCAGCCAGCTGTTGGATTTCAGCCAGGCAGTCATAATTTTTAGGTTTTTGTACACTCAGCTTCAGATAATGATTCCTCAAGGCTAACTCCCGTCTCTACATAGCAGCAACTCCCCTTTAGCTTTTGAACACCCAGCTTTAGATAAGGATACCTCAAGGACACCTCAACCCTAGAGTTATTTTAATTATTTTCGCATCAGCTTCTGTACCTCCTGCTTTTGCTACGTAGGGAAGGGTGTCCAGAAAGCAATAAAAGCCCTGCTCAGCCAAGGCTCGGGGCTCAGAATTTGGGGTCTGTACTCCTCTGGGCCCGTGCACGTTAATAAAGGGTCGTGCTCCGCCATCCAACTGCGTGTTGAGTCGTTTCTTCCGTTAACACGAGGATTTTGTACTAAGGACTTGGAAGGATTGCCTTCCACGGAGAAGGGGAAGATTGGGGTGGGGGGGCAGCCTGGGGATGAAGGTCAGGAGGAATTCGCGTTTGGCCATGTTGACATTGAGAAGTGAAGGGGAAAGATCGGCGTGGAGTGGTAACAGAGCATAGTTAAAACTACGAGACCAGGTCAGATCTGCAAGACAGGGAGCGTGGACGGAAGAAAAGTCCAAACACTGCGTCCTGGGAGACTCTGATGTCAGTGCAGGGAGGCGAGGAGGAGCCGCGTGGGTGGAATGTCAGCAAGGTTTTATTCAGTGAGAGAAGGCGTGATACTTTTCAGCTTTACATCTTACCAGGCCGCAGCAGGTATGTTGTGAAAGAATGAGATTTTGTATTGTGTTTAATGTTTGATTTATAGTGTAAGAGTAATTTATTTTATTTGCAAAATCAATTTTGGCAAAGAAGTATGTTTTTAGATACCCTGCTAACTCAGTTAAAAAGTGCTCAGTAGTTACCTGTTGTTATGTTACCTGTAACCACAGTTGAGGAGATTATAGTGATTAACTAGCAAAACGTTGGTGAGCAAAATCAGCCTCTTATGACAAAGAGTTTACAACAGTAAGTGAACAAAATACAATATTCTGAAACAGCCATTCCAACGAATTTAATGTCCTAAGCTTAACACTTATAGTCTGAAGGTTTTATGTCAGTAGTCATTGGAATTATTAAAATAACCTTTGAAGATTACAGAAAAGCTCTTTATCCTACCTGGTATATTTACACAGGGAAAAACTGTTTGAAGACAAGCTAAAAAATACTTATCAATTCAAGTTAAATTATATGATAACTGTAGATATCCACTAGCCTTTCTTATCTATTTAAATAAGTGTAAAACCAACTGTTTTTCATTTTGAAAAGCACATGTCAATACCTCATGTTCTGAATATTTCTGCTATTGAACTTATGGCCTTTGGCTTCAATAGTTTTAACAAGACAGAATTAAAGGCATTTGCAGTTTTTAAATATGTCCATGTCACCAAATATTCAAGTACTAAATAGTCCAATTCTAGTCACATAAACGGTGAAACATATGGGCCTTATTTCCATCTTTATTTGAATAAACATACTTTAAAAAGTTGGCTGTGAAACAAAAGTTTGCATACTGACTATATTTAATTGTACTAATTATTTTATAGATGGAAATAGTACTTTGATAATATTGATAAGATCTTTATCTTATAGACATATATATTGAAATAGTATTTATGGATGAAATTATAAAACTGGAAATTGCTTTAGAATGATCCCATAGGAGATGAGGGTGGTGATAAAGAAGAAACAAAATTGGCCACATTTTGATAATTGTGGGAAGTGAGTGAAGGTTCATATTATCACCTGTGCTTTTATGCATTATACATACTATCCTCTCTACTTTTGTATATGTTTGAACTTTTTATAATAAAAAGCTTTTTGAAAAAAACTTGTTTTTCAAAAGTAAAACAAAGAAAGTGAAGATACAGGGTATAGATTGGGAGAAGTTATTTTCACATGAATAATCTACAAATGTTTAGTTTCCAGATTATATAAAGAACTCTTATAAACCAATCAGAGTAAGACACAGTCACAGGAAAAAAAGCACAAAAGTGATGAAGAGGCATCAATTTTCCAGGTAAACAAGTTCTCTGTGTTTTTCCTGTTACTTCACTTGAGGTCATTAAAAGAATCCTCTTAAGGATTTCACGTACCAGTTTGACTGGGTGTATCTGTTTTATGAAGATTAGGTTGTATTTTGTGATTGGGCAAGGACCCTGTGAAAATGAAGGTCTTTTTCGAGAAAGGTGACCTGGAGAGGTGTCAGATCTGTAGACGGGGAAACTGGAACTATGATGACAAGCCCAAGGTGGGGGCTGCGGTGGGTCAGCATGCCCCTTGGCTTGGACGTTGAGCAGATGGACGTCTAAGATTGCATTTATGGGTAGACTGTTATCAGCTGTCCTCAAACACACAGAGGGAGGCTGGGACTCAGAAGGATGGGTTTCTGAAAAGGGTCCTCACTGGGTGTACACCTCACAATCACTTCAGGAGCTTTGAGAGTCACAGGGACTTCACTGAATTGGCCTCACCGCTTCGTTTCACAAAGGTGAAAAAACTATGTCAGGCTCTACAACCGTCGTACGTGGTCATTTGAATATCCTGGTCCTGCTGTAAGAAGACAAAGGGCTGCTATGCACACCCCTGCCAGAGCCAGAGGAGAGCTGGGGGGTGGTGGGCGGCTGGGAGTGACACCGTAATGGGCGAACTCAGGGAAACAGAGGGGATGAAGCTGCAGCCAGAGACCGCTCCATGTCTGTGTCCCAGATTTCGTTTCATTTTGAAGTTTCATGCTGTGACCTTTGACCAACCTCATTTTCCGTAGCAAGAATATCAAAGCCTTCTAGTCAACTGTAATTGAAAAATAAACCAATTAAATTTTGAAAAAAAAGCCTTCTAGTTGGTGAATGAGTACTTGTGCCTTGAAATGTAGCCATGAATATTTTCGTTAGACTGGAATGCCATAACAACTGAGATAAATATCAAACTGGTGATAATATCAATTATAGACAATTATCTATCACAAGGCCCCTGGCACTGCTTCATTCTTTGTCCCTTGGTCTTGTCAGTCATTAGTACCTGAGTTATAGTATTGAAAAAGCACAGTAACAGGAGTCTGTAGTGGAGAATAATTTCTGCAGGCCTTCTGGGTGGTCTTGTCTGCTTGGACCCTATTTCCTGTAAGTACCTTAGCCTATAATAAATTCTGTTGCATTTCCTGGACTTGCCTGCTTCAGCTTTTGGTCTGAAGACACCTTCTTATTTCTGTGGCCATTATGCCTTTGCTTGAGAGAGAGATATTTTGGGGGGGATAAAGATAACCTATGGTAATATGATTTTTAAGAGACACGGATATGAGTATAATGCAAATTATCTATGTAGTTATTTGAATTGGAGTCCGTCTTTGTAGAAGTGCCCATTTCTTGAGAGAACCACCTTTCTGTGGTTGTAACTGTGTAATGGCAAAGACAACTATTTACTCAAAGGGGCAGGAGAGAGCTGCTCAGGTAAGTCTTGTGCACTAGAGGCATAAAGAATTAGAAGTTTTTAAATCTAATAATGTTTGCTTATTTTTGTCTTCTATTAGAATAGAAGACTGAGTACATTTTACAGTATATTTCTATCTAAGTAACTTTAGAAGTAGGGTTAGTGTTCCAAATGTTTATACATTGATTTGCTGGAAAGGAAGTCAGGAGGAATCTGTAAGTATTTGTGTTCTTTTAATTTATCAGGTTTGTTTGTTTCTAGATTTATTTCTCCTTGGAGCACCTGCCAGATAGGATGCTTCCTCATACCTGTGTTTTAGAATAAGGAAATCTTGTTGAGTAAAAACAATAACATGAGAACTAGCTAAAATCTGCTGATTGCTTTCTATGATTTTATAAGCAGTCGTTTAGAATCAGTAACCATCTGGCTCATAGTCATGCATCTGGCAAGTCACACCTGAGAGAATCCAGGTCACAGGCACCAACGTTTTATTTTTAACCGCTTCCAGAGCTATTTGGAAGTGGGACTGGAATCTGAAACAGTCTTGACATTGGATCACAGAGGTAAGCCATCCAGTCAAGAGACACATTGCTTTGCTCTAAGTCTTGGGGTGATTTAGCAGTCCTGACAGTGGTCAGGGAAATGGTATAATTTTGGTCAATCATTTTAAAAACATATTGGAAAATTATAACATTAAACATTAGACACGCAAACATTAGAAAGGAGAAAAAGTTTCAAATCAATATACTTACACTTGAAGAAGCCAGGGGAAAAAAGAAAAAAAAAAAAAAGGCAAGCAGAAGGAAGAATATAATAAAGAACAGAAATCAATAACATTGAAAAAAGAAAACAACAGAAAAATTCAAGAAAAAAAGCTGGCTCTTTGAAAAGATTAATAAAAATGACAAACCTCTAGCAAAGTTGACAACAAAAAGTAGAAGTCACAAATTACTGGTATGGGGAATCAAACAGGATTTCACTACAGACCCTGTAAACATCAAAAGGCTAGATTTAACAATTCAAATGAAATGGGGCAATTTCTCAAAAAGCAGGCATCACCACAGCTCACCGAGAATAAAACATAATTTGAAGAGTTCCATAACTGTTATACTGTTATATGTAAATTAAAATTTAAAACTTCCTGAAGAAGAAATTTGCTGGCCTATTTGGTTTCACTGGAGACTTCTACCATACTTTTAAAGAATAACATCATAAAATAGAAAAATAGAAAAGGGAAACTTCTCAACTCATTCTATGAAGCAGTATTACTCTGATACCCAAACCAGACAAATGTAATGCGTAAATAGAAGGCTACATACTATCTCATAAATATAGATGCAAAAACTCAACATACACTTCATTAATACAGGGAATTATTATATACCATAAACAAGTTTATTCCCGGGTTTATTCCTGAGGTGCAAGGCTGGTTCAGTGTTTGAAAATCAGTGTATTCCATCATTTGAAAAGGCAGAATACTTGGACTACTCGGGAAATCGGTTTCCTCTTCATGGCCATGCATTTCTGCGGAGGCGGCCAGGGGTGGGCACTGACTTTCAGCGCCTAAATGCGGAAGAACTGTGCTCTGTCCTGGGGAAGATGACCTACGTGTGCACCCTGTCGTGTAGTTCTTTTGGAGTTAATTACCATCGCTGAAAAGGGCCTTAACAAATATCACGTGATTTTTTACCATGCTGGAGCTTTTCCGCTTTGTTTTTCCCAAACATTTGCAAGCCTTCATATGGCTGCTGGGGAGGTGCCCTTCCAGGCCTTATTCCAAGTGCTGTCCATCATTTAGGGCGTAACTTAACAGCACGCTGTTGACACAAGGCAAAGACACTAATGCCAGAGCTCGCCTAGCCAGTGGTCAACAACGAAGTACTTCGGGGATACAGAAATAACTAGAATGCCTTTACTTTTTACAGCAATTCCCATGGGTTTGTTTTTCCTGTGAGAACGGAGCAATCCGGGGCAGACACGGCAGTAACGATTTGTTCTGGGCAGCACGCAGTTCTACTGAGGCTAACGTTCTAAAGTCCACAGGGCTCGTCTGCGTCTCACGCAACACTAACAATTTACCCCTGAGACTTGCAGTGAAGACTGTTAGAAATTAGCGTCGGGGTCCGGCTGATATGACTTGATTGGGAAATGAAGCGATTCTGACGTGCGGACGCTGCCCTGCACAGAGTGGACTATACGCTAGCCCCTACGGACCACCCCGCAGGGTCCGTGCCTCCCGCACACGTGTGCAGCCCCCTCACCCGGGTCAACACCCTCCCTGCACTCGGCCACCTCCCCTTCTTCTGCGCAGGCGCAAGGCCCAGCCCGGAGCACAGTAGGCATCCTCTTTAGCCAATCAACGCCCATTTTGGGCGGGGCGCGCTGGGGTTGGTACAGAGTGGAGGTAGAGGGTGGGTCCCTTGAGTGACACGGGCTCTGGCCAATCATCGGGGGTCCTCCCCAAACCGCCCCCTCGGTGGCGCTGGTTGTCCAGCCCCCCGCGCCGGGGCTAGAGGAATGCCCCGGCCCTGGCTCGTTGAGACGCCTACTGTGCTCCGCCCGGCTCCACTGGTGTGTATAGGGGGTACAGCTCTCTGCCTTCCGAAATGGCCGAGGCGTCAGATAAGGCCGTCACGTACTACACCTTGGAAGAGATCCGGAAACACAACCACAGCAAGAGCACCTGGCTTATCCTGCATAACAAAGTGTACGATTTGACCAAGTTTTTGGAGGAGGTGAGTTGGTAAAGCGCTCCGCGGACCGGGGTTTGGAGGTTCCCCGCTGGGACCTGCCGTGCGCGTCTCTGCGTGTGCTCCTGACCTTGCTCACCGAGTTCCGCACACCTGGGAGCGGTCTCCGCGCCTGCACAACTCTCTGTGCACACTTGTCTCTGCACATGTGTTATCAGTCCCTGCTTCTGCGCCCCCTGAGTCTGCGCACCTGTGGGTGCGCCCCTGGGAGCGTTTCCCGCGTCTGCGCACCTGAGCGTGCCCACCTGGGGGCGACCGGAGGTGGAGAGGCTCGCGCTGCGTCGACGGGAGCAGTAGTGGGGCAGGCGCTGCCGTGGGAGCCTCTGCGCGGGCGTGTGGGACCGGGCACACCCAGAACTTGGTAGGAAACCAGGTCCTGGCTGGATGGGCTGCCCTGGCTGAGGGCACAGCTACACAGAAGGATTTTGAAAGATACTCTTTTCCCTGAGTTAGCAAAGAACTGATCTCCATCTGGGGTGGGTGTCGTCCCACTTCGTATTCCCGGAGGGGATTCCTAAAAGGAGCCGGTTGGAGTTCCTTCCTCCCCCACCTCGTGAGCTGTGGGGTCCCCCTATATAGGACCGTGAGGTCGCTCGGAGGTCGGGGTGTATGGGCGGCACCCCGAGGCCCACCCCAGGATCCCCGCCCACACTGCCCTGGCGATTATGAACTCGCGGGATGAGGACTTTGCAGTGCGGTGCCAAGCTGGACTCCTGGGACTGAGTGTGGGTGTGTGGCTGGCCTTGGTGAAGAAGGGAGGGAGAGGGACAGGACTGAAAACGCTGCCAGGGGGACTTGAGCCTAAAGCAGCTTTGGACGTTGTAAAATAACTCTGCCTTACTTCAGGGAAAAGATTCCTTTGATAAGAGTCTTTAGGTTGTCATTTTTGCAATAAATTTTAAGGGGCTTTTCTTTGCTGCCTCTGGGGGCGTTTTATCACCGTGGGGGAGTCTGAGTCATAAATCCTAACATTTACTTTTGTCAGTTCCCCAGACAGTGAAAGGGAATGCTTAGTGATGGGAACTCTTCACGTGGTTTGGAAGGGTGACTGACAGAGGCCTGGGCTTAGCTGGATCACAGTTTCCATCCAGGGACTTTTGCAGAGCATTAAAAAAAAAACTTTTTAAAAAGGTTGGAGTTAATGTTTATCAGCAAGATATTTTACCATGAACTTGTCATTCTGTGGAGTGCCAGAGATAAAATAGTGTCCCGATTTAGTTAGGAGTGACTTCTAGTTGGGAGTCACATCTGATCTGTCCTGTCCCTTCTGCTGAACTCTCCAGAGCTTATTTGCCATTGGAGTTTCTTGAACTGAAGACCCTGAACATGACATTAGGTGTAATGCGCCCCACATGTGTACTTGGAGCTCCTTCTCTCACCGCCCCACCCCCATAGTATAAGTCCTTCTGCAGTGTTAAGATCCAGTGTGTGCTTTCTTTATTTGTGTCTATTAAAAAGAATAGCATTTTGCCCTGGCTGATGTGGCTCAGGAGATTGCCTTCTAGTGAATCCAAAGGTTGCGGGTTCAAGTCCCAGTCAGGGCACATGCCTGGGTTGTGGGCCAGGTCCCCAGATGAGGGCAAGTGAAAGGCAACCAATCAATGTATTTCTCACATATCCATGTTTCTCTCCCTCTCTTTCTCTCTCCTTTCCCAAGAATAGCATTTATAAAAGATTAATAGATTATTTTATGTTATAAAGCGTTTGTCCTTTCTTTTTCTTTTTCTGTCTTGTACAGGAGCCTCCCTGACCTTTCCCTGCCAGATGTCAGAAGCACCCTTCCCCTAATTGTGCCAACCAAAAATGTCCCCAGTTAGTGCCAAATGTTCCCTTGGGGAAAAATCATTCCCAGTCTGGAAAGCATTTCTGCCATAAAATGTATTTTGCATAACTTTTAAGGGTAAATTTCTCAGGAGGAGATAATAAGAGAAGATTATTAAACTTTACTATAAATCATTTACTGTTACATTTCATTCTTATGAGGCAGGAAGGGGGAATTGTACAAAGTTTTCTTTGTAAAAGTAGAAACTGGAGTAAGACTGGAAGCTACGTGAGCAAACCCTTCCATGGGCTAGCTGACAACAGACTCCTTCATCTTTCTCAGTTTTCAGGAGTCTGTCTTCATTGATTTTTTTTTTTTTTTTTTTTTTTTTGGAGAGAGAAAGAAACATCTGTTTATTGCTCCATTTAGTTTTTATTCTTGCATGTGCCCTGATGGGGGATCAAACCCCCAATCTTGGTGTATCTGGATGATGTGCTGGTGGCCTGAGCCACCAGGCCAGGGCCTCAGTGTCTGTCTTTGAAAGCGGCTTGGGGAGAACGCCTCCCAGTAAAATTCAGTGAAATGAGTGAAACATCACTGATATTTGATAACTAATAATTACAGCAAATTAACAAGCACCTGCTATTTATAGTGTTGTGCATCTCATCCCTATTTTTGAAAGAGAAAGCCCACAGGTTCTGTCTCTTCCCCCACACCCCACCCACTTTCTTCCATCATTTTAAAGCTCCAGAAAGTCATGAAGCTTTCCTTGTGCGTTAACGGAAGAATATTGTTTTCTCTAATTTACCTAAATATGAAAGGCTTTGGGGGGGAGGCGGGGAGGAGGCTTCCTGCCTCTAAAATGCAATTTTAAACCTGGACGAGAGCTCCTTATACCACGAATTCACCCATCCACGTGGACCGTGTGGTTTCCACGGCACCTTTCAGAACATCATAGGTTTGCAGGCACGTCTGCACTGGTGTTGAGAAGCTACATGGTGTGGTGGATTCAAGGGGGCCCTGGTCTGCCGACAGTGCTCTCTGCGCCTCAGATCCCTCGTTTAAGTAAACTGAGAAGGTGATGACAGTGCCAACTTCATGGGGCCATCATGAGAAACAAGACAGTGCTGGCTGAATGTCTAACATGGTCGCGGGCACGTGACCCGTGCAGCGAATGCAGACTCCTGCACCGGCACACGTCAGGGTGGGCAGCGGCTTTCTCTCTGTGCCATCCGAGGTTGCTGCGTGCTAATGGGAGATTTAAGGAGAGGTACATCTGGTAGGTGCTGCCGAAACAGGAGAGTGCTACAGAAAAATTATACTCTTCCAGTGAAGAGCGTGGGTGAAGGGTCGTGGTTGTGCAACAGGCTCTGTCTCCTGAAACAGCGGCCCTGTGCAGGGGCCTTCCTGTCCAGGAGGGAGGGCAGTGGTCACCTGAGAAGGTGGGCGGGCTCCGTGTGAGTGGCCGGCTAAGCAGCAGCCAGTGTCGAGTTCCGTTCTCACCCCCACCTGCAAGATCATGAGCTTAGTTGCCTACGTCTTGTGACTTGGTTTTCTTTTTTTCCTTTTCAATCCTGACTTCTAGTTTTTGAGTTTATATTCCTGAAGTTGGGTCTTGTCATAGGATTACATTCTCAGTAGGGTTAATGATTGCAGAACTCGGAGGGGAAGCTATGGAAATAAGATGGTAGGCACTTGGGGCCAGGGAATAAAACTGGTTTGCATTTCTCTCCCTGTGATTTCCCGAAGTTGAGTCTTGTCATAGGATTACATTCTCAGTAGGGTTAATGATTGCAGAGCTCGGAGGGGAAGCTATGGAAATAAGATGGTAGGCACTTGGGGCCAGGGACTAAAACTGGTTTGCCTTTCTCTCCCTGTGATTTGGGCAGCAGCACTGACGCAGCATTTAAGAGAGCCGTGGAGGGAGAGAAGGAGGGGTCACGGAATCGGTGGCAGTTGGGTTAACTTGCTTTCAAGTCAGTAGCTGTTTTGTGAAATAGGTGTCTTCCCGGAGAACGTCATGAGTGGGATGCCTCTGTGTCACGTGGCCCCTTTTTCACGTGATGCAGGTGGAAACTTGCTGCTCTCGCCCCTTTTCCGGTGACCCCGGGATCGGGTCGCTCCGGATCCGCCTCCTGGCTGCCGGTGAGCATCTTTCTGCCTCACTTCACAAAGCTGTTGGCGTCGGGCTCACTTTTGCTCGTGGTCTTAGGCAGTGTCTGCAGCCGCGTTTCTGGCAGGGACTTGCGTTTTATTGTTTTCCGTGACTGTGGCTGCCTACTTGGCGGAGTCCAGCGGTTCCAAGCCTGGGGGAACCTCAGGGCCCTGGGGGTCCGGGAAGAGGCTGCAGTTGCTTGAAACCCAGGGTCCCTAACTCTGGAAAACAGAGGGCCGTGCCTCTTTACCCTGGATAGGGCTGCCATGTTTAGGGCTAAAACCCTACGTACTTTTTCTTTTTTCAAGGAAATTTGGTAACTTTCTAAATGTTACGCTAGTAAAAAGCTGCGGTTGCAAACGTCTTTAATGAATGTGAAATGGGGATGTCGTTACTTACTTTTTAACCTGTGTGCTTTGGTAAGTGAAGCCACACACCATGCAGGCCATGGGAAGGCGATATCAAGGGACCTGGTGGTGACAGCAGCGCGGGCATCCCGCTGACCGGCGGCAGCGCCGGTCTCCCAGGCCATCCCTCACGTGAGCCTGTGGGCAGGGCCGCTTGGGTAGATTTCTCCATCAGTTTCTTTGGTAACTTTTTGCTACTTTTGAGAAGAGGTTTTAAGAGTCTTTGTGAGGCTACTTTGTTTTCTTCTAAATTGTTTGTTTCAAAACAAACACTCGAGATGTTCCCTTCGTTGTCAGGGGTCTTTGAGGTAGGGAAGTGAGCTGAAGGGGCGCAGGCGGCGAGGCAGGCAGCGTGTGGGGGAATCCAAGGGTGGACGGCATGTCCTTTATGCGTCTGTCACCCCGGAGGTTCTCCAAATCACAGGATACGCCCAATAAGCACCTTAAATTTTTTTAATTGAGTTTCCTGGGGTGACATTGGTTAATACAATTACACAAGTTTCAGGGATACCATTCTACCATCCATCATCGGTATGTTGTGGTGTGTGTTCACCACGCCAAGTCAAGTCTCCTTCCTTCTCCATTCCCCCGGGCCCTTTGCCTTCCCTCTGGTCCTCACCATGCTGTTGTCTGTGTCTACGAATTTATTAGTTAGTTGCTTAATCCCTTCACCTTTTTCCCCCAGGTCCCCAACTCCCCTCCCCTCTGACAGCTGTCGGTCTGTCCTCTGTATCTAATGGAGACTGAACGGCCGAGGTCCCGCGAGATGGTTGTGGGAAACTGTTGGACGGGGGTGAGGCAGACGAGATCTAAATCTTAGACCTCTGGTTGAGGTGGCCTCGGGCAAGTCAGATAAATTCTCTAAATCATCTTCTTCCTTCTCAAGTGGCTCGCGTTCTGTTTCCCGCACCTGCTTCCGTCTGGTGACTGCTGGCAGGAACAGTATGTGAAAACGCTTGGGAAATATTTTTTTTAAGTTAACAGTTTCCTGTAAATTGTTACAGTCATTTTCGCCTTGCCCTAGATCTAGTGTTTCTGCAGTAGGTACGCAGCTCAGGAATTACAGTGTGAGCCTGGGAACGAAATGGGCGCCCATGGTCGCTTGAAGCGCGCATTTTCCGGGACGTGTGCTCTGCATGGTGGGATGCCATCTTTTCTCCGGAACATTAAAAAAATACCACGTTATTGTTTGGGGGGAAAGACTACATATGTAAGGAATTGGACAGTGTGGAAAAGTGCAAGAAGAAAGTCAAAGCTGCCCAGAAGCCCACCGTGCGGAGGGGACCACCGAGACGTTGTGTGGACATCCTTCAGACAGCTCTAGACACGCCCACCCCTGTGCAGCGACTTGGGCGGGGGCGGGGGGTGGTCATCTGCCCCCTGCTTCCCCTCCCTGTGACAAGGACGCCGTCCCATTTCAGTGAGTCCTGTTGTTCCTGGCCACCTCCTGACTCTACAGGTGTTTCGTCCTACATGTGGGTCCTCTCCTTTCACCCCTGGTTGTTTGTTCAGTTCCCCACCTGTAGCGTTTATGTCCTTTAGTGACAGAGGGGCTCAGTTGGCGGGTGTGTATTTCAGTCAGAAGGGGGCATGGATGGATACAGCCTTTTAGCCCCTTTGACATGGAGCTTCTCGGAAGGTGTGGCGGCAGCAGGGTATGCCTCGGTCACGCTGACCCGAGCCGTGGTCAGCAGCAGCAGCAGCCCACACGCAAGGGCTCAGAGAAGCGGCCGGAGGTCACGGACTCCAGGAGGGTTTAAACAGCAGAAGCTCAGAGGCACTGTCCACGGCCTAGTGTCGGGTGCTTCCCCCTGTCCCCCGCACCTCATTACCTTTGAACTTTGTTTTGTAGGGAACGTCCGCTGATGTGCACTCATTACCTGGCTGCCTGTGTCTTTTATCAAGTTCTGCACAGGTCCAGAGAGTGAGTTGAAAATGGTGGGAGAAGTCAGTTCAAGGCCAGGTCAGTAGAATTTGGCCCGTGCAAGCCTGGTGCTGAGCGTCCTCTGGTCAGTGAGAGCTGATGTCTCGTGGGTGGTGGTGAATCGCGTCTCCAGCCTGCCCACGGGGACGGCCTGTCCAGAACGGTGACGTGGCACCGGCACCGATGCCGGGGAGGCGGTGGTTAGCCCAGCCGAGGGCTTTCGGTGCCTGGCTCACCGGCAGCCCGGTCTCTCTTACAGAGAAGGCCTTGGCGTGTGTGTCTGTCTACCTGGGGCTCTCAGTGCCTGCTGGTTTCCCGGTGGCAGAGCCGAGAGAAAACAGGCCGGCACACCCAACGCATCCAGCCCGCTCTTCCCGCCTTCCTCACCAAGCGTTCAATCGGTGTCACTCACGCCTTCCCTTAGAGGGGTCCCCAGTGGGTGTCTTGACGGCTCGTTACACCCGACGGCAGTGGACATGCGCGGAACATCGATCAACGTCCAGCTGTGCCAGGCGGTCTGCCAAATGCTCTTCACACGCAAAGCCTGCCTTGGCGTCTGTGCTGTTAGCCTGGCCGCTCGGGTTGGTGGTGGTGGTGGTGCCCTTCGCAAAGGGAAGAAACACGAGGCCTTGGCGCTCCGACGACGTGGCCAGTGAGGTGTTCCAGCTTGGAGTCCGGTCCAGCACGTGGGAAACCGCCGTCCAAGTTCTCCTGCTGCTCTCTGAGTGGGGCGTGAGGCCGCGGCAGTTTTGAAGGTCACTAGTGAAGCTTGGAGAGAAAAAAGGCACCCATTGGCGCAGGTTGTTATCCTTCGCTTTGAGATTTTTCTCCCCATATCCGGAATTCTCCATAGGGACCAGGGAGACAGCAGAGCAAAGCTGTGAACGGAGAGATTTGAACAGAGAGCCGGCAGAAGGAACAAAAAGAGGGCGGAGAGCACCTTTCTTTCCACCTGTCCTCACTGTGCCCATGGCCCCTCCCGGGCGAAGGGAACGCCCGCCCAGCTTTCCCCAGGCCGTCCTGAGGCAGCGAGAGGCCTGGGGTGGGGGCTCCCGGGCCCCTGTTCCTGGCAGAGGGCATCTGGCTGGCCTTAAGAGTCAGCGCGGCCTTGTGTGAGAAAGACATCATCTGCACACGTCCTGGGCAGGCCCGAGGAGGCTAACCATTTTCAAAAGGCCTCTTACTCTTAAACTGCTGGCCTGGGACAGGTTGTTCTGAGTGGAAATCTGATGCAGTTCCTACTGTGATGAGACCCGCCCGTGGGTTCAGCTGGTGCCCTGCCCGCCCCCTTGCTGATGGCGGGTCCTCATCTCCTCCGCGGGGGACAGTCTCTCTCCCCCTGTGCCAGTGGCCCCACTCCGCTCAAATACGGCCTCCTGGAGACCCCCCCTGTGACCTCTGTCCTCCGAGTGTCCGCACGCCATCCTCTGACTCCATGTCCCTGTTGCCCCCATCACAGGACTGGGTCGATGGGGGTGTCCGGCCGTCTCTTCTCACAGCACAGATGTGTTGTTATGACGTTCAAGAGGGTAAATTCTGGAAGAACATCAGAAAGCTTTATCTTGTGGAAACAGATTGGCATTTCTTGGCTGAGTTCCTTTCCCGTGGCTTCCTGTGGCATTTGGAGACAAGTCCCACCTGCCTGACGGCCTTGGCGTGGTCCGGCCCCCGCGCCCTCGCCCACCTGCACGAGGAACACTGGCCCCTGGCCTCCGCGCCCAGCCGGGCCCTGTGCATTTCTCAAACAAGTCGGGCTAGTTTCTTCGTCTTGGTTTCCCTCTGCCTGGCGCATGTTCCTTTGGTCACCACCCCCTGCTGGTCACAGCCTTGGGTCGTTTCCCAGAGAGGGGAGTTTTCCGTCACATCGTCCTCTCTCTGCAGCCGCCGTCTCTCTTTCATGTCCGCTGGCCACTGTTCTCCAGCAGACAGGGCTGCGACCCTCCTCACCGTCCCGCACCCGGGCCCACCGTAGCTGCTCAGGAGCGGTTGGCACCGCTGTGCCGGCGTCCGTGTGCACGCTGGGCCCGGTGTCTCCAGGGCCACCACCAGGGGTGCGAGCGCCTACGGCAAGCGTGGGTTTCACGTTGAAAACGGTCAGGGTGATTTCCAGAGCGTCAGCACCGACCGGTCTGCGTTCTCACCAGACATGCCCTGCAGATTCTGCGTTTCCGCATCCTCACCAGCAGGCAGGCTGCCGGTACATACATAATATATATACATACATATACATATTTAAATCATAGCCATTCTGACAGGTGGGCAATCGCATCTCACTGTGGTTTTAATTTTCTGCTGGCTGATGAGGTGGGACCTCTTTCACATGCTCATTTGCTATGCGCGTATCTTTTCGGAAGAAATGTCTGCTCAAGTCTTTTGTCCTTTTTCTATTTGGATTGTTTGTTTCCTTATTGCTCAGTTTACAGAACTCTTTATTCTGCATATAAGTCCTTTGTCAGATAGGACACTAGCCAGCCAAGAATGTTCTTCCGGTTAGGGGCCGGTCATTTTCTTCTGTTAATAAGATCTTTCAAAGAATAAAGGGCTTCAGTTTTTAGGAAGTCCAGTTTATTCATTTTTCCCTACACATATCACACTTGCACTATCATGTCTGAGAACTGTTCGCCTAATCCTGAGTCTCTTCAAAGAAGTTTTCCATTCTGTGTTTCAACCTGTGATCTATTTGGGGTTGATCGTTGTATAGAGTAAGTAAGGTTTAGGTCAAGACGTGTCGTTGTTGTTGTTCAAGCACAGTTGTGTGCACTCCCCCGCCCCGCCCCGCCCCACCGCCCTCCCCGAAAAGACTTTTTTGAGGACCGATGTTCAGTCGTGCCAGACCGTTTGGCGAAGAGGCTCCTTCCTCCGTCAGATTGCTTTTGCATCTTCATCAGAAATTGGGTGGAAGCCTTTGAAGGGTCTGTGTCCGGTTCTCTGCTCCGTCCCATCGATCTGTGCGTACGTCTCCCTGCCGGGGCCACACGTTCTTGCTCACCAGAGCCACAGACTGAGTCTCAAATTCGGGGTACAGTTGGCTGTGGGAGGGTTTAAACGGCAAGTGACATGGCCTGACTTAAATTTACGTTGTCGCTCTGGTGGGGGGTGAGAGTGCATGGCCAGGGGCCAGGGACCCCAGGCGAGGGGTGATGTGGTGGAGGTGGGAAAATTGGCCAGATTCCAGCTGCATCATAAAAGGTGAGCCCACAGAATGTCCTGGGATTCTGTGTGGGGCGAGAGCGATGAGAAGGGTCACATGGAGCCCCCGGGCTTTGACCTCAGCGGCCGGGTAAATGGAACTGTCATCCACGGAAGTGGGGAAAAGAGACAATGGAGCAAGTTTTGAGGGGGTAGGTCCATGCGGTTTTTAATACGTTCAGTTTGAGGACGCTACCAGACTCCTAGGCGGAGACGAGAGGCAGATGGTGGATCCATTGTCTGAAGGAAGGGCCAGCACTTCCTTCAGCCTCCAGCTCCTCTTTCAGCCTCCAGCTCCTCCCACCACCTCTCGTATGACTGTGTTCTGCGCTTGCTTCCAGAAGAATTCTGCTTCTCTTTTTCAAGGAGAGAACAGGAGAGAACGTCGTCACGGCATTGCGCTCCCAGCTGCATTATCTGTCTGTCCTCACCCTCATGACCTCTGAGGACTGTCCCCTGTGGGGAAGGTTCATTACCCTCAGGGAACCTTATCCCTGCTGACTCTCTTCATTTGGTTCTCTGCCTCAGTAGGGTCAGACCAGTCGATTTAACCCATAGACATTACTTCAAGATGCAGGGGGCTCTGTTGGTGCTGGACTTGGCCTTCAGCATTTCGAGGTCAGGAACTTTACCTGGCCTGGACCAGGTTCTTTGGGGCAGGTATCAGGTGGGGAAGAAAGGGAATTGGTATTACTTGGATGCCTATTACATGCAGGGAGTCTGCTGATGATGGCATTTCCCCTTCTGTGCGGTTCGACTGGGGGAGGTAGTTGATGCTGGGGAGGTGGGGGCTCAGGGAGACCAGTGCCCTCCTGGTCTCTCCCTGGAGACATGGCAGAGCTGGCCCTCGGGCCGGGGGTCCAGGGTCCAGTACCCCCAAGTCCGTGCTTTGCTGGTAGCGCTGTGTGGGCACAGAGGCTCTGCCGCCTGGGGAACAGTCACTGCCTTCCGGGACGCCTCTAGAGCAAGACGTGACACCCGGAGGAGGGTGAGGGGGCACCTGGCAGGGCCTGTGAGGGGGTTGGGCGGGCCTGGCAGAGGGAAGGCGGGGCTTGCCGTGCGCTTGCGCCTCATTGGACGCTGCGGTGGGTGGGTGGCACGGGAAAAGCGTTATCTCTAAAGGAGTGGGGAATGATTCGTGCTTAATTCTCCTAATTGCTTCCCTCCCTTCAGTAACAGGGGGAAAAACTATCAAGCCTTTGTCAACTGATAAATAATAGTAATAATAATAATATCAATATCGACTAGGTGTTTTGTCACCAAAAGGGATTTATTTGGGAAAAAGAAAGCGCTCTCACCCAGAGCACACAGACTTGGCAGGCACCGGCTCACCCAACCTGCCTGCCCAGACTGGGGGGTGGGGGGGCTGCTTGTAGATGGGAAAAGGAAGTTAAGGGCGGGGCGGTCAGGACCACAGAGCTTTCCTCTGGACGTGGACTTCCGCCTGTGGAGGGCCGCACTTCCTTCAGCCTCCAGCTCCGCCCACCACCCCTCGCACGGACTGTTCTAAGCTGGCTTCCAGTTCCTGTTGGTCTCTGTCCCAGGGCATTCATAGCCACGTGAGGCAGGCTGCGCAGGGCGCCTGCCGGTCTCCAAGGCGCCACTGTGTTTTGGCCTCTGCGCGCTGTCCTTTCCTTTGCAAGAGCGCAAGCTGGCTCCCCTGGTGAGAGCCCAGCCTCCACTCCCCGGCCCCCTCCCAGCCTCCAGCGCCTGGGCCAGGTGATCCCTCCACCTTTCGCGCTGGCTACACACCTGGGGCTGGCTTTGTGCAGCTGTTCCTCGTCTGCATGTCAGTCTCCCCCCTGGACCGTGGCTTCCCCACCGTGGTGACAGCCGACCTGGGCAGGGATGGCTCTCAGAAGCCAGCTGGGTGGATGCATGGAGGGCCCTCTCTGCAAGTTTCATCCTAGGACAGCCAGCCTGAAACCGGGAGGTGGGGCTTGTGAGCCTGGTCCTCCCAGGCTTCTAGGATGCAGTGCAAGGGGCGTGCGCAGCCCCCCCGGGCAGTGCCACGCACAGGGCTCCTCCGCGAACCCATGCTGGGGCCACGCACAAAGTCTGGTGGCCTGGCCATCTCCGAGGCCTCTATTCTTTGCCTCCTCTGGCAAACAGCATCTGCAAATGATAGAAAACATTTGGTCAGACAACTTATTTTGTTCTAAATCTTTTTGTTTAAATCCTCACCCAAGAATGTGTTTATTATTTTTAGAGAGAGAAGAAGGGAGAGAGAGAGAGAGAAACATCCATGTGAGAGAGAAACATGGGCCCCGTGTCTCCTGTAGGCGTCCCGACCGGGGATCAAACCCGCAGTCTAGGCATGTGCCCTGACCAGGGATCGAACCCGCAACCTTTTGGTTACGGGACAACCCTGCAGCCAGCTGAGCTCCCAACCAGGGCCCGTTCTAAATCTTTTTAAAATTGTTTGCTCTCCAAACTCCTTTGAGCTGTGCTCCTGGGTGGCTGAACTTTGCAGATAATCTCTGTACACACATAATTTTTGCCTAGTCATTGTTTATTCCAGTTTTTTTTGGCAGTGCTAAATGTTGGCTTGAAAGGTGCTCCTGAGGTGGTGGACTTTGGGTTCACATCACGTTACAACTAAGTGGGAAGGTTTTGTTTTGTTTTTAATTGTCGTTTGTTTTTGCTTAATTTAAGGGAGCCCCGGGAGGGAATGCCATCAGTGTGCATTGTGATGACCAGTGTAGGTTTGCTCACACTTCTGGGCTTTTTTCAGGGACAACCTGGCAGCCAGGTAGCACCCTGAGCTAGGAGTGGGGTGTGTGTGTGAGTGTGTGTGTGTGTGTGTCTCCTTTGAATCTTTGTGGGTGAGGCCCAGGACAGCAGGGCAAATGACAAAGTCCCTTCACGTCTAGAAGAAGCGAGACAGATTTCCCTCTAAATTCCCAAAGGGAAGTGTATGAAGAAACTTTTTTTTAAGACATCCCATCCAAGGTCACTTTGTTCAGAAACATAAAAATGGTCCCGTCACACGCATGTGCCAAGGCAAGGGGGCGGCTGCCCTGGGTCGGAACCCGGGGCTCTGCTCCCATCCCCTTCCTGAGCTGTCAGTGTGACGCCAACCGGATTTCCTCTGGGTCCAGTTTCTCCGCCTGTGATTTTAAGGACGTCGGGTCCCTGAAGGTCCTTTTAAACTCGGAACTTCTGGGATTTTAACCTTCAGCTGGGCTTTTGAGTCAGGATCTCCGGCCCACAGATGCCGAGGAGGAGGCAGAAATTTCAGGAAGCTGGGAGTGTGCGGGGTAGAGGGGAGGCGGGTGGAGAGGCCCTGTACTGCCCCCTCTCTGTCTGCACTCAGAGCTATCTGTTCAGCAGTGACCCTGTGGCCCTCGGACACGCCACCCTGCTCTGCAGGGACTCCCTGCTGTCCACCCCTTGACGCTGCTCTGAAGGCTGTCCGTTGTGTGGTCCGTTCTACATGTCCAACCTGTGTCAGCCTGGGCTCTCCAGAGAGACAACCTGTGGGAGACACACATGCACAACCAGAGAAGAAGGCCACCAAGTCCCACACCATGCCATCTGCCAGCTGAGACCGGGAAAGCTGGTGGGTCCCTTGGCGGGCCCGAGAACCAGGGGAGCCAAGGGGGCAAATCCCAGTTCAAGGGCAGCAGAAGATGCAGAGAAAGGGGGTGGATTCCTCCTTCCTCTGGTTCTGTCCCAGGCCTCTCTAGAGAGGAGGATGCTCACAGACCTTAGGGGAGGTCACCTGGTTTACTGGGCCCACCGATTCCAATGCCGATCCCCTCTGGAAACACCCTCCCCGACATACCCAGGAATAGTGCCTGGTCTGGGCATCCCCGGGGCCAGTCCAGCTGACATGCAGAATGAGCCCGAGTCCGGCCTCGGGGATTTTGCTTTATTCCCTTGTGTCTCTTCATTAACCGCCATGTACACCGAGCGCCCTTCAGTTCCTACGTCTTCACTCCTGCTCATGATCCTGAGGGCTCTCGTCTGTATCTGCTCTGTCCACATGAGTTCCAACCTAAAGGGGCCTTGCTTGTGTTTGAAGATATTTCTAAGGTGGCCCAACGATTACATATTGGATAAATTAAGATGGGGCCTTGACATTTCTCTAATTGTTTAATGTACAAAGTGGAGACCATTGCCCTACTTTGGCTTAAGGTTTCTCAACACTGGGGAGTATGTTTGCTTGCATGTCATGTGCTTTTGGACTTTGGTGCCTGACATGTGGTGTTTCTTCACACAATGATTGATGAAGGAAGTGCAGTGGAGCTCAGAGGAACCCCGAACAGCTGTGCTTACATGAGGCAGGGGTTCATTCACGCGTCGTGAGGAAACGTGCTTTGCGGTCCAGGTGTGGTGTGCTGGCCCCATCAAGTCCTTGGGCTACACTTCTAGTCCACTTCTCGGCCATTTCTAAGGTCCGGTCCTCATTGCAAGTTCAGAGGCAGCATCCCCATTCCAGAGAGCAGGATGGACAAAGGGCAAAGGGGGCACAGTGCTCTAAAGGGCAGGCTTCTAGAAGGTTCTCCTGACACTTAATGTATATATTTCATTAGCAGGAATTTAGTCCATGGCATACCCAGCTGCAAAGGAGGCTGGGAAAAATGTCTATTCTAAGTAGCTATTTCCTGACTACAGGCTTAAGCGTTGGGGGGAGGGAGAAGCAGACATCAGCGCAAGGAGCCGTCTTCGCCCAGCTGATGTGGTTTTGCTCCCAGGCACCTCCGGGGCTCTGCAGGTGTTGAAGCTCTCTGTGGGCAAGTGCAGGAGGCCTTCGCTTTGCCTGCAGAAACTCACCATGTGGACTTCTGAGCAGGCACATGAGGTGGTCAGAAGGGCCTTTGCAAGTGTTCTAGCAGATGAGGAAGATGACTCAGAACGGTGAGGGCTGGAGAGAGCAAGGCCTGTTCAGCTGCTGGGGCCGTGAACTTGATGAGAAGCCCTCCCTGGCTTTATTTACAAGGATGTAAGGCTCTCCTGCCCTATAAACAAGATCTTCTAACCCTTGACTTTGAAATGTTATCACTTGTTTTGCCAAAGCCACTAAAACACAGAGATAATGGGAGTTCAGGTAAAAAAAACTCAGTAGAAATATTAATTCTGTATCAAGCTTAAGACTATCTCACTTATGAAACTGTTGGGGCAAAAAAATCACTTCCTTCTGCCCTCAAGGTTCTTCTGACTGGTGTATTAATCAAATTCACCTGAGACAGATTAGCAAGAGAAAAACAAATTCAAGTTTGATAACATGTATACCTTCCATGCATGTGGGAGAGACGCAGCAACAGTGAGTAACTCGCCGACACAGGTGGAAGCCATCCCCTTAAGTGCCGCTTTCGCCAAAGGCAGAGCAGGTGTTGGGGGTGGTGAGTCCGTTGTGGGAGATGACCCGGAAAAGCACAGCAGGCAAGGGCAAGGTTATGGGGCAGCTGTAAGTCCTGCCTGGTGCCCTGATGGTGAAGGCAGGCCCGGCACAGTGCGGGAGACACCCTTGTAGGGGGACGCGTCCCTTACGAAGGCAAGCGTCCGTCCAAGGCTGGAACTTCTACTTGGTGTTCAGCGCTTCTTCCACATCTGCCGTTGCTTACAATTAATTAGCCAGCGTACCATAATCCCCATCCCAGAGAGGCATATTTTGGGGCGGTAAACTTAGCTCACCTTATTTGCATTAAAAGGGGACATAAGTAGTGAAGGTCATGCCAAAAGTATAATGTATACTCATCTTCACTGTGTGGGTGGAGGACCTAAGGAGCTGTAAACTGTCGCAGGAGGAATGAAGAATGGCCTGCAAGGGTGCTTCCGCTCTGTAACCGGTTTCTGGTCCAATGGCCTTGCAGGCTGTGTGGATTTGAGTCTAGAGAGCCTGCTTCTGCTCACATTTTCTGTCTCCTTAAGATCGTTGCCTACGCATTGCAAGTTTATTGATTGAACTTATCTGTATCAGAAGTGGCATCGAAGTCTGTCGTTCTTATCCCGCCAGTTGCCAGTTTTTGTAGATTACTTGTTGCGTACACCATTACCCAGGAAGTACAATTGCCCTGCAACTTAGTCCATCCTGGGTGCGGTGGCATCTCTGGCAACCCATCCGTTCCTTCACTGACCGCTTCTCGTCGGCCTCAGTCAGAGACAGGTTGGAGGCACCGCTCTCCTTGCGTTCACTGTCCGATTCTCGGCCTCTCCACCTTCAGAAGTAACGCAAGGCTCCTTTCTCCATATCCGACCCTGGGCTGTTTGCGCTGTTTTGCTCTGGGGAAGCATCTTCTGCTATTTTAGTCCGATATTCTTTTTTTTTTTTTCCTTCTGTGCATGGGAAATTGGACTCACGTTTTCATTTGAAAAAAGTTTCATGTTGCATGTGGTACTGCTCCCTCTCCTAGTTACACCGAAGTAGGTTGCGGGGCGGGGGGGGGGGCAGCAGCCCTGGGCACTGGCCAAACAGTACTGGTGTGGCCTTGATGGGACATGGGGGGATTGCCCAATCTGTTTGGGTCGAGTTCCTTTTGTAATGACCTAGAGCGGTGATTTTCAACCAGTGTGCTGGCAAGAAGTTTTAAAACATGTAAAACCTGACTAGTCAGGGACACTGACATCTTTTCCCTTAGATTGTCAAATAAAAAAAAGACAACAGCCAACATAACAACAGCCGTCCAGTGTGAATGCCCTGTCTTGAACCGTAAGTAAGCAGGTCATTTAATAGACTTGCGTCTTAATGGTCATGTTGCATAATAAGGTTGCATCTGATTGGTTAATTCTTGGTACAAGAAATCCTAATATACAAGGATAAGGCACTTGAGTTTTTAAAAAGTCACTTTGGAGCATAAAGGATAGGTAAGAACTATTATCATGTTACGTTTTTTTCAGAACTTAAAATTATTCCTATTTTTAGATCAGCAAAAAATACGTGTTTTTGGTGTGCTGTGGAGTTTCAGTAACTGGTTTACGTGTGCCGTGAGATGGGAGATGTTGAACGTTGCCGACACAGGGCACGAACGGTTGGGCTTCGTAGCCCTACACACGGGGCACACGTCTTCTCAGTGAGAGCCTTGGAGCTCTGGTTTCGGACGAAGCCCATCAGAGGGCCTCGTGGCGGGGCTGTGAGCATGCGTTCGCCCCGGTAACCTTGGTCGCTCTCCGGCGGGAAGCAGTGCCAAGAGCGTTGCCCTCCACCTGCGCTCCGCGTTTATCCTTTTAGAGCAAGTTGTTGCCACTGCGTCTTCTGAAAGAGGAACGGCAGGTGGGCTCACCGCCAGGCTGACTTCGTGGCCGGAAAGGGGCAGGCGGGTCATTGGTTTTGACTCTGCGGACTTTTCGCAGCACGTGACTCAGCAGAGTCGGCCTGGAAGTGCCTGGCCCTGTGAGTTGAAGATGAGACGGGAGTCCGCACTCGCTCTGTCCGTGAGCCTCACCCGAAGGACCGTCACTGCTGCTTCATCCGTCAGGGGTGTTTGGTGCCCGGGGAAGAACTGACCAGCGTCGTAACACGTTCTTCCGTTTTGAGCTCTTCCTTTTTTTGGAAAGCAGGAGCCGTGCCTTTTCTGTCATCCAGCCCCACACAGGCTCAGCAAGTGCCCTCCACGGGCATGACTGGTCCGTGGGGGAGGGGCAGCCTTGCCCACGCTGTCAGGGGCTGGCAGGTGGGGCCACCCCAGTGCGGGTTACAGGTCTCCCTGAGTTGCCCGCCGTCAACAGAAGTGCCCGTCCTTTTCTTGAATTTACTGATGCTCATTTAACACTTTCTGTTTTCCACCTTATTTGTGTTTGTCTCATTTTCGCATGCTCTTGGGAGACCCTGGACTTGGAGAAACCCTTAAACCCACAAGCACGATGACAACTGTATTTCTCGCATTAAGTAAGATGTGACTGGAAAGGCCCAGAGACCACTTCAGACCTTTACTGGCTGTAAAAGGAGGTCGAAAGCCGCGAAGCTCTGACTTTACATCAAACTAACATAAATACATAATCCAGAATGAACTGTGTCACGCGAGGCTTGACTGCACTGTGCTTATAGGTGCTTCTGGCCCTCCCCCTTCAGTGCCCCAGGGCTGGCAGGTGGTCAAACAGGTGAGACTTGATCCTGAGAACTGCCCCAGAAGCCGGGGAGAAGAGTGCTCTGGTCCTCGGCCAACTGCAGCTTTTCTGTTGGCCACTCCCTCCCAGATATGTGAGGGGACAGACGCTGCTTCTTTTCCCAGGGCAGCTTGGCTCGGGCGGGCCGGACTCCTGTTCTAGCCCATGGCCCTCACCTGCGAGCCCCTCACCTGGAGAAGGGGCGCCTTTCAGTTCACACCTGGGCAGTCTCCTCTCCTGAAGCGGGTTTGCGTGGCCCGTGGCTGCGCTCAGCAGCCATGTGACTCCTTCACTCCTGGCTCCCAGGGCAGGCGACGCAAGTTCCTGCTCGTATGTCCTGTGACTGCAAGTTCAGGACCTGCTGGGTGATTCACGAGGGATCACAACTCCGGGGCTGTGTCAGCGAAGCTACTAGCCATTTCTGTGCTGTCCCCTTAACCTCAGACTAACTGCACGCTTCTCCAGGATCGAATCACACTGATTTTTGTGAGCCTTAGCATGTCCCATGCAATGCCTTTCACATATGGGACAGTGAATGTTTTGATCAAAGGGACTGAACAGCAAGAGGAGCGTGAGATGAGGTTGGCATGAGGAGACTATCGTTAACCGCTGGCTGGTTATGGCGGGCAGTTTCAAAACTGGAGTGGGACGATCCACGCTTATCTTATTTGTTTGTCTAAAGATCACTTACGTGTTTTTATCTGCATGTGCCAGGCACCGCACCAGGTACCAGGGCGACAGTGGCGGATGGAGTCCCTGTCCTCCGGACTCTCACCAACGCATCAACGTGAATACAACTTGGGCGACGCTAAGCAGGGAGATGGAGACCCTCGAGACCCTGACACTCGTCAGAGTGGCAACACGGGGTGGGGGAGATCACGTCGGGGGGGAGGGAAGTGCGGGGGCTGAGGCATGGACTGAAGTTGGAGCTGTGGGCCCTCGGGACGGCTCTGGTGGGAGCCAGGGGAACGGGAAGATGGGAAGATGTCGGGGACTTGCCAGTACGGGTCTGGGGGGGGCCCCACCACTGACGCATGTCTGTGATACTGTGCTGTCTGCCTCCCTTCACCTCCATCGCTACCGACCGCGGGCCCGGCACATGGCAGCGCAGGTGCACGTGACCCTGTGTGTGTCGGGTGAGCTGACACCTAATGCCAATGGAAAACGAGTCCTCCTCAGGACAAATGGGACCTTTATGTTAGAAGGACGCTCCGGGGAAGATGCTTGTATCCCCGTTGTCCTCCTTCCTGTTCCCCAGGCCGTGTGCCCTCCATCTGCCTGGGCTCTGCAGCTGCGGCCAGCCCGTGCACGTGGCAGCGGGGAGGTCCCAGGGTCCCACGTGGCTCTGAGTCTTTCGGAGAATTCCACCTCTTTCGTTGCCTCTAGTCTTGCCTGCCTGTGCCTGGGCACTTCGGTCCTTTCCTCAGAAAAGCCTCAGATAATTTTTCCCCTCCCTCTACGTTATTATTCTACCGTTTTCCTTTTCCAAAGCTTCATCTTGTCTTTGGGCCACCCCGCATTCTATAACTGGTCCCGAAAGATATCGCACCTGCTCTGAGGGCTTCTGGACAGAGGTCCCAGACATGCCAGTCTCAGAACTAGACGGTGCCAACAGCCATGTCCCCAGGTTTTCCTGGTCATGACTTCTGGCAGGTGACGGACAGTGTTTACTTGAGTCTTAAGGTGTGTGTTCATTAAAACGCATGAATTTGCTACAGGTGGGAGGAGAGTGACAAGGTGAATCATCAAGTTTCATGATTTGGATCTCACTGGATTGGCAGTGTCACTGTCTGTCTCTCCCCCATTTCAAGGAAAGTATTGGGTGTGGCCATGAGGCACTTCTGTACTTTTTTTATTGTCCTATCAAGTCTTGAGTTATTTGATCCCCAAAAAATCAGTTTTTAGGCTTTGTTTTTCTTACTCATTGTTTAAATCTTTAGGGTAGGGCAAACTGATCTCAGCACCAATTCATTTATTCTGTGCTATAGTTTTCTTTAAATGGTGCTCAGTGAAACCGATACAACCCACGGTGTTTCTGTGTCATCACCTCCCAGCCCCCACCTGGGAAAACCGCCTCACAACTGATTTGGGGTCTACATCGTAGCTAGCTAGCTAGGTGCACGCCTGCATTCAAATTCATCCCCTTTTCTTTCTTGTGCTTGGTCAGGAGTTGAGAAGTTGCCTTTTTATTTCAGGGTAGGAAAGTTGTGTTACTCTCAATGAAGCAGAATGTTTGCTTTCTCCATTTTAACACTTTAAGATCCAATTCTATGTTTCCAGAACTTGCCTAATTTTGTGATTCTTTATCAAAGGCCAGTATGTGTTTTCTGCCTCTCTTGAATTTTCCATCGGAGACAGGCTGTGCTGGACAGTAGGGGTTTCCTGTGGGTGGTTTGTGTGCCTGGCCGAATCCTCGAAGGTGGAATTCACGCACCAGTGAAGTCACCACCCAGAAGGTGCACTTCATACATCGCTCCCCCGCCCAAGGACAAACAAGCTGCCCCAGGTCCACATACCACGTTGTCGTCATCACAGCCTGCGGATGCATCCAGAAGCTTCCCACCGCCTTTGGGGGTGAGCCTGCCATCTGCCTGCACCTCCACCGCGCATCCCGTACCCTGGATGACCCAGGAGGAGACACTTCAATAAGTTTGGAAATACCCACAGTATGTAATGGTGTGCAGCCGTTTACAAAGCCACGCTGAGGAATAATGATGGAAAATTTCTAATGAAAATGCTGGATAATACTTACTGCTCATACGTTACGTACCAGACACACATAGCAATGCATTCGATCCTCAGAAACTATATTAGTACCGTTATTTTCCCAAGTTCATGTAGCAGGCGTAACCCCAAGTATATTGTCTCTTCGCCGTACGTGGTGACCTACTTCTTATCTAACCAAACTGGGTGCATTTGGTACCGATCAGTTTTCTGTTTAAAATTATTCCCACATACGCCCATATGTGTCTATTCAGGTTTCTCTGGATGGCGAGATTATGGGTGATACAGGTGGTTTTTATTTTCTTTCTGTGCTTCCCAATTTTTCCACAATGTAGATGGATTGCTTTTACAAATAGTAGACAGAAAATAAGTAAATTTGTTCAGCACTAATTAATATGTTTAAACAAAGGAGGAGGAGAAACAGATTTCAAACCAGAGCGATTGTCTACCTTCCTAAAATGTTATATGGGCCTTCACATCTGCCCATGTTGGCAGAAGTTAAGAAGAGACCACAGTCAATTGTGCAAGTGAGAATTGTTTTCTTTAGTGATTGTACGCGGGCAGGTGCTTGTGCTCAAGGGCACGGTGCGTTTGATCTGCAGCACAGCTGGCGAACACAAGGCCCGCGGGCCGAACCCGGCCCTCCACCTTGTTTCATCCAGCACTGCACCTTGTCTCTACCCTCTTAACTGCTAAGGGGTAGTTACACTTATACAGCCCAAAAATTACATTCGGCCCTTTGAAGGCAACCACAAGGCTGATGTGGCCCCCGGTGAAAATGAGTCTGACACCCCTGATGTAAGGTATTAAGGAGGTTCAATTTAAGAAGGCTTTTTCCCCGATGAAAGTATTTAGGGTGACATAGCCCAGCGCGCTCCCTCTGCGTGACTGATGATGCCTTTCCTTGCCTGCACCTGTCTCTGCGACTGGGCCCACCTGGCAGTCCCCCCTGCACCGTGACCGTCCTGGGTTCGTTTTACCGTTAAGTCGGCTAAAAGCACGGGAATGTGGAACTGAGCTCTTTCCTCTTTGCTTCTGTTCCCTGGCAGCAATGTCGCCAAGTTACTATGGCACCTGCTTGCTTTTCTTTTCCTTCTGACTAGAAGGTAAGTTCTGCAAGAGGCAGGGGGCTCACTTACCTGTCCACCGGCTGTACCCTCTCTGTACTGGGCAGGCACACAGAGAGCTTTTCAAAGATGCATTGTCATCTACGGTGTAATGGTGTCCGTTCACACCCGGGCCCAAGCGGTCAAAGGGATAGGACTCAGGAAAAAAGAGATTAGGTAAAAATTAAGACGAGCAATTTTGAGAGCTTTCTGGAAAAGCAAAGAGGATGTTGTCAAAGGATTAAAAATATCTGCCTACTGCTCTTAACGCCATCAGGATAACCCAGAAACGGACACCTTACCGAGGGAGAAGGCTTCTCTGCACTTTCGAGAAGGCTCCGGAAGGTGGAGGAGTGTGGCGTGTTCGTCCAAATCGTGGCAGTGGTCTCATTTGCTTGGGAAAAAAAAAAATCTATCACTTTTTTTTTTACTCTGTCTCTCTCCGTGTCCCTCACACAGCATCCCGGTGGGGAGGAAGTCTTACGGGAACAAGCTGGGGGCGATGCTACCGAGAACTTCGAGGATGTCGGGCACTCTACGGATGCCAGAGAGTTGTCTAAAACGTACATCATCGGGGAGCTGCATCCGGTGAGTAGCCTGCAAAGTTCTGTCCCACAACCGGGGCGTCTCGTCACGGCGGCGCATGAAGGGGAGGCCGTGGGAGGCTTGTTGGCGGGAAGCCTGAGGATGGAGCCGTTCGCACATTCCCGTGTTTGCACTGGTGGGGGGGGGGCGGGGTTTCCGTGGATGGAGATGGCAGTTTGAGAAAATAAGCTTCATTTATGTGGAAGTTTTATTTGCCCATACACCTTCGTCTTCGTCCTTTCAGTAAAGGGAGAAGTTTTCTGTAGTCAGAGGGGCTCCCTTCCCGAGTTCCATCTTGTCCTTCTTCCCGTTCTGAGGGTAGAGAGGTGGGTTTTTAGGCCAGGCCGGCAGCGTTTTTGCCTCATCTGCCTTTTGGGCTCACTAGTGGTCAGCCTTTAGACACGCTTGACCTTGAACTGACTCAGCTGAGGGACCGAGTAAATCATGACCCTACCACTGGGAGATTTCAGGAATTTACTGAGGATATCACACAAGTTATACACACACACTGAGACACACACACACGCACACAATGCATGTAAGCATACACACCTACACACACACACCTGCACGTACACACATACCCTAACAGCAGTTTGAGAGGATAGACGGGAAGAACCTGATTACTCAGCTGCCCCCTGAAACACGACAGGAGCCTGAGTCCCATCAACGCTTGCGCTCACCCACCTGTAAACGCGACTCCCGGGGATGCTGTTCTGACCTTCGCAACTCAAGGTCAGACTGCCCCTCAGCACTTCATCCGAGAATAATTTTTGCAGTCAAGTCAGAAGGCTCAGACGTGTTTAACAACCTAGAGAGACGAACCTAAAATGATAGTCACTGAGTAGCAGTGTTTTTTGGAAACCTCAGAGGAAGCGAGCACTTTGCAGATGGTACTTCCGTAGACGTTTTCCGTTCCGTAACGCGCCCTGTTTTTCGTTGCAGGATGACAGGGCGAAGATACAGAAGCCTGCGGTAAGTGGGGCTGTCCCCAGTGTCTCCTTGGCTGTGTCTCCTTGGCTGTAGCTACCACCCCGGGCGTCACCCCGGCAAAGCAGAGGGCAGAGGTCTCCGGCCGGCCCGACTGAGGCTGGCGCAGGTGTGCCGCCAGGTGGCGCGGGCATGGAGCCTGCTGGGCGGCTCAGCAGGCCTTTCTGTTCACGTAGATGAGCCCTGGTGTTTCATTAGGGGAGTTGTGCGTCCTCTTCATGAGATTCTCAATACTTAAAATCCTTTCCCCACCGTGATTGCCAGCGGGTACCTGTGGAAGAGCTACGTTTTATCACTAGCACTGCGCTCCTGCAGTGAACGATTCGACACAGAGTTATTTTCAGAGAGCTTAAAACGGAGCAGAGGCCTTCGTCCTTAAGCCTTTGAGGACACAACCCCTGTCTTCATCTCTGCGTCTCTGGGACATCGTAGATGTTTGGTAAATACGTCCTGGCTGAATTTAATGTTGTTTAAATTAAATAGTAACTTTTTGATGCATTTTTCCTTAGGGAAGGAAAATAATTCTAGTCCTGCTAGTCTAGTGCCCTGATCCTGCAGCCCTTCTCTCTGAGCTGGCCACGCTGCTCATGTTCGAAGATGAATCCGCAGTAAGAAGGGGCCACGGCAGCCAAAGCTCCTCAAAAGTGCAAGTGGGAAAATGGTTCGGGGCCTGCAGTTAAAGGACTGTGGGGGAGTCTGGCTTAAAACAAGTGACAGAAAGTGTCACTTTTCTGCCTCCTTGGCAGACGTCCTTGGTTTCATTAGCGAGAGCACAAGAGTAAGACAGCACAGAGCTCGTATTAAGAGCTTGTGAACTCATTTGCTAGTGGCTGCTGACGAGACATCGTCTAAATTTAATCTGCAAGAAAATCAAGCAATTAATCCAGCAGAGCATGAAGGCGCTGTTGACCTTGGCACCCCGGATAGAATGACAAAGGTCCGCACGGTGCAGTTTTGTCAAGGAGAGAACTTTATCAAGTTCTCTCCTTTCCTGATTCAAAGAAGGCTCAGGGCAATGTTGCCGATCCCAGTACTTTGGGAAGATAAAAAATGGCCTTTAGACTTTGAATTGACTCTGTAACAGTTGCTGAGAATCTTTGCGGTTGGTTTATACGGCTTCAGCACCTTTTCTGAGGCTACTTTTTAAACCATTGAAATTCCAGGGTGCATTGAAGCGTTTGCTTTTTCTCCAAAGCCTATTGGAAAAAAGTGTATTTTCTCTCGTTAGGGGTTCCATATTTAATAATCTTGGCTATCATCAAACAAGGACTTGGTAAGGCTGATTACGTGAACTTAGATCCCATGCAGGTCTGACTGTGCCTTGAACCAAGATGCCCATGAGCAGAAGGCTACAGCCAGGGCTACATTCTCCCACCGTCAGGCCTTATTCTTGAGTGACAGACTCTCTTCTCCTCTGTTTGCGCTTAGAACCCACGTAACTCTGCTTTCCTTAGAGCAGGACTGGGGGGAGGTGGGACAAGAAGTGGCTCTTTTTCTTACAGGCCGTAAGCAAACCCTGCGGAAGAAAATACGTGACCCCTTTTGTAGACCGTGCCTCTGGTTTGCCAGAAGAAGAGCGTGTCCTTAGAGGCCGCTTTTGATGTGTGTGTGTCTGCGTAACCGTCCGTCCGTCTGCAGACTGATCAGTGAATGCTGGGGTCTGAAGTTTGGGAGTGTTGCCTGCTTAAAACACCTGCACAGTTGAATCTGTTTTGAGATGTTGCCTGCTTAAAACACCTACCTACACGGTTGAATTGTGAAATCAGATGCACCGAAGATCGTTAGCTTGACTGTGCCCAAAGGAAAGCATGACGCAGGCTGCCAGAGTAAGGTCTCTGCAGACGTAGAAATAATGTCCTTCGGATTAGACACACCCGTATCTACCAGGTTGCTCCCCTGGAAGACTTCAGCGGTGGGCAGGAGGACCTTTTCTCGGTTGTCGTTTTCGCAACACTGCTGTGTGAGTTTACCTGGTTCTCACGGCATCTCTGCGGGACCCAGGGCTGCCGAAGACAATGGCACTCAGACCTTGTCCCGAGCTTTGGCCTTGCAGCCCCACGGCCGGCAGCCACTGCAGGTTGGCCAGTGGCGGTCTCTGAAGTGTAGGCCGGCTCTAGACTTTGCAGGAAAGGCGTCAATCTGTCAGTAGTATTTTTAGGGACGAGTTCAATGAATGAATGGGCTGGGTCAGGTGAGCCTGTTAACGAGATGACTTTGGTTTGCCAGAGCTCCATGGGCCTTGCAGGCTTTTACATAGAGCTTATCATGTACTGTTTTCATTGTGAGCCCACTTGAGATGGAGCCCCTCAAGGTCACAGAGCGAGCAGGTGGCAGAGCCTGTGGGGCAAAGCATGGTGTTTTCTCCCTATTCATCATTGACCTGCTGGTTAGGTACGCACCCACAGCCCACCTTAGCCCCTTCACAGGAAGGGCAGGAGAGGCCGTCTCCCTTTGCACCAAGGTGCTAACTGGTAATTCCAACTTGCTTTGACTCGCAAGCATCCTGGGTTAAGAGCCTGGCAGACACCAAGGCAAGCAATGTACACGATCTTTAAAGTTCAGCTCTTTCCAAGGTCACTGTCGTTGCCCATGGCGACGGTGACCCCCTAGCAGCGCTTGAGCCTTGGTGCTCAGGCGCACCGGAGGCAGGCAGGGCCAGGCAGCCGAGGCTCCGGGCTTGTCAGCCTGTTCGGCAAAACACACATGCCTGTGCTCGGCCTCACAGGGTAACGGTGCGTGGTCGCCCGCTGTTCGCTAGCTCAGGCGTCACTCTCTAGTGTGACGATGTTTCACCTTCCGCGAACTGTTGGGTTTCAGAGCTGACTGTGTCTTTCTTCCAACAGCTAAATGATATTTTTGCGTTGTTTCAGTTACTTCGAAGCATCTTTGTTCATTTTACCTGTAATACAGCGAATTTGAAAAATCGCCTCGCAGCAGGGGTGGATAATTCTCGTAGTCTCCGGGATTGACCATTGCCCCAAAAGATAATAACTGTTGGGTTTTCTTTTTCAACGACTTGTTTTCTCCCTGCTCCTGTGTCAGGAATGTTAACGGCCGTGTTCCCAGGTTGGTGGGCTGCGGAACCGCTTTGCTGGCTCGTCCCGAACGGGTTTCCGCCCGTCCACGGGAGCTGTTGCGCGCTTTGCTGCGTGGAGCTTCGCCTCGATGCCGACCCCGTGCAGCGCTGCCCGTTTGGCTAATGGCTTTTGTCCCGCGCTTTGGGACGCTGCAGAGATGAGCTCTGGCGGGGCCGCCTTATCAACAGCTGCCTGCCTTTGAGGCACTAATGCATCTGCTGGTGTGGAATTTCAAAACAACGCTTCCTAACACGCTTGTGAGCCTGGAAATGCATTTCATGAGGCCTTGGATATTTGGCTCTTTGGGGAAGCGTGCCTGTCCCCGGAGCCCTCCCGGGCCACGCTCCTGGTGTTGACCAGGACTCTCCGAGGCTGCTGGGCGGTGAACAGGCCGTGGCTGAGGAAGACCCCTTGCGCAGGGCGTCCTTATTCAGAGGTTCTTGGCGGGTGACAGCGTGGGGTCAGTCCCCAAGGCCTCCAGCGCCATTCTAGAACTGTCTGGTCAGAGTTAAAGTTTATCCAGAGTGCTACAGTTTAAATGGCAGTTCTCGTTTTTGTTTTTGTTTTTTTTCTTTTCAACTGACATGTCTTTTAATACCATTTGGGGACATTTTACTTCATATAAGATTTGAATGAAATAAGTGTTTTTAACTGAACGTTTCATTCCTGGTTTTGAAGACTTAAATCCTCTTGCTAAAGGTGATGGCGGGGTTGTGTGCGTGTGTGAATCCACCTGTTGTCCCTTTCGATGTTAAAGTATTTAGATACCTGTGTGCACAGGATATTTTATGTAGCATATTGGTTTTTAACCACTTCTTCCAAATTATCTAGGTTGTGTTCGTAAGTAAGTGAGATATAGATCTTTCTTAAGCTTTTTTCTTCTAAAAAAAAAAATGGTGAAATGAGGCATTTTAGTGAAAGGAGTACGCGATGTGATTTTCCCTTCCAGTATCTTTTTGAAGAATGTGTTGCGTGAAACACTGTGATCTTGTTTTAAAACAGGTTTTCAGTCCACTGTCCCGTTTAACTTTTCGAACTTTTCCTCTCTGTTTCAGGAAACACTCATCACTACAGTCGACTCCAGTTATAGGTATGTGCTGCTTTTCTTTCCAATTGTCCTTGTGATTGGGAGGCTCCTAAACTCAGAGGGCTGGAGGCCTCCGCCCGACCTCGGCGCACCCAGGGGTCACCTCCGCTCGGCCCCCAGACTGCTCAGGGTATATCCCTCCCTAAAACGTAGACAGCTCAGACTGCGGAAAACCTCCAGAACGTGCCTGCTGTGTCCGCCCTAAGGGACAGACGGGGCATGTCGAGTCTCCCTTCACTCCCCAGCAAACGCTTGCTTTCCTTCCTCACTGGTTCACGGTCAGCTCCTCCTGCTGCAGCGCCTCCAAGGAAGCGCTGGACCGGTTTGCCCCGGGCCCTGGAACTGCACTCGGCCACCCAAGTGTGGCGTGCATCACTTGTCCTGCGGCCTAGATTTCCGTACGTGAGTCCAAGATCGCAGGAACATTTTGGGCAGCTCTGTTATATTGACCTGCACAACTGCCATCAGATAGTTATATTCTGGGGGCCCAAGCTCCGCCCCACGACCACAGAGCAATGCAGATGCGTTTTGCTCTGTCAAAGGTGACTGCCCTGTCTCGTACCTTCCCGCCTCCTGGCGGTCCTCAGCCTTCCTCTTCACTGCCACACGGTTTCTTGCAAAAGGGACACTGAAAGCACCACCCCACCCCCACCCCACAAGATGCAAAGTCACCTGGAATCCTCCTGCAGCCAAGACCTTTGTATCAAACCTGGTCTTTGAATGGGCAGGTGTGTGCAGAGGAGTAAAGGATGGAGATTGTATGGCAGAAAGTGGATGTGCCCCTGGGTGTTGTCTGGCTTCGTCAGACTCTGAAACCTGTATATTAATTCCTCTTTCCTAAGAAATGATAGATGCAGATCTAGCTCTGTCCCCAACCTGACCCGTAATTCTGTGCCTTGGGACGGAGCAGTATGTCCAGTAGGGATTTTGTGAACCTTCACCCGTGGGCCACGTGTGGATCAGGTGGTCTGGCCACAAGGTTTGTCAACGCGGCAAGCCTGCTCCACGTGTGTAAAGATCAGATCTTCAACACAGAGTCACCGGCCGCAGACCCGTGGTGCTGGTGGCGACCTCAGTCACCGTCCGGGTCAGAGCCCCGCCCTCTCTGCCAGCTCGGGGCCTGGGATTCGCCCTCGGCTGCAGAGCGTGCCCACGGCCCTCCCAAAATGAGGGCCTCGGTCTTCTGGTTCTCAGTTTAGTGCCATTTTAAGTTCTTAACAAACACGTGGCACTAGAATAAAGCCTGTGAGGGCTATTCCCTCTGTGAGCTGGTGACATGCACCCAGACTTGATGTCCTTCAGGTAAGTCCTAGTCCGTAGCAGCTCTTGGGGGAGTGGTTCCGAGCTCTTTGTACAAGTTTACAGAAGTAGATGTAAGTGGAGATGGGGGGGGGGGTAGCTGTCAGTTTTCTCATAAGGCAAGGACAACACAGAAATTGCCAGAACGGGTACCAGCCCGCCTCACTTTTAGCGAGAGTCATCTTTTCACCCAGAGAGGTTAGAGGGGCGATGGTCATAGTACTTAGGAGGCACACAGATGCTGAGCTGAGGGCACCGTGCAAGCGTCCTTGCTGTTCGTTTCCAGCTGGTGGACCAACTGGGCGATCCCAGCCGTCTCAGCGCTGGCCGTGGGCCTGATGTACCACTTCTACATGGCGGAAGACTAACCGCATCCTCAGAAGCCAACGAAAGGACGGACAGCTCTGGATCGGGGAGAACGAGGCCCGAGTTCACTGCTGCAACTGACGGAAACCTTCCCCTGAAAAGTAATTTCACCAAGCCTGTTCCCCTTCCTCCCACACGAGGCACGAAACAAACCCAAAGGAACTGCTCTCCTCTCTCTGCTCTCGAACTTCCGCAGGGTGCTTTTTAATTCATCAGCTTTATTTTGCTGTTCCATGGTTACATCACTCACTCACTGTAGGCGTAGGCATGACCTTTTAGAAACACACCTGGCTTTTCAAATACGACACCATGTGTGCCTGTCGATTGGTGTATAACTGCCTTTAATGTCTAAAATCTCTGGTTGCTTAGCAAGCCCTTCAATGTGCCGTTCATTCAGGCCCACGTGGTCTGTACGGCGCGAGGAAGGAAGGAGTACCAAGCTGAGTAACTTGGTATTGTATGTTTCCAATGTAGCTTCTTTTTCAAGGAAATTAAGAAAGGCCCTGGAAATGATAGTGTAAGGATTTCTAAAACATTGTTCTTCCTGAAATAGGTGGTCGAAAGACAAAGGGGCCTACACACAGGGCGTAGGAAAGAGACCGCATCTCTGCTTTGACTCAAAAGCCCCAGCAGCAGACAGGCAGACAAACTTGTGAGCTGAGAGGGGGCATTGTAACGGTCTCTTCCCTCGGCTCAAAATCATCACTGCGGAGAAATTTTCGGTAATACAGGCTCTCAATGTTAAAAATTGCTCGTTTGGAGGCAGAAACCGTTGGCGTGCTCTTATCAGGAAATGCCGAGGTCCTCACCCATTAAAACACTCATTTGAAAGAGATGGTGGGACATTCGGAATCCGATTTGTGAAGACGCTGAGCTGCTGGTGGTGAGCCGGGGGGTTGTGGCGAGGCCCGGAGGACCGAGCCGCTCACCTTCGACTGCTTTCTCCGCCTTTTCCACCGTGGAAGCCTGGGGGACGAACCTGTAGTCGTCAGTTCAGTGCTCCGTGGTCAGCTGGGGTTGTGTCCACGGGCATGCTGGCCGCCGCCGAGCGCCTGGGCTCTTCAGGAATCACTGACGCGTTGGGGAGGGATTGTTTCACCATGACAGAGCGTAAATTTTTACAACCGTTGACATGTATCCCCCTCTGCCTTTTTTGTCACCGCACATCGGGGGTGGGGACAGGTGCTGGGTTACATGGGAAAATGCCCTGCAGAGGAATCCTTGATTCAGATTTCAATAAACACGTGCCTGGAACAAAAACCGCGCCTCCTGTGATGGATGTGACGTGCGCCGCGGAGGTTGGGGACAGCCGCCGCCTCGGGGTCCGCGGGCTCTGGCGTGGACGTGCTGTTGCAACTTCATCACAGGTAGCTCAGACCGGAAGGGACCGTCAGGACCCGCGTGCTACCTTTTGATGCTCACATGTCAGGGATTTCTGCGGGAAGTGCCTCCCTGTCTCCTCCAGGCACAGAGAGCGCCCGGTTCACTGCCCGAGACTGGTCCGTCAGCGTCACTGTGACGGGCGCACCTGGAAGACGGGCAGTGAAACCAAAGGGATCGAGGCAAGAAATGCTGAAGCCACCAGGGCTTTCTGCGAGCTAAAGCCACACTCCTGCAGACCGTTGCTAACGGAGACCGCATGGCGTCACCGTGGTGACAGGAGAACTCCTGGGGGCTCAGTAAGGTTGCCGTGAGTACACTCGAGTTTCGAAATTGTGCCAGGGGAGGTAATTCTTCGTTTGGGTCGTTTACCATGTATTTATCTCTGGAAGAAGTTTAACTGTGGCATTGCTTTGGTTTGCCAAAGTACCTCCTCCAGAACTTACATTAACACCGGAAGTTACACTGGTAATTTTATAATAGAGTATAACTACAATTTATACGGTTACTGGGTTTATGCCTAAGTCATTATCATTTTTATTAACCGACACTTTGGAGCAGACGCTGTCCCGCACCGTCAGCAGAGACCCTGTCCCCTCGTCTTCGCAATCACCGCCAAACTCTCACCCTGCGATGGCCAGGCCAGGGTCCAACCTAAATTTGGGTGGCTCCAAACGCGCTTCCTTTGACGGCAAGAATCCCCACAGGTCGCCTGCAGGATGGCCGACTTCTGCCGGAGCAGGCGCTGCGGGCACGCTGGAAGCGTGCGTGGGAAGGGGTGCTCCGGGAGCTTCTGTCTCCCCACGGAGGTGAGCGCTCGCACAGCTACGGTTAGAGGAGGGACCCCAGGGAGCCACAGAGCAAGTCCTGGGGCGCAGCCGTCCCCACGAAGGCGCCCGCACCGCCAGGCTCCCTGCAGGACTGAGCCACGCGGGCTCGGCTTCCTGCTGCCGCGCCCTCCCTCAATTCTTCGTTCCCCGCACTCTGCCCCAGCCCCTCCTGGCCCCAGTCCTCACCCCGGGGACGTGCTTAGGATGAAGCAGGATCTGAGAAGCAGGAGCTGCACTCTGGAGTGGAGGTAATGTGTACTTCAAAGTAACTCACTAAGGTGGTGATTTTTAGCTCTAAAGCTTGGAATCTTAGTACTTTTAACAACATGGATTCTGAGTCAGCTTCAAAATGAATTGAAGTGGGTGTATTCTACCCTAGAGACTAAAGGATTGGTTTGTAAATGATTTTTAAGAAGTCCAGCTTTTGCCTTGATTGGTGTGGCTCAGTGGGTTGAGTGCCGGCCTGCGAACTGAAAGGTCGCTGGTTCGATTCCCAGTCAGAGCACATGCCTGGGTTGTGGGCCAGGTTCCTGGTTGGGGGCGTGCAAGAGGCAACAAGTAGATGCTTCTCTCACACATCAGTGTTTCTCTCTACTTCTCCTTCCTTTCCCCTCTTTCTAAAAAAATAAGCAAAATTAAAAAAAGTCTAGCTTTTGAGAACTTTAACAAACAGCTGTATTTGGACACTTTTATTGCTGATTTCAACTATTTGCTGCTTTGTCACTACTTCTTCATTTGTTGTGGAAGCAAAGAGAAAGACATAGTTTCAGCCTATTTTGTGCAAGCAGAATTTCAAGCAAGGAATGATATTTGGTGTTTTTCCCTCTTTGTTTTCAGGAAGCTGAAGCTATCCTTTCCCCTCATTTGCTGGTTCTGAACTTCCGGTAGGCAGGCGGTCACCCCGGGCTGGAGCCGTCATCCCATCCTGGGACCCCAGACGGCTCCTCTGCCCCCATGCCCCTCCCTGCCTTGGAGTCCGGGGACCTGCTCCCTGTAGGCCAGGCGTCTGTCTGCCCTCCCTTTGGGAACATCTGGGCAGCATCCAGTGTGAGTCTGGGAAGCCGATGTCCCCGTGGAGAGCTGACTTCCTTGGGGTCTGCAGACCCAGATGCTGTTCGGGGAATCGACTTCCAGACCCTCGGCTGCAGCATGGACTCGTGTTCCGAGGGGGACCCCCTGAAAGTGCTGCAAGGTCGGCGGCCTGAAACGGATACTTTCAGCGCACAGTTTTGGAGCCAGAGGTCCACGCACTCTGAGGCTCTAGCCAGGGCCCTGGTGGTAGCCCCAGTCCCTGGCGTGCAGCTGCGTCCCTCCAGTCTCTGCCTGCTTGTCACGGGTTGTTTTTCTCCCTCCGTGTCTGTCTCTTGCAAGGACAGCAGTCGTTTTGGATTAGGCTCTGCCCCAGCATCGTCTCACCTGATCTAAGGGCACCTCCAGCGATGTGTGTCTAAACCAGAGCACGTTCTGAGCCTGGGGGTGGGACTTCCTGCCTCTCTGAGGAGCAGGACTCTGCAGGGCTGATAAAATCCGTCTCTGTGAGGGTGGGCCAGGGGGCCTGCTGGCTCTTCTTAGCTTCTGGTTGCTCTGTTCAGAAAAGATGTTTTTCTCACCTGCCCTGAATTTTAACATTGCGCATCGCTCCAGGGTGTGAACTTCTGGCAAGAAGAAAGCTGGGCTGGAAATACTGGGCCCAGGAATCTTGCTTTCCCGGGGCCGCTTCCTCCATCAGGGTGCTCCCAGCTCAGGCAGGGCTCTCCCACCGTGACGTCTGGCGGAGGCACTGGGCCTCGTTTGAGTTCAGGTGTAGTGGGAAGGCGGCAGTGGGGGCGATACATTTAATGGTGTCCCTTCTGTACCTTCACAGTCTTGAAAGAAGGCCCCCGTCCCGAGGAATGGACCTGGAACGCTTACCGCCAGGCCGGTGGCAGCGGGGTCTGTGCTTGGGGGTGCGTCTGCGATACAGAGGTCCACAGAAAGTCAGAGTAAACGTTTCTAATCTTCCTGGTGTGGATACATTTCGACTCCAGATACAGGTCACAGGGCGCCCGAGACTTTCAGCCATAACAGTATTTTCCCTTCGGATAAAATTCTGGGGAGAAGTAGTAAAATACAAGGTCAAGGAGAAGGAGGAAGGACGTGAGCCTTGTGCCGGTGAAGGACGAGTGGTTGAGCCCGTTCTGCCGAAGGCCAGCAGCGATGGCCCCGGGCGCTGGTGTTTAAACCGCACCGAGCACAGGGAGAAGGGGGGTGTTTCAGCTTTCTTTTAAACTGTCAACATTTAAAATATGCCCACATCATGTCCTTGCCGATATTTAGGTTCATGTTGAAGGACTAAAGGATGACTGAGAGTTTTGCTTTAATTCTCTTACGGTGTGATCCACACAAGCATGTGAAGACCGTGGTCTGGGATATCTGCCCCTCCCCTCACTCCCTGCCCCCCACCGCCAACCCTTTCTCCTCACATCCATGGTTCACCCATGGTAGGAATTCGAAATGTGATTTTAAAATACCGATGCCTATGTTGAGCAAAGTTCATGCCGCCTGCTTAATTTTAACATCAGGCTGCCCGATCTTTCTTATTTCCTTCAAAATACTGAAGACGGGATTCTGTCAGGAAAAGGCGTTGGCACAGCCGGGCTCGCAGGAAGCAGTCAAGGTTTGGGCTCGAAGCTCAAACCTGTGAGCCGTACTGATATTTTCCGTGGCTTGCACGTAGTTGGTTGGTTGGTTGCTGAGACCCCCTCTAGACTCTGAACCGGAGACTTCCATTGGAAACGTGAAATCGATCGATACTGTTTTTAGGTGAAGGTAAGGCCGGTGTCCCTGGCAGCAGGAAGCAGGGACACAATGACAGCCAGCCGCTCTGCCAGGAAGGCATGGGCCACACTAAATCTGAGTCACCTTCCCCGGCAGCCTCAGGGGGACCCCAGTCCCATGGCCTGGAGGACATCCCCATCCTTCCTGAATCTTACTTTCCAAACTCGTCATTCATGAGAAGGGCTGCTCTTACCCTCAATGGGGGGTCGGGTGGGCAACCTATGTCTGAGGGTCCCCCTCTGACCCGTGGCTGCGCCCCACTCCATGGGGCCAGGGGTCTGGGGCCTGAGGAGACACGCCCACCTGGAGCCTGTTTTCCAAGCCACGCTCATTCCCCTGACCCCGAGCACCCTGCACCTGGGACCCAGTCTCCCTGCGGGCCTCAGTGGGTCTCCCCTCTGCATCCACCCTCTGCAGGGCCGACCAGGCTGTGCGTGTGTGTGGGTGTATGTGGGTGTGTGCATGTCTGGGCTCCAAGGGAGGCCAAGGGGTGGCAGTTTCCAGGGAGCACAGACTACTCAGGTGGGCAAGCTGGGATCCCATGGGTGGTGGTCACCTGCACACACTTGGGCCCCTTTAAAGGGCTGTGGGGGGTGGGGCTGGCCTCCCAAAGGGAGGGCGGGCGGGGCCGGTTCTGGGGGCCCCGCTTCTGCCGCAGAGTGGAGAGGAGTCTGCAAGTCCTGAATCCAAACCCGGCCTTTCAGGGCATCTGTCAGCACAGGAGGACCAAGCACTTACCTGAGCAGACCCGCCAGCAGGCGCACAGCGCTAGGTGCTCACACCCAGGAGTCTGCGCCTCCACCCGCCCCCGCCCCACAGGTGGGAGGGGCTGTCGCTGCCCTCAGCCTGCCCTCCTCTGCCCGGCCACTGCGGTCAGTGTCCCGAGGAAGAGGCCACTTCCGATCGGGACGAGGGCTGTGGTGTCTGGAATTTTAACGGAACGTATTGTGACCGTGATGTGTTCATCTAAAAGCCACCCATCTCCACACCCCTGCGTCTGCTCTTCTCTGACGGCACGTGCACTCCCTCGGTCCCCTTATCCGGAGGTGCTGCTGGGTGGGGCTCCCCTGTCAGGGTGGGGAGCTCTGGTCCTTGGGATAGTGGAGTCGCCCTTGACAGATGAGGCCAGCTGTCAGCTGTCAGCATCAGCTGTCCTCTAGGTGAGGAGGGGCAGATGGTCCCTGCGGTCCCTGTGGGGTCTCTGCCCTCATGTCCCGGGAGGAGGGGCCTCCAGTGCAGACAGATAGCAGCCCCAGGGCTGGCCTTCTGTCCCTGCCCTGTTAGCCACTCAGAGAGGGGCAGGCCGGGGGAGGGGAAGCAGGACAGGGCGGTGTTTATGTCCACCTCAGAGACAGCAGGAGAGGACCCAGGTGTCCCGTGGTGATGGGGTGGCAGGGAGAGCGCTTTACAGGGGACAGACTTTGTTATCAAGGGACAAACAGTTTGAGAGATGGTGAAATCATTCTGTAAACTCTGAAACATCATAAATCGCAGCCTTGTTTTTTGGTTGTCCTGTGTGAACGTGTCTGTCGAGAGAGAAAGCAAGTCCCAAGTCATGGGTGGGAGTAAGGCACCTGGCAGGGAAGTGGAGAGACAGGTACTGCTTGCTCTCCTGTGTTCCTCGGCTCTTGTCCTGCCTGGCGCCGTCCTGGCCACTCCTTCCCCCTGAGGCTGTGGACCCCGGAACCCCTGTCGTGGAAGTCAGTGGGAGCCAAAGCCGGGGAGCAGCCTAGAAGGAAGACTTTGGACACAGAGGGTGGCTGTTTGAAGGGGGCTGGGTGGGCACAGGCTTCTCCCTCCCCACAGGTGGTCTCCTGGCATCAGGTGGTGCTGGGACCGGGCTGACATTGGCCAGAGGTTGGCCTGGAAACAATCACACATCGAGGGGTGGGGCTGTTGGATCCTCCTCTGTCACCATTCCCTTTAAAGAAGCCACTGAAGCAAACTGCGGTGTCTGCCCCTTGGGTTCCCCAGAAAACCAGGGCAAAACATGCTCCGGCGGAAATTTCACTGCCAGTCCAAGTAATTTAAGAAGCCAGTAAACTGGCATGTTGTCGTTTTTAAATAAGAAAATCTGATTTGGGCCCTGGCTGGTGTGGCTCAGTGGATTGAGTGCCAGTCTGTGAACCAAAGGGTCCCTGGTTCAGTCCCTAGTCCGGGCACAAGCCTGGGTTGTGGGCTAGGTCCCCAGTGGGAGGCAACCACACATTGCTGGTGTTTTCCCTCTCACTCTACCCCTTCTCCTTTCTAAAAAAAATAAATAAATAAATAAAATCTTAAAAAAAAGAAGAAAAGAAAGTCTGATTTGCTTTAATATTCTTGGAGCCCTGAGGGAACTCTGTACTTAGAGCCTAGTCCAATTCCTGGGACATAGGAGGTGTTTGTCACCGACCGAGTAACCAACTGCGTCAATGGCCAAAGCCCCTTGGCCGGTTCCCCACCTCCCGTCTATTTCTGATGTCTTCCTCCCATCATCATCAGATTATTCTGACTAGGACACCACGTTTTGACATCAGCCTTGGTGCCAAGTCCAAGGCGGGGCCAAAGGCGCTCAGCGAACAGCTGTGGGTCTTCAGGACAGGGAGGCCGGCTCCGGTTTCTTACTTCGGAGCCCAACTGCCTTTAGACTGTATAGTTTCCCCGCCCCGAGGGAGGCAGGCAAAGACGTTGTCTGACGAAGCTCGGACACTGTTAGCGTGGCAGGTGCGGTTGGCGGGTGAAGCCCCTCGGAGGCCCTGGCAGTGCCTCCGTCCGGGAGCCTGGCCAAAGAGCCAGGGCCAGGAGGGCGGAGGGTTATCAGCGGCGAACAGAGAACAGGGCGGGCTGTGTGCCCGAAGGTCAGGCAAGTTCTGTGAGTTTGATTAATTTCTGCTAAGCTACGTGTTATGTCTGCCAAGCTGCATTATCTCATAACTTCAGCAAACTTGCCCCAGACCTGAGTCTCTAGACTCCAGTGGGCTGCTAAATTTGCTTGGCAGTAAGCCCCGTACCTCGAAGCCTTCCTTTTAACTAAAACCTGTTGATTGGGGGGGGCCCAAGTGACAGTTTCCTGCTGGGAAGATAGTGATTATTTCAGCATTCCAGACTCACTGCTGCGGCCCAGCAGTTCCTGGGGAAGCATTTTTTCTTCCCTCTGGCAGCGAGCTTGGCCTGCCCGACCCCTAGGCACTGCGTAACTCGCACGATTCCCCGCGGATGTGATTTAGAGCAGCTCCAAGTGTTTGGTTGGAGTTTGCACGTATTATAGAAAGCAACCCTAGCGGGGAAGTCACGGAGCGGGTTTGTTTTTCAGAATCGATGCTGTGGGGCAGCGCGTCCTTTCTCAGCCGGGTCCCTGCATTTCTCACGCTCATCCGGATTCCCCAGCCCTTTCATTGCTGCAGTTCTTCCTCGTGAAGCCCTTCTTGCCAAGGTGAATGTGCACCTGGCACGCCTCTTCACCCGCGCCGGGCCTCGGGTTCCAGGGCTGTCCTTACGAGGGCAGGGGAGTCAGTCGGTCTTCATCCGTTGTGCAGGCGGAAAACAGCGGGCCTGATGCATCACGTCTCTGTAAGTTAATTCCGCGTGCGGACAAGACTTCCTGCTGTTCCTCTACGATTTCGCGGCCACTCTCTCCTTTCCCTCTTTCGGATGGTTGGATGGTCAATGACTCAGAGTCCAGGAAAGTGGGAAGTCACCATCATTTTATTTTCACTTATTTTAAGTCCTTCAAATTTGCTCATTCATTTGTCAAGAGCTTTTCTTGGAGGGTGGGTCCGCTGCTTGTATCAGTACGGCATTATTTTACATTTCTCTTTCTTCAAGGTAGAATGAGAACCAAGACAAGCTTCCAGCGTCCTTGGAGTTTGAGAATTCTCTACCCAGTCTTCAGAGTCATCTTGTTCGTGCCCAAACAGCCCTTCTAACAGCCCCTTGAGCGTGCCTTCGAGCGCACCCAGCTTGGCCTCCGCAGCGTGTGTGGGAGCATCTCTCCTTTTGCAGAGATAATTTTTTCCAGTTGCGCCATGTATGATTACAGAGTATGATCGCAGTTGCAGATTTGGGTAAAACAGGCAGGCAGCCGGGGGCCAGAGCAGGTGATGGGCATGCACTCACCTGGCTCCAGTCGGGCTGCGGGCACTGAGGGGGCAGGCGCTCCGTGCCCTGGGCCAGGGTTCTATATTCCAGAGGACAGGAAGACAGCTGGTGAGCCGGTGACAGGATGAGCAGGGGCAGGTGAGCAGGACACCTATGCTGCTTGTGCTGCTGGGTCCTGCCTAGGGGTTTGTCCCCGCCCGTCTCGGGCTCCACTTGCAATGTGTGTCAGTGTCCTGCACCTCTTCTCATCAGCAAGAGTCATTGTGTGAGAGCCGTGATCCGCTACTCGGGGAGACACCCAAATGAAAGACCTTTCTAGTCACTTCCCACCCAGGGGAAGTGGGGCCAGGTCAGCCTCCGGAGGGAGTTAGCGCTCAGGAAACCTCTTTCTTCATGGGGGATATCTGCAGACTCCGGGGCCCAGGGGAGGAAATCCGTCTTTGGAGGGAGAGGCGGTCCCTCTGTCCCTTGTCCTGAATGTTGGCATGGCTGAGCACAAGTGCCTTCCCTGAAGGTGTTGAGATGGCTGAAGAGGACTCAAGGTGTGCACAGGTGACTGTTGGGCACCGCCAGGAGGGGTTTGCTTGGGCGTGGCCAGGCGAGTCAGCATGTCTCATTGCAGGTTAGCCTGTGCACGGTCTGGAGAGCTGGCTTTTCCAGCCGTTCCTGCTCCCCGCACTGCAGAGTAAACGCGAAGCCGTATCGAGCCTGTCACAGGGCACCAGGGAACAGTCATCTGCTTCTCTGGAGGAAGAGAAATCGGAAGTCAGTTTGCATATATGCCATTCCTATGCAAAGGCGTCTGCTTCCTTGTTGACCCTGATGGTCTCCCCTCCTCTCCCCAAGAGCTGGCTGCAGCGAGTGGGCAGAGGACGAGTGTGCTTGGAGCCGGGCCACGTGCCCCCTCACCGCACTGCCACCCTGGCCTTGCTGGGGCGGGTGGGAGCTCGTCCCCAGGAGCAACAAAGGTTTCATAAGCCGAAGAAAGCAGAGCTTGGGCTTTGCCCTCTCGTGCGAAGGCCCTCGGAGGCCTCCAGCCGCCTCCAGGTGTCCCAGTCATCAAAGGTAACTTTAAACCGGGGCTGACAAACTTGGGGAGCCCAGACTTTCAAATCCAAGTGCGCTCTGCCCAGGCAGGGGGACTTCAGGAAGCTCTGCTTGTCCGTGAAATACCATCACCTTTCTGTGGTTCCCGCCGACCGGTTGTCTGGTTCTAATCTCTGTGTTGGGAAAAGAGTCCACAGCTCCTTCCTGAGCCCAGACCTACGCGGGACGACACCTGCACTGTGGTTGCTGTGGTTGCCATGGTTGCCGTGGTTGCCAGGGCCAGAGCGCAGGGGGCCGAAAAGTCCCCGCACCTTCGTTCTAAGGGTGCACAGTGAAGGGCTGCGTGAGATGTTTAAAAATATTAGGTTGGCTTTTTTCTTTTTTTTTTATCGTTCAACTACAACTGTCCCCATTATCCATCATTACTCTCCCCCGCCCCACCCATCCCCACCTCCCACATTCAACCCTCCCCCTTTGTCTTTGTCCAGGGGTCCTTTGTACATGTTCCTTGAGGACCCTTCCCTTTCCTGTCATCCCCCCTTCCCACCCCTCGGATCACTGTCAGTTTGTTCTTAATTTCCACGTCTCTGGTTCTGTTTTGCTGGCTTGTTTGTTTTGATTAGGTTCCACTTACAGGTGAGGTGATATGGTATTTGCCTTTCACTGCCTGGCTTATTTCACTTAGCCTGATACTCTCCAGGATTTCGTAAGATTTTAATAGTGAGATTTCCTGATCCAACATGCCAGCATAAGTGGAGAAACTCTTAGCATTTGCCTTTCTGATGTGAGGTTCGATGCCTCAGGGTTGTTCAGGATTTGATATTCAGATGAGAAAGTTATTCTCCTTGTTACCGCTGCCCCTTTGAGACCAAAGGCTGCATGGACCAACGCCTCGCCCACTCCGCCCACTCTGCCTGGAACAGAAAGATGGCATATCGAATGTCAAGTGTGCCTGCTGTTATGAGCTGACCTTAAGGACAGTGAAACCATTAAATAATAAGCATGACTTACAATTTTGTATACGACACTGCTGAAATATTGCAATTTCCTATGACATAGACTTCTCACCTGTTGCTATCAAGAAACGACTGACATCTTTTTTGAAAAAAAAAAAAAAAAAAAACTGCAAGAAAATCCCCTCTGGAAAACCTCTAAAATCACGTGAGCTGCAGTGGCAACCGGAAACTGGATTTTTACCCACTGTGCATCTCTGGTCCAATAAATGTGTGAAACAGGAAGGGCAGCGGGTTGGGAGCTGGGGGCGGTGGGCTTTAGATTTGGGTTTTGCCTGTGACTGTGACCTTGGGCAACAAGCCTCCCAGCTTCCTTGGGTCCACATTTCTGCAATTGTGGATTAATGGACCCGTGATGAGCCTATTTTCGTTGTGCAAGAGGTGTTTGTAGAAAAATATGGTTGTCACGGATCTGATCTGCAGAAGTGAGGTTGTGCAATACTGGGTTGAGGGGACGGGGTGCCGCGGAGAAGGACCTGGCTCGGCGTGCGCACGTGGTGGGGCCGGAGTGGGTGGTTAAGGAAGCGGAGCGCTGGGGCTACTGGGCGGTGTGGGACAGGGTGTGCAGAAAATTGCGGTGAAGTGTGAACAGGAACCCAAAGCTCTGCACTTCATTCAGGGTGGCAGCCGCAGTCAGCCTCTTCCTCCACAGTGGGTCACTCCCGCCCTCAGGGCCGGCCAGTCTTGGGTTCAGCAATAGCTGCATGTCTTGCCCAAGATACCCAAGTCCTAGGGGAGAGCTCACGGGACCACTTGTGTGCCTACTGAGTGTCTTCCTGTCCTGACCACTGGATTTTAGAATCACGAGGGAGCAGTTTCAAAGTGATTTTCAAATTAGTAACAGCTAAAACTAATCTTAAACTATGGGAATTTTCTTGTGTTTTTTTTTTCTTAAAAGAATTTTTTAAAAAGATTTTATTTATTTATTGTTACAGAGGAGGAGGGAGGGAGAAAGAGAGGAAGAAAAACATCAATGTGTGGTTGCCTCTTGCACACCCCCTACTGGGGACCTGGCTTACAACCCAGGCATGTGCCCTGACTGGGAACGGAACCAGCGACCCTTTGGTTCACAGGCAGGCACTCAATCCACTGAGCCACACCAGCCAGAGCCACTTTAAAAGGACTTTTTAATGGTGCTAAAATACACCACAAAATTTGCCATTTCACCACTTTTACGTGTGTATAGTTCAGTAGTGTTAAGTGTACATTTACGTTGTGGTGAAGCCATCTCTGGAACTTTGTCAACTTGTGAAACTTTATTGCTACTGAGCGACTCTTTCCCCCTTCGCCCCAGTGCCCGGACACCCCCATTCTGCTCGGTTTCCGTAAAGTACGGGTGTGTTGAGGTGAGTGGCATGTCCATTATATAATTTGTTCAAAACACCCACGCACATGGCCGAAAGCCTTCAACAGCCCCAAAGGGTTTAAAATGTGAGTTTCATCATCCTTAACTTCTAGTCCTTTGGTTACTCTCTGATCTTTTTTCCAAAGATGTTCCATCTATTTATAAAAGTATTTTGTGTATCACCCTGAACACACATACCACAACTGTTAAAAAGTTATTAAATGTCTTGGGCTGACATTGGTTAATACGACTGTGTGGGTTTGAAGTGCGCGACTCCTCAACACATCCTCTGTGTACTGCATTGCACACACCACTTTTCACGGGCCGTGCTCGTTTTACCTGATACGTTTTACGGCACACACTTTCAATATGTGGAGCTCTTTTTCCCTTTTGATGGTTACATAGTATTCTAGTGAGGCTCCCTAATTTATTTAACCAGCTCCCTAGCATCGGAAGCCAGATCATTTCCAGTTTTGTGTTACTCCATCTTTGCTGCAGGGATTAGGTACTCACCTGTCCGCACACATATTCGAGAATGTCTGTGTGATAAATTCCTGGAAGTGAGGCTGCTGGACCGAAGAACGTATGCACTGTAAATTTTGATAACTGATATTAAGGGCCCTCCATAAAGGTCGCACACCCAAAGGGTAGGGGGAGATTTCCTGGTCCAACATGTTGGCAAACAGCAAAATGTTTGGTAATAAAAACCTAGAGGACAGAAATGGAACCCCGTGATAGTAAAAATGCGAGACACGGGTGAGGGTGAGGGTCTTTTGTGTGGGGAGAGCAGACGTTCTCGCCACAGAGCACTTTGGCCCCTACGGGGCCTCTGAGAATACCTGGGAACAGCTCGATCCGCCACCCCAGAGTGGGTGTCAGCGGTGTGCCCTGGAGAGAGGCCGGGGGGCCTGGTGTACACCCCACCCTGCACAGGGTGGCCCCAGCAAAGGATTCTCTAGTTCAACCTATCAGTGGTGCGGAGGCGGAGAAGTCTGAGTGTACAGCCATCTTTGCGTCGTTTTCTTTGCCTGGCTCACTCAGGACGATTTTTGGTTGGTCTCCAGGTCTGTTTTAAAAAACGTGTTCTGTGGCACCATGTGTGTGCTAAACAGTCCCCTCTGTTTTCACTGCGTCTTGCCTTTGGTGGTGCTGTTTATCGTGCGGATGTGCGTTTTTTATTCGGCCGGAGCTCTGTCAGCCTTTTAAGGCATTTGCGATTTTGTGCAGACCTATAAGCCCATCTGAAATCAGGATTTTTTTTTTTTTAATTGGTAAGCATTCATCCAGTGGCTTTGCGTTCTGGGGTTTCCTTTGGCTCTCAGACTTTCATCCGCCTGAGAGGAAATGCTGTCTCGCACGCACACCACTGTGGCGCAGGAAGTGACTTGGGGAGCCCGTGTCACTCTGGTTCTGGTGGCCAGCTGGACACTCGCCCCCGCAGCGGTGACCGACTTTGTATAAAGTGTTTTAGTGTCTGGGAGAGTTCAGTCCTGCCTCACTTGGATTCTCCTTCAGAATCGTCTTGGTTATTATTGGATGTTTTTTTTCCAAATGAACTTTAGAGTCGCTTGTAGAGTCTTTTAAAAGCGATTTTTCTTTTTTAAAATACTTTTAAAATGCATTACCTTTATTCTGATTTTCAGATACCAGAGAATTTTGGTAAATTGTATAGTTTAGGGCACCTCTGCATTAGCAAGTTTTAGCCATCTATCGACTGAGAAATCGGGGATCTGCCTTTCCCTCCCTCCCTCCCTCCCTCCCTCCCTCCCTTCCTTCCTTCCATCTATGCACCGAGGATCTCCCCCGACCAACCCCCACCTTCTAATGCTTGTGGGCAGGAGGAGTTGCTCAGCGGTACTACCCAGGGGTCTGGCGAGAGGAGAAGCTGCCTGGGCCTTCCTTTCAGCCGTGCCTGCCCAAAGGAGGAGGAAGGTGCCCTTTATTCTGCTGGAAATCCAGCCAGCGAGACCGGAGGCAGCGGGAGAGGGCTTTTAAGCAATAGCTGGGACGTGAGATCGCTGTAAGACTTTAATGTGGGTAGGCACTGAAGGATATTGAGCGATTATTATCCACTTTTTAGCTGCAGCAACAACACTGCTGTGTAAAAGTTGACCATGCATCATGCTGGGTGCAGGTCCGTGACCTCGAGATTCGATTTCTGAGCACCATGCAGAAGTGTGATAACGGAGGAATTGTTCAATGAACATGGGAGCTTCTTATACTATTTTCTATATTTTTTAATATATTTGAAAATTGCATCGTAAAAATGTTCCAAAAAAAAAAAAGGAAGAAAGAAAGAAAAACGTGGTTGACCAGTCATTTTTTTTTTTAACAAAAGGAAAGAGATGGTGAGTCTCCAAAGTCGGGAACCGTGATACTGTCTCTGGCTGCTGCCTGCCTTTGGATGTAACATTTGTGATTTTGTCTCCGGAAACCTGAGTGTGTGTTGACGGAGGCAGCTCATGAGCCTGGTTCCCCTTAAGAACTTGTGCAGCTTTCAGAGTCCGGTGGCCGCTGTGGCCACCTCAGGTTGTCGCTGGGGTCAAATGGGACATCTTTCAAAATACTTGAAAATGGCGTGGACAGGTTTGCAGAAGAGACGTTTACACCTGTGACCTGTGCTTGCCCTTGCGCAGCTGTGAACGCACCTGCGAGCTGGGCGGTGTCCCCGGTGCCGGGCGCACGAGAAGGGGAGGGCCAGGCCGCCGGCAGCGCATCCCTACCCAGAGCCCGTCCGCTGTCCCCAGCGGCGTGTGACCACCTCTGCCCAGCATGTCACGTGGGGATCGATGAACAGCTCATGTGACATAAATGTTTGCTTGTTCGATTGTTCTTACATCATAGGAACAACCCTCCTCCTGTTGTTTATTCGCATCTGAAGTTCTATTTGCAAGTCACAGAGTTCATTCAAAGGCAACGATCGCTCCAAGCGCTAAGGATCTGTGCCACCCAGAGCGTGGCCTTGTGAGCACAACCTGCTTTCCTGTCCAAGTTCTGCTTGTGCCCGGCTTGCCCTGTGGGGGCCTGGTCCTTGGCTGGCTTTGCTATGGGATCTATTCCTCACTTGTCCCCTGGTGGGCTCTGTGTCACTTAAGGGTGCCCCTCACAGGCTCCATACTGGGTGGGCTTTCTGGGCCCCCCAGGCATCTGGCTCTGGCCCAGCTTAGTTAGCAGGAGGTACCCAACAGGAAAGCAGGGGACAGGCAGTGCATGCTGCGTGACTCAGCCTCGGGTGTGTCCCGGTGGCTGTAACTGCTGGCCAGGCCTGCAGTGAGTTCAGGTAGGCCAGTGACTCCACTGTCCTTCCCTCTGTCCCTCCATCCTTCCCTCTATTGGCTTGGACGCTCCAGTTTGCATCCCTGACCCTTGCATCACTTCTGAGTCCCATCACCTTCGTGGCAAATGCCACCCCCCACAGTGAGCTTCTTCTCTCGCAAATACCTGCGAGGTTTCTGTTCTCCAGTCTGGCCCTGGTCAACGCAATGGGACTTGCAACTTCATTCTACCGTTGAGGAAACAGAGCCAGAGACCATGTCTCTCATTCAAGGTGCGGAGGGCCAAACCTGGGTCTTCAGATCCCAAAGTCAAGTCCAACACAACTGGATTCCAGGCATTCAACACTCATGTTGTCACATAATATCAGGAGTCCAGATGGACCGGTTTAGACGCATAGCATGATTTTTAAAACACCAAATTGAGAGAAATGTGGAAAGCAAATTATTTCAGATAGATTTTTGATACCCATCCCTCCTTACCAGTCAGGGCCGCCTCGGAAGGCGTGTTTCTGAAAAGGTCAGAGGAGCCATGAAGTGCGTCTGGGATGTGAGATACGGTCATTTCCCGATGGGGAAATTTAGCTTCGGAACATTTCACGTCGTCACAGTCTCCAGGCCTGGGTCAGGGCCATTTCTGCCCCACCCACAGGCCACCGCAGCCACGTGTCCAGACTGCCCCCATCTGGCCGCCGGTGTGAGAAACAGTCCCGCCCGGCCGGCCCTCTGACCGCCCACCGCGCTTCTCCGTCTGGGACACAAACACCCCTTCCCCCAGCTCCTCCCTCCCAGTCCCGGCCGGAAAACCTTCTCTGGCCCTGCAGGTTCGTCTCGTGTCTTTGAGAGTCACACCTGTCGTGGCTGTGGGTGTGCGGCTGCACCTTTGTTGAGGGAACAGTGTAGCCAGGAGTCAAGAAGCCTGGATGAGGTCCGAGGTCCCCGCTCGTCTTCCCAAGTCAGGGTACCGCTCATCCTCCAGGGAGACCTGGCCCTCCTCTAAGCCACATTCACGGTTTTTAAAAACTCTATTTTATCATTCACTAACTCTATAATCATATTAAACTATGCGCCCCCCCCCCTTCAAGTAGGTATTTTGCACCTACATATTGATTTGGGAACGTCTGTTGGGTTAGCTTTCAAGTCTTGCATGTAGGGTCCTATTGGCTTATCAAGGTGTATTTTGAGCTCAAAACAAGTGTTTTTGGGCTTTATGAGTCTTACTTACATGAGTATTTTGTTTCCAAGGCTCTCAGATAATAATGTTTTCTGCCAACCAAGAACATATGACAAAACACAAGAACAACCATGGTTTCCAGATTTAGCAGATGAAAATATAGCAGTTACATTGAACCTGCAGGTAAAGAATGAAGAATCATTTTAGTGTAAGTACGTCCCAGACGGTACTTGTGCAGGATACAGTATTTGGGACATACGTTTACCGAAATGTTACCCGTGGTCTATCTGAAATTCAAGTTAAGGGGCACCCTATAGTTCGTCCGTAATCTATTCAAGCGGAGAGTGATCTCGCGTTGTTTACTTGTGAAAATCGTTTCTTCCCTGAAGGGTTCTGCAGCAACATCACCGATAAGAACCATGACAGTCTTTTGAATTTTCTCTTTTTATTTCTTTTGCTTGCTGTTTGGTTGAAACACTTCAGTAGGATAATTTAACGGGCAAAGAGTATTTGTAAGCTGAGTGTTACAACCGCACCACTCTACACATCAAAGAGCTTTACTAGCGTTCCAGAGCGAGGCATCAGGGAAAATCCAGGGGAGAGAAGCTGTTCCTTCCGTTGATGGGTGTGTGAGTGTGCACATAAGTGTGTTTGTGTGTGCCTGTGTATGAATGTGCACATCAGTGTGAATGTGTGAGCGTGCGCATGTGTATGAGTGTGTGCATGTGTGGGCGTGTGAAATATCTGTATGTGCACGAGTGTGTGAATGTGTATGTGTATGTATGTGAATGCCAGTTGTGTGTGTATGTGTGTGGATTGTGAGTGTGTGAATGCACATGTGTGTATGTGTGAACAAGGATGTGAATGTGTGAGTGTGTGAATATATGTATATGAGTGTATGTAAATGCGTATATGTATGGATGGATGTGAGTGTGTATGTGATGGGTGTGTGAATGTGTATGTGTGAGTGCACACACAAGTGTGAATGTATGTGTGTGTGAGTGTGCATGTGTGTGGATGTGTGTGTGAGTGTGCATGCGTGCATGCACGTGGAGGGCTCGGACAGCAGAGGCCTCACGCGTGTGGGAAGCAGGCTCCGGAAGACCCCGTCGTGCCCCTGCCCCTTCTGTGGAACGCAGCATGCTTCGGACTTTGGCTCTTCGGCAGCGGGAAGCTTGTTTCCAGCCCCTGGAGGAGGGGCTGAAGTTAGGGAAACCGAGTAACTCCCCGCATGGAAAGAAGCGAGTGTGCCGAGGAAGCGGCAGTTGGGGGCAGCGGCTGGGAGCAGGGGAGGAGGCGGCATTTCTTTGATTCGAGCTGTTCTGCCTTAGGACACTGAGGGAGGCTCCAGGCTAGTTAGGGGTCTCTCTTCCAGCTCAGTAGTCACCAGGGCACTGAGGGCCCAGCCAGGACTCTCTAGAGAAACTCTTGGCTATCACAGCAACAGGATGGTGTGGCTGAGCCCGGCCACTGCCTTGGAGAAGCGCACAGAAATGACTCCTGAGTTCCTCCCAGGGGGGCAGGAAAGGGGAGCAGGCCTCTCCATCCTCAGGCTCAGCCCCAGGAGCCCTGGCGTGGACAGTGTGGCTGCAGGCCCGGAGATGCAGCCAGCCTGTGGGAGGGCCAGTGGAGCTTTGGTCACCTGCCACTGGGGACTCCTGCCCAGCAGCAGGTGCCTCCAGAGTCCCTGGTCCACATGACCCCTACGGGGGACTCTGACCCCATCAGCCCCAGGGGCAGGAAGCCCACCGGGCTCCCGGGGCTGTGGCTCATCAGCCACGGTAGTGCAGGGAGCGGTCCTGGCCATCCTGGCGGCCGTCTCGGTGTTTCACAGCGACTCCAACTCCAGCTGGGCACTTTCCGTGGCTTCGCCGTGTGGGGCACCGTGGTGTGGGGAGGTACTCCCAGGTCCACCGAGAGGCCTCCAGGTGGGGTCCGACTGGGTGGCAGCACGCTCGGCCCGCGTGTCTGGCTCTCAGGGGTGGGCTGTCCTAAGTGGCACCTGCCCTTGGAGCCGCCCTGCCCGAAGGTGGGTGCCGGCTCTGTCCTGCACCTGCCGCGTGCCTGTCGTGCAAACGCTTTGCGTCTCAGTTTCGTCTTTCATTAAATAAAGAAGGCGACGGCATCTACCGCCTCAAGTCCCTGCGAGAACCCAACGCGTCGGCTCGTGTAAAGGTTTAGGGGCAGTTTGCAAGGTTTAGGACATGTTCGGCGGACATTAGCTATTCTCGAAGCTCTGGTGGCAGCGATGTGTAGGTGCAGGGTCTGTGCTGCCTGTTTGGCCTGATGAGGCCTCAGCGATGAGCCCTGACTTAGGGACCAGTCCTGGACTGTGCAGCTGCTTTCCCTGCAGGTGCCCGTGCTCGGCTGTGCTTCTTAAACGTTGTCACTGAGCTGTATTTCGCACACCCGTACCTGCTCTCTTTTGAGAGCAGAAAATGTCCTAAACCCAGAATTCTGACCATCGCTGAAATAATAAGACCGTTATTGGACATGCAAGTCTAAAATTAGAATTTCAAATTTACGTCATTTATACATCATTTCCCACAGTTGGCACCGTGTCTGGTTATTTTGCATTTTCAAAAGTAATATCAGTTACACAGCAAGGCAGTAGCTCAACTGGAACATTTCATAGTAATTCTGTTATTTTGGCTTCTTTCTCTCCTATGAAGCTCTGATTCTGAGTGCCTGCGGCATAATTGAAGTATTCCACCTTACTGATGATTGTCTATAAAGAATTAGGTGAAATGGTTGTTAAATACTCACTATTTTTGTTGTTAAATGTGGGCCCTTATTTTCTTACGCTGCTTTTGCTTCCAGCTTGGAGCCGAACCGAGCCGGGTGAGTGGGAGCCGCGTCTCTGCCGCTGCCGCACCGAACACCGACGGGCCCACTCTCCCGGGGGTTTTCAGTTTCCATCATTAGAACAGCACTGCTCCCTGTTTGGATTTTATTTTTTAAAATTTTTTATAAGACTGTATCTTTTTATTTTTAGAGAGAGGGAGGGGAAGGGAGGGAGAAAGAGAAGGAGAGAAACATCAATGTGTGGTTGCCTCCCGTGTGCCTCCCACTGGGAACCTGGCCCATGCAACCCAGGCATGTGCCCTGACTGGGAATCGAACCGGCAACCCTTTGGATGGCAGGTGGGCACTCAATCCACTGAGCCCACCCTGCCCTCTCATTAGGTTTTGACTAAAAAATAATATGTCGACAAGGTCAAAGTCAGCCCCGTTACACCTTGTGTAGAGTTTCTTATGCTCAAGTGATGTTATTCACATTAGAAAACTTAAAAATATTAAAAAGATTTAAAAAAACTCTCCTTTCTTTAGTTCCATCTCCAAAGACTTAATTGTTCTCATCCTGCTGTTGTTACTGTAAGTCTCTATTCAGCATACAGGGGGCGGGACATTTCTGGTTAACGACTAACTTATTTAATGAGAAAACTGAAACTGTCCCTAACTGTCAGTCACAGGTAAAGTATTATCTGCATTTACAACAGTTACTATAAATGTAATATTGTGGAAAACTAAAGGTAAACAGTACTTGCCGTAATTGGATTTCGAAAATGAAAGTATCAGAGCAATACATGTTTAACATCGAAACGTTGATAGAACACACCCAGTCTTGGACGTGTTCAAGAGTGCTGGGGTGTGTGTCTCCTTCTCCCAGTGGGGAAGGCCGGTGTCAGTTATCTCAAGTATTCTGCTGAAGGAACGAGGGTCCTGAGAGGCTAGCACACCCAGTGACTTAGCCGGTGAGTTCAGAGGCTCCTTAAGAAGGACCAGGTCTTTCTGATCCCTGGGCCCTCGGCACTTGTCATAAAACCTGAGATATATCTTCAGTCCACATGGAAAATGATGTTTCTGAACAACGGTCTCAGCACGGAGACTCGGGTTAAAACCATAGAAAGTTCTGACTCCAGCAAGTTGTCATCGACAAATCAACTCCCCAAATCAGCTTGCTTGCTTGTCATTTGGATGCTGAATAAAAAACGAGTTTCTCAAACATGTTCCAGTTTGGATCGTAGCTTCCCGGGCAAGACGCAAAGCTGTTGTAGACAGACTTGGGGTGAAGAGTCCCTGATGTTTTCATTCCTGCCCAGGGTTCGAATTTCCAGTACCTGCGGCTGGTGGCTTCACTAGTGGGCTTCCGGGGAGGTCAGCAGGCCTTGTGGAGCGACTCCTGCCACCTGCAGCCCTGGGATGGAGGTCTATGTGTTGCTTGGAGACAACCAGCACCCTCCCCCCAACCCTCACCCCACCTGCCCTTTGTCTGGGGGATGGGTCCTTGGGGCTCTGGCAGAGTTGTCGGCTTTCACTGAGAACATGGCTGTGGTCCAGGGTGGTTATCTTGAAGGACTTCCTGGAGGAGGAGCCAGGCCCTGAGGCCAGAGCGGCCAGCTGTCTCCAGGCAGCAAAGGAACTAGCTGCACTGAGAGCAAAGAAAGCTGAAATGCCGAGAGAACATTCCTGCCGGTGTCAAGGCCTGGCCCCAAGTGTCCTTGAGGCCCAGCTGTAGCTGTGAATTGCCTTGTACTTGGCTATGAAGTGTACTGTGGGTTCCAGGGCCTGTTACATTTCCTTTACACCTAAACTCGCTTGAAGCTACCAAAGCTTGACTTAAACAAGATCCGTTTGTTAGATGCAATGTCAGTTTATTCCCGAGTATCATACAGACACGCACGTCTGCTGCATTTGAGCCGGGATCGGAACCCGCCATTAGTAGGTGAGCAGGTGGAGCGACTCTGAGAAGGCACCTGGGTGCCCCACGGTGTGTCTTCTAATAACCGTGGTCCTTGCGCTCCCAAGACACCCGCTGAGAAATTGTCACCTTGCAATTCTCTCTTCTCTGGGATGTGTGCACACAGCACCCTCCTGAACGCGCTCCTTAGGGTAGCAGCATCCTTCTTCAACGAGACACCGTTTAAAAACACTTCTCACACTCCTGCCTGACGGAGGTCAAGTGCACTAACAGTGTAAGCTCTTTCAAGTCACGTGATGGTGACTTGGTGCACGCAAACGTTGTGGAAGGACCCCGCCCCCCATCCAGTGCATTAACCGTATCTCACGTTGCTGTTATCTTCTCTGGGTGTGAGCACAGGTAAGTTCCCCCGTAGCAGATGCCGACTGTGCGGTACAGCGCTACTGACTGTATTCGCCCTGATGAAGCCACGGACCTTATTGAGTGACATCCTCGGACCTTATTCATCTCAGGTCTCAGAGCTGAAAGTTGACACCCCTTTACCAGCCTCGCCCCACTTCCCGCACCCCTGACCCCTCGCAGCCTCTTTTCCGCTCTGTTTCTATCACTTTGACGTTTATTTTTAAGCACCCACTTACATAAGTCAGACCACGCAGTGTTTGTCTGTCTTCTTCCACTTCGCATAGCGCCCTCTAGGCCCACCCGTGTTGTCACAGGGTGACAGTGAAAAGCTGCTCAAGATCGCTAGCAGTGAGGGGAACGCAGATCAAAGCCCCAGGGAGATGCCCCCCCCCCCCCCCCCCGCAGCTGTGAGAACGGCCAGACAGAGCAAGTGCTGGCAGGGGTGTGGCGAGAAGGGAAGCTCCTGCCCCATTGGTGGGGTGCAGAGGGGCGCAGCCACGGGGAAAACAGGGCAGAGGGTCCTCAAAAGACTAAGAATAGGATGAACATGTGACCCGGCCGTTCCACTTCTGGGTATTCCTCCCCAGGAAATGAAAACAGGGTGAGGGGGATGTCTGCACGTCCGTGCTCACGGCAGCGTGATTCACAACGCGCAAATCGGAAAACGGCGTAGGAGCCTGTCCGGGGTGGAGGGGTAGAGGGAACATGACTTATTTAGCCAGAAGAGAGAAATCCTGCTACTGGTAAAAAAAACGTATGTTTTTGTATTCATCAGCTATTAAACGACACTTTAAGATGAGTTCCTTCCTCTGTAAGGTCATAGAAGGAGCCGCCAAACTTACCTCGCCCAAAGCATTTACCTGCAGACAGGTTCTCAGAACGCACTGGGTCCGTTTCCTGTGATGTAGATTCCGGCTAACGTCCTTCTCAGGCTAATGCCTGATTAAACCGTTTCGAAGTTTAAAGGGCTCTAAAACTCCAGCTTAATTTGGGAGTATTCTTTATTTTTTAATAAAGTCAGGACGTAAGGACTCCCTCCCTTCAGCGCCGAGGTCACAAAGCTGAGGAGCTCCCTGGGAACCTGCCTGTTATCTGAATGTCGATGCCTGAACCGTCCGTTACTCTCACAGCTCTTGTTGGTGAGAGAAATTTTTTTTTGGTGGGGGAGCCTTTCACTGTTACAACGTATTGAACTCCTCAATGATAACAAGCTACAAGTACTCGCCAATACATTAATTTGCTTTCACTTGTACCTTTTATCTTTGGATATGTTTGCACTTTAAAAGAAGTTGGATACTTTTGCCTCTCAACCTGGGGGAACACACGGACATTTTCATGATGCTCTTGTCCGATAGCAAGACTCGTAGGTGCCACCACCTTGGGGGCTGGTCTTTTGGGTTCCTGGAGCCCCAAATCTTGGGAAAGCCAGGAACACAGGCCAGAGATGGAAGGGAATTTTCAGATTACCTGGCCTGTGTCCCTCATCTTACAGCCCTGTCACTGGGGGTCCGGGAGGGGCCTGGCCACCACAGATGAGAACAATCAGCTTCTTTCTGCTCCACCTGAACTGCGTGCACCAAGCCGGCTGGGGTTCGGGTCAGTGGAAACCTCCAGGCACCCAGTCAGACCAAGAACCTGTCCTGGGTGATAAGACGTCAGGAGGGGCAGGCTGGTGCTGCGTGTACTTGGGCCACACATTTTAAGTCAGATCCAGCAAAACACCAGAGCCGTCACCTGGGGGTGCTCAGGTAACAGCCAGGCCCTCACAGCCCCTCCCAAATGCATGTGTGCCCCCATTCCCTGGGGAAGAGGAAGGAAAAGGGACACTTAGCTTCACTTACATAACCTCATTTAATCCTTATAAGCAGCTTGTGTACGGCTTTGTTCTGCAGAACAAAGCACCCAGACCGGGTGGCTCAGAGGAACAGAGCTTTATTTGCCTTATTTGCTCACAGTTCCGAGGCCAGAAGTCTCAAGTCAAGGCGTGGCTGGGCCACCTCCCTGCGAAGGCCCTAGGGGAGGCGCCTTTTTGTCTCTGGAGCTCCGGGTGTTCCTTGGCTTATATAGAGACCTCGCTCCAATCTCTGCTCCTTCTCCCCGGAGGGTCTCTGCGTCTTCTGTCCACTTGGAGGAGAAGGTTACTGGGCTCGAGGCCCACCTTGATAGCTACAGTACCGTACCTATTGATTACCTCGGCAAAGACTCTGTTTCCCAAGAAGGCCCCAGCAGTTACCATGGTTTTACAGATGAACGAGCCAAAGTTCAGAGCAGCGCGGTCACTTTTCAGGGCTTAGTTTGGAAGAGGTGCCTGCCAGGATTCAAAGCCCTGCCTGGCTCCTGTCCAGGTGGGAGTCAGGGCCCCTCCTACTGGCCCGCAGCCCTCCCGCACCCGCTGCGGGCTTCCACTCCTGCCCAGCAGGTGGCAGTGTTTCTCCACAACCAACCCAGGTAAGCGTCCCACGTCCCGCCCTAAGGAAGGTGCGGACACCAAGTGTCCCGGCAGGTTAATGAGAGCAGCCTGGCTGAGGAGCTGGGCTGCCTGCTGGTGGCCAAGGTGAACTGAACTGCAACAACATGGAGAAGAAATAGACGAAACTCAAAATTCAAGGGGGGAAAAATACCCCAGGAACAAAGACCCCATCTTTGGAGGAACAAGGATGCGATTTTTAACCTTGGAACGTAAAATCGAAAAATCGCCCTTTGCTCCTTTGGGCTGTGAGTTTGGTGACCGCAGTGTGCCTGTCAGGCAGACCACAGTGTGACTGTCAGGCATCCTTTACCGAGATGCTGTCAATCATCAGACGGTCCCCTCTGGGCCCTCGTGACTCGGGAGATGCAGGCCAGCAAAACCCAGCTTCCCTCAGTTTCTCTGCCCACCCGACAGGCGGGTTAATGGTGTGAATGGGTTTCAAAGGTGTCTCTAAACACTGAAGTGACAAATGGAACATGTTTAGGTGCCCCACATGTGCCAGAAACATAATTCATAACTGGTATGCCATTTGCTGGTCATTCATCTGGTCTTGGGGGTGTGTCTCTGCCCTGTGGCCCTGGCCCAGCCCCCGCTGTCCTGGCTTCCCATCCGGCCTCCCACCCCAACCCTAGCTGAAGAGCAGCATCACCTGCCCCCTGCCCAAGCGAGGCTCCAGCTGTGGAGAGATTCAAAGGGCCACCAGATGAAAACGCGTGCACCTGCCGTGGGGGAGCTCACAGCTCCAGCTCAGCCGTTGCGCCGTGGCCAGAGAGACCTCCCTGCAGCACCTGTTTCCTGGGCCTCATGGCCCTGCCAGCCCTTGGCTCCCATCGAGCACCTGCGATTATGTCTGCCGTCCTGGTGGGAAGGTGTGGCCTCCTAGACGGCCGCGGGAGCCCACGGTTGACTTCCTTTCTGCCCCTCTTCCTCCTGGCAGGGTCTGCTGGCCAAATGCCACCCACATCTCCAGCCCCGAAGCCACTTCCTGTCAGGCAGAGTCACCCCACTGGGCTGGGCCACCGGGGCCACAGCTGCGTTGGGCTCGGCCACCGGGGCCACAGCTGCGTTGGGCTCGGTGCAGGGCGGGGAGGCGCCTGTGAGTCTGTGCCACTGCTGATATCTGAGCTCCAGAGCTGCACTCGGTGTGCATGACATGCCCGGACCCCGGAGTTTAGCAGGCAGCGCTCGGGGCCCAGGTTTCACTGCAGAGCTGGACTGTGTCATCAGGCTGCCTCCCTTCAGGGGCGCCCGGGGCAGCGGGAGGGGGCAGCCCTGTGGGGCTCACCGCCTCAGCCTGCTGGCTCTAGGTGTCGAGAGCCAGAAGTCGCTGGATGTTGGACACTTGTTTTCCAGGCTGCTCTGCACATCCAGGGGACTAGTGCCTCTGGTTTGCAGCCTGGGGAGCCTCTGGGGACAAAGGGGCTGAACCGAGGCCTCCAGCAGCCCCGGGAGTGCTGCCTGACCTGAGCTGCTCCCAGCCCGAGCCTGAGCCCGAGGAGTGTAGGACCCAGGGTGGCCTGCAGACCTTTGCACTGGCAGGGGTGGCGGGGCCCACGCTCTGCCCTTGTTTGCTGAAGGACCGGCTCCTTCAGCGCCTGGGTGCAAAACAGAAGAGATGACACAGCCCCAGAGGGGACACAGGGACAGCCAGGCCCGCTTCACACTGCGCTGGCTTCTCTTTGGGGGCGCGGGGAATTAGTCCCCAGCCAGGCCACGCAGCAGGGCTTTTAGAGAAAATGCGTTTTGGTTTCACGTTTTTAAAAATTAAAAATATCTTTACATGCTTATAAGAAGTTGCATTTCCAGCCTAAAAATGTCACGGAGCTTTCCTGAGCACCGACTCTCCAGCCCCAGCTCTCCTGGTGGGTGCAGAGGCCGACTCCCACCCTTCCATGCAGCGCTGCCGTGACTCTGCCTGCTTCTAACTCGTCTGTCCGCGAAGAGAAGAACCGGGTCTCTCCCGGCCGGCAGTGCGGCCTCGCTGGCGAGCACCCACCATCACAGAACGCAGGCTGCCGTGCGTGAGTGTGTGTGTGTCGCGTACGTGGAGGGTACGCAAAAAACCCGAAGTTTGATTGCACTTCCTGGGCGATCTGAAGCTTAAGTGAATAATATATAAACACCTTTAATAAAAGCTGTCCTAAAGACACAACTGTCTTAAAAGAATGCCTCTGTAGAGGAATTAATGAGCAATTTTCTGAAACGCCACGGATCTCTCATTATCGTGGGTGCTGGAGCCCTCTAGTGGCCCCAGAGGGTCAAGCATTTGTTTTAAGCTCAGGAAGCACAGAAACTGCCTGAAGATGGCTGCTCTGCCCCAGAAGCAGCCTGAGCCGAGCTAGCACGAAGCCCTTCGGGGACAGAACGGAAGAATGGAAAAAGGCAAATGCTTCAGGTCACACAAACGAAGACCCCGAAGCCTTAGGTGCTGGGGAAACAGAAACAGAGCTCCCTCTTCCGAGTCCCCGCTCTGCATCTTCCCGAGTGTCGGAACAGAGTTTGGTGCATTCCTCACTTTCTGTCACGTGGAATCACTCGATTACTTTCGGCAGCACCTGCATCGGGGCCTGGGAAGGCTGTTCGCACAGGCTCGCGTGAAGGACGGTGTGTTCTCTCTCCGGGTCCTGGGGGAGGGCACCCAAAACACAGTAATCGAGATAAACTAGTCAAGAAATATTTTTAAAAATAAAGACCAACACGAAATACCATGATAAACGGATTATCAACGTTTAGGTAAAAGGATCAGTCGCTCTGATTTTTCTTTTGGCCTCGGTCCCCCGTGCGGCTCGACTCCGCGAGGCACTGCTTTCTCTTTGCACAGAATGAGCTTTGCCGGGAAATTGGTGTGTCCCGGCGGCGAAGGGCCCAGCCCCCGCAGCTGGGGCGTCCGGGTTTCCGACCAGGTGCTGCATGGCTGACCAGGTGCCTGACGCTGGGCTGCGCTCGGCACTGGCCTCACCACGTGACTCCTTACAGTGCAGACAGCCCTGGCTGGGTGTAGGCGAGGAAGGCGGAGAGAGTCCAAGTGTGGGTGGGACGCGGCCCACCCACGGTTGTTGGCCTTGGAGATGCAGTCAGGGACCGGGAGCCTGGGAACGGCCCCCACACAATGGACAGCAAGAGAATGGTGCCTCTGGTCCTGTAACAGGGTGCAGCCAAGAGGGGGGCCCCAAAAAGGGAGTTGGAATGGGGCCCAGAACTCACGGTGTCCAGGAAATATTAGACAGACATATAAGATGTCCTCACCCCCTCCCCCACAGGTATGAGTTGGGGGAAGGGACAAATGGAGCAGGGCCATTGAGTTGTTTTGCATAGCAATGGTTTTGCAGATAACCTCCAGAACGGTCATTTAACATATCTATAACCTTTAACTGGTTTCATAGATATGTTAAACAGCTGTGGCTACGCTCTGAGCCAGGGGGGATGGAAAGGACTTCCCCAAGGACGTGACTGGGGGAGGAACCCTAAGTTAAAGCGCCTGCGTGGGAGCTTGGAGAAGATTGGCTCCAGAAAATGAAGACACGCCTGCCCAAACTCATGATGGCATCCCAATAACCTTGGAAATATACGGGAATGCTGGCAGGTGTAACCGATTGTAGGAGGAGTCGGAAATAGGGCTGCAGAGGAAGTTTGGTGCCGGGATTTAAAACAGACACGCGGCAACCACTGGGGAGAATCCACGTGCTTTCCCGAGAGTTAAGACCCTCGCAACCCTGTGAGGGAAAACCACCATGTGGCTTTAGCAGAGAATTGCCACGTGGCTTTTCCAGAGTGGGGACTCCTTCCCCACAGCTTTGGTAGAAGAAGGACCACGCGGCTTTGGGGTGCTCCCTTCGGCTGCGTGGCCTGGGAGCAAGAGAGACTGCCTGGAAGAAGGGCGAAAGAACTCTTGCCAGTAGGCCATGAGAAGGTGCCACATGGCTTCGGATTAACCAGAGATCCTGCCTGGACGACGACACAGCTGACGGTGTCAAGAGCCTGGATCCCGGACGTGTGCTTCTCTTCCTTCCAATTACGGTACCCTGGCTTTGGTGAAGAGGGAGATAGGAAGCACTGTGGGTGTCTGTGGGTATCCTAAAGGACTTTGATATTTTAATGAAGTTAAGTCACTGCTTTAACTCTGTATAGTATTAAATAAACATTTCCTTTCCTTTTCACAAATCTCTGGCTTTGAGAGACATCTTTCCATAAGGCGGCGGACAATAATGGACCTTTTCTGTTGCTCGGTAACAGTTTTTGGGGGCTTGTCCGGGATCTTAATTGCCCGTGGAAGACTGACCCCTCAGGTTCGAGAAAGTGAGACTTTGGAAGTGTTTTGCCAGTCTCGAGAACCTTCTGGTTGCTCTGTAACAGTCCCATAACTGCTGAGAAAGGCATTTGCCTCCAACCCAAATGACCGAGAAAACAGACCCTCCCGGAGAGCCGGCAGAAAGGTTTGTAGTCCTGCCGATTGCTGATTTTCACCAGGGAAGGCCCGCGTTTGGCCTGAGGACCCACAGAATGGCGAGACAGTCCACCTGGGTTGTTCTAAGCCCTGGAGTTTGTGGTCGCTCGTTGTGGCAGCCGTAGCAAATGAATCATTTCCAGGCAGCAGAGGCTGGGGCGGTGCTCAGAACCTGCCACCTGTGGTTTGCCCACATCTGCAGGTGCTGGTGGTTCGCACGAGGCACTGAGGCCGAATTGGTGAGAGCGAGGGCATGTGTGCGGGCACCAAGGCTGTCTGCCACAAACGAAACGAATGCACACCTGTGCACACGCGTGTACACACAAAGTGGGCAGGGACCTGAGAGCAGCAGCTGGACACATTCTTCGTTTTGGAGGCGGAGGAGGTGGGACTTAAAAGGTCATCAGTGGGTCACCATGAATGGATTTCCCGTCCCAACCCCAGGGCGTGTCACAAGGGCTGTGTCAGTAGCAGATGAGAAGTGGGTTGTCCTAGGGACACACACGGTCCTCCATGTCTGCTTGACCAGCCCAAATCTCAGGCAGTCCCTCCGAAGAACCTGTGCCACGACCCTACACAATGTCCTGTTGATGTCTTCCTTTGTACCTTCAGGTGGACAGTTAGGTCTCTTGTAAAGAGTTAACTGGAAGGGAGGAAGTAGAAATAAGAGCAAACAGGTATGACAGCTGTCAGACAGGTGGTGCCGGACTATCCACACGGGAAGAGACCTGGTTCTAACCGTGGGGCAGCTCGAGCAGGTATTTCCCGAATCTAGGAAGGCGCTGCAAGTCAGGGGTGTCACACTCACTTTCCCCGGGGGCCGCATCAGCCTCGTGGGCGCCTTCAAAGGGCCGAATGTAGTTTCAACTCCTTAACAGTAGGGAGCAGTCACATCTACACAGTCTAGTAAAGGATGGAGCCGCTGCGGCTCGCTCAGCTCCACAGCCCTCACCCCCACCCCAGCCCGGGTCTCAGTCCCGCCCACTTGAGGCCATGAATCTGTTTCCCGGAATTCGAATATTAGGAATACAATTTTTTCTCAAGCATAACAATTTAAAAACCTGAAATCATTCAATGTAAATTATAGAAAACATTGTTGAACCCAATTAGAAGTTTAAAAAAAAAGTAATCAAAACAATTAGGACCTTGAAGTCACCAGGATAAAATAACTAGCTTGATGTATTTTTGTCCCTTTTCCAGTACTTTGTGAAATGTGTCGGTTCCAGTGGATAAGGAAGTAGATGGTGGGAGTAAACTCAGCCTGGGGCTTTGTTGTGATAACTGCGTGCCACACGCTTTTCCTCAGGTTTCATCCTTACCTCCCAATATTTATCCCACGATACGATCTTTTTATTTTTTCTTTAAGAGCTTTCAGTTTCTTTAAAAAAATTTTTCTAAGCTTTATTTTCTAACATCTAGAAATGGTAACATAAAAATATGTGACATGTTCCCACGTTTCAACAGCAGTTATTGTCAGCTCTGGGGGCAGGAAAGTCCGGGGTCTAGGGAACCTGTGAATTTCTTTAAAAAGCATAAATGTACTGATCTAGGGTAGACAGACTATAGGACAGGCATGTTTGTAAGGGTTTTGATACAAACAGCCAGATTCAACTACCTGAAGGAAACACACCAACCTCAGCGACAGCCTCCAGCCCCTTCTGGAGCGAGCTGCCCATGGCGAAGCCCCGCCCAGAACAGCAGCTCATGGGCGGGTCCCACCTGCACCTCCACCTTCCTGTGCTATGAGGCCTTTTAAAGAAACATCACACCGCTGTCTGTTGTTAATGACATGCCACGGAACCTGAGTCATCACTGCGTTTCGTCAAGAGTTTGTTCAAAGAAACTCAGTTGAAATGTTTGGTGAAGAGAGGAGCACTGTGTTGCTGTCATCCGTCTCCCTGATTGTTTCTTCAGAGAAGAAGAGCAAAGAGTAGAAGTAAATAAAACTAAGCACCTTGCCCTTCCAAGCCTGCCAGTGGTCACGTGTCCAGAAGTGGGTTTTCCCCCTGCTCTTCTCAGCATCAGAGCTCACCTACTTACAGGTACGAGTTACAGAGCATCGAGGCAAACGAGAAAGATCTTCCCGAACACTCCTATCGGCCAGAGCGAGTTGGCACATTACAAAGGAGTGACAAAACTCCAAAGCCATCCCCCCACCCCCCAAAACACATGAGTGGTGAAACCTTCAGCATGGGCTTTCTGGAGACCGAAGGCCACCTTCCTGTAAGGCACAGGATGCCTCGGGGATGGGCCTCACTGAGGTGGGGGCGCCCGCGATGTCCCCAGGATGGCGGCTTTAGCAGGAGGTTCCTTGAGCCCCCTTCTGTGATGGGGCCAGAGAGGCCAGCCCCAAGGTGGGGGACTTAAGGACCTTGGGAAGGGTGTATGCTCCTAAAAAAACCTCCCTCCCCACTGGCTTGCGCCTTGTATTCCGCAGTCTGGGCTCCAGTGCTTCGGGTTAAGATTTTAACCCCACAAACCCGAGGATGACTGGCTTCATGAGCAGAACCGCCAATACGCCAACTGCAGAATGGAGGTTAGTGAGGAAAGCAGAGCTTGCTGAAGTCAAAGGGAAGGAGGTATGGTTATAATTTTGGAAAGCGGTTTAAAAATTAAAATGTGTAGGTTTTGGAGGAACTGAAATAGACACAGAAAACAATTTTAAATTAAAAATATTTAGCTACTCAAACTAACCGAATTTCTTAATCTTAATTAAGTAAATCAAACTAAGTTAAAGTTAATTTGGTTTAGAATTATCCCAGAAAAGAACTGTTTTTCTCCAGGATTATCGTCATGAGACGTGGCCACGTACAGGCAGCAGGAGCATCGCTGATGCTCGCCCAGCTTCCAGGAGCCCACCCAGTGCCCGGGGCACAGTTTCTAACACGACCTCTCCAACCAGGGCTCCTGGAAAGGTGGTATGTTCCTGTGTGGTGTTCTCAGTGATAGCAGGACTAAGGAGCCAGCACAAAGGGGCACCCGACCACCTGATTATTCAATGCAACATTTGGCATTGAAAAGAAAGTGGCACCCTCGATTCCAGTGGGAGCCATTTCTGAATGTCTGTGAATTTGTAACGATGCTCAGGAAGGGTAAGTTAATATGAAAGGTAGAGAGAAGTAGTGTGGATGTGATAGGGCATGCCTGATTTTTGTCGGTGTTAACGAGTCAGGGAACATCAGTGCACGTGTGTGTGCGGGTGGCTGTGCCCGTGTGTGAAGGACGGAGTTGTTTTTGTTTTTAGTAGTGCCAACTGAATGCATTAATGAAGCCCTAAAGGCAGCTGATGAGGTGAGTGGGATCTCTTGACGGTGTATTTAAACTAAGACCACAATGCCGTGGTGAGGTCTGGTGGCCCTGAGGGAGTAAGAGGGAGTAGGTCAGAGCGCAAGGGCAGCCCACCATTCCCAGAGCAGAGGTGAGTGAGGAAGGTGACAATGTGTTGGACGGACTTGTCACAACAGGGACAAGCACATATGGTGTCTTCATTAAAGTCAACTGTCCTGTAGAGGTGAGGGAACTAATAACGCCTCAGCATCGCACACCTGTGCAGTGGCCCTGCGGAACGATGACATCAGAGTGTCATCAGGCACTGTCCCTGGGGGAATAATGCCTCTTTAGGGGGCAGACTGGAGTTTTATATAAAATTAAGAGGAGTAATGGACAGAGTCTGATGCTCTAAAACTGTGGTACCGGTTCAAGTTCTTTATCGCACAATCACGCTCACCCTCCCTGGAAAGCAGCGTGTCCCTCTGCTGGGCGCCCCGCTCCGATTCCTGACTTCAATTTCTCAGTTTTTTTATTACTCTCCGCCATCTGTCTCCAAATACTTGAGAGCATTTGTGCACAGGTGAGAATTCTCCTCAAGTGAGGCAGAACCAACAGCAGGCTATAAATATTTTATGCTTTCCAGGATCATTTTCCTTCAGAATATTAAGAATTCATGCCAACATTTGATAACGGGTTCCATGAAGAAGTCTTTGCTTAGTGCGACATTTATCCTGGTGAAGGGTGGAAGAGAGATGGAATAAATCCAGAGCTGAGGTTTCAAAGCACTGACTGGGGCATCATTTAGAATATAGTTCATCCTGGTAGACGCACCTACGTATTAACAAAGTTTTAAATGCCGCTTCACAGACTATTTTCTTTAAGAATTTTTTTGGGGGGGCCAATCTCTAACTTACAGAAAAGCTGCAAGTACGTGCAGTACAAAGAACGCTTTTTCTTATGTCATCTGAGAATAAGCCACTGACAGGATGTCCCGTGACTTCAAGTCCTTTAGTGCATCTTCCCCGCAAACATGAACTTCCTCCTACTTTTATGGGCCGAGTTATGTTCCATCAGAATTCATACGTTGAGGTCCTAAGCTCCAGGACCGCGGATTGGGACTGTAGTGGGAGACAGGGTCTTGAATGAAAGGGGTCATTAAGTTGAAATGAGGTCACATGTGGGACCCCAATCTGTTCAGACTGGTGTCCACATAAGAAGAGGAGATTGGAACGCAGACACACACAAGGAAGACCATGCGAGGACACAGGGTGAAGATGGCCATCCATCTACAAGCCCAGGAGAGAGGGTCCAGAAGAAACCAACCCTGCCCACACCTTGATCTCGAACTTCCAGCCTCAACAACCATGAGAAGTTAAGTTTTTGCTGTTTAAGCCGTCCAGTCTGTGGCGCTTTGTTAAGGCGGCCTGAGCAAGCTGCGGGCCCCGCACAGCAAATCCACAGCCACAACACAGCCTCCCGAGTCAGAAAACGAGCCCTGATGCATCACTACTGTCTGGCAACCCTCAGGCTCCTTCCACGTCTTCCCCGTTGTTCCAACGTTGCCTGTTACAAGGAGACAGTTCAGGGTCACGTGTGATGTTTGGCTGTGTTGTCTCGTTAGGTTCTTTCAGTCTCGCACGGTGTCTCAGGAATTGTTCATCGACTTTTATGGCCTTGATACTTTTCAACATCACAGGCCAGTTATTTAGTAGAGTGTCTTGAATCTGGGAGGGTCTGATATCATGTGTCTGTGGCCGGAACCTCACAGAAGTAAAAATCCCATTCATTGTGAAACTTTCGACTTCCTTATTTCTATCTGTATGGGTTCCCTGTTTTATTCAGTGGGCTGTACTTTACTGCCACTCACTGTGATGTGCAAATTGCCCAAGATTCGGCCAGTGGGAGCCCCTGCAGGATGGCCACGGTGTCCTTCCGATATGCCCCCATCGTCCTCTGAGTGCTTTCTTGTGTTTCAGCGGGAGATGTTTTAGGCTGGCCTCGGACCTTGCTGCCCAGAATCATCCGTTTCTCCAGAGAACCCTGATTCTTTCCAGTGGGGCTTGGGCACCTGCAGGGCGGGTTAAATGTGCATGCACGTACCGCACTTTTGCACTGTGTACCTGGGTAATGTGTATTAGATGGTCTCTGGAAAACAGCACTGAATTTTCGCAGTCAGACATTTCCACTGTGTAGGACGCTGTGGCATCTATTTCCAAAATGTCTAGTCTTCATCAGTGTGAATGTCTGTCTGAGCAAAGGCAGGTCCATAGAAGAGGTCGTTGCAGAGTCTGTTATGAGCTGTCTGCATCCCAGACTCACGTCAGCTGGATACGCATGTTCCCCTCTGACCCTCACCCTTCTCGGTCCCATGGCACCTTCATATTGATTGCGACTCAGAGGTTAAGTGAAATTATCCACGTCACTCAGCCAGGTCAGCGGCAGAACAAGGATTCCATTTCTGGCTTTGTCTAGCTCCAAAGCTGATTCCCTCCCTGACTACTTGACCAGAATCAATTTGATAACTTTCAAATCATAGCTGAAGCCCATTTTGATTTTTACGGCACTGTCAAGATTTCTCAGGAGACGTGTTTCCCTAACGCGTGGACAGTTAGGTTACCTGATCATTGAATCCTGCAGTGTTTGTGCAGCTGCCGGGGAAGGAAAGCCATGCAGAGGAGCTCAACGGTGGTGTCAGGAGATCAGAAGCTCCCCAGGTGGATGGGGAGCTCACCTCCCCCCCCCCAAGGAATTACTGTCTCACCTCCCCCACTACTGGTGCCTGGTGCGTGGATGGTGTGAACACCGCAGGGCAGGCCTCCTGAGGCTACAGTCACAGCAGGGAGGGAACACAGGGCTGTGTGCCGAGTGCCGGGTGTGAAGGGGGCAGGTTTCCCAGCATGAGGACAATCTCCTTCCGGTGGTGATTCCAGACCACAGCTTTCACATACACAACAGCTGAACTCCATGACAAGGTTTTAAAACAAACACGCAAAATACTTTAACGCTTTTCCAAATAGCTCTGCTCAGTGTAATTTCAAACCAGGTATTTGACTGGCGGAGTAAAAACGCTCCGAGCTAAGGATTTACATCTTTTTTTTTTGCCATGTAAATTATGTTGACCAGGATGACAGAATCTAATAAACCAAACCCTTTAAGCACATGAAACAAATCACTCTTCCTTCTCGTTCTGCAAATATGCCCAGAGATCTGAAGACCGGTCTCCTGTGACGGTAACGTACTGTTTGGCTCCCATGAATATGACCTCGAAATGGCATCATTCCCACAGAGAGCAGAGGGGTTCCTGCAGCCCGCAGCAGGCAAGCAGAGCCAGCCCACCTGGCTGAGTCTTCCCTCTGGCAGCCCCGTCATGAGGCCTTCGCGGGAACATCGCTAAAAGACGTCCAGGGGAACAGAGTTATTTTTTTGAACTCAAGCAATCCACTGGAATTTCCCCTAGCGCAGATGGGTGACCACAGTCCACGTGGACCCTGGAATCCCTGTGCTTATTTCTAACAAAACTAACGTCTGATCAGCTGCATGAGAACATCGTAACTGCAGGATAGTCCCAGGCTTGTCTGGTTTTCAGGGGGAAAAAGAGAGCTCCGTGAAAGTGCAGGTCTCTTGGTAGTACTTTGTCCGCTGTAGCCTGCTCTCTTTACTTCCCGGCCCTTGGCCCTGAGTGGCTTTTCTGCAGCTTGGAGCAGGGGGACAGCTCAGGGTGGGGGGGACAGTGGCTTGGAGACCACACCTCACCCTCAGCTTCTGACTTCCCTTCGGCCCAGCAAAAGCTGTGTCCATGGCAACCCTCTTTGCTCTCCCCAGGTCTAGTCCGGTCCTTTACCTCTGCAGCAGGTTAAACACCCTTCAGAATCGGAGTTGGCATCTGTGTGCGGGCTTTGTGAAATGACTGGCGATGTCGTGCGAACAGATGGGAGCAGGCCCCTGAGCGGCAGAGCTGAGGAGCGGATGGAAGGTCACATCCGAGTTCCGGAGAAATCGCTGTTGCAGCTCAGCCCCGGGCAGCATCTCAGAGCCGTGGTGGCTTCACGACTGTGTGCTGGTTGAGTCCTGGCTAGGCTGCTGTCCCCCATGAACAGACAGCCTAGTCGGAGACAACGCCCGCCACGCGGGAAACTCAGAAGAGGAGCTTGCTAAAACGCCGAGAGCCATCGGTGGGCATGCTCCTGGCCAGGTCTTCCCAATCCATCCACATGACTGGGGCAAATTCATTAAAATGTACAGATTCTTGGGCTCTGAGTGGATTTAACGGTGGCTCTCCCTGCTACCTTTCAAAAAAAAAAAACAAAACAAAAAAACATGTCCATGTTCTAATACCTACATCCTGTGCATGAATGTGGCCTTATTTGGAAAGAGTCAGCAGATGTAATCAAACTAAGGATCTTGAGATGGGAGCATCCTGGATTAGTCAGTGGGCCCTAAACCCAATGACAAGTGTCCTCGGTGGGGCAGAGAAGGGGAGGGACACAGAGGCGCAGGTCATGGGATGACCTTTCTGCCGACCTGGCTCCTGGGGCCGTTTCAACCCCCTAGAAGCACTAGGTTGGGGTTACTTTGGCCGAGGGGTGCAGGGCTGCTCTTGGACAGGCCAGCGCTCCAGATGCTGGGGACTCTGCCACTTTTTAAGTCACCTTCTGAGTACTGTGTTGCTTATGCATTAGAACTATAGATGTCTCTAAGGCTTGGGTTTAACAAAATTTTATGAGACCCTGCTGTCTTCTGAATACTCTGAGAAATGGAGGTACAAAACTGAAAACCGTACCTTCTCTGTCTACAAGCTCAAGGGCAGATGAGAGCCCCATGGACAGCCGCAGCTTCGAGGTGCCCGCTCTGGCTGACACACCTTCCCGGCCACCCCGAGCAAGCCTCGCAGCAGCCTGGAGAGGCGGCGTCGCTGTCCTCATTTCATAGATGAGGACACAGCCGTGGAGAGAGACAGGTGGAGGACTACATTGTTAATGGTTAGGCCTCCAGGATTTGAGAGCCAGACAGGCCGGGGGTCAAAGCCCTGGCTCCAAGGTCACACCCAGGGGATGGCCTTCAGCCAGTCAGTGCGTGGTAGACATTTTCAGTTGCCTCCTGAGTGGTGGGCAGTCCGACGCATGTCCACTTTCTCATCCCCAGAACCAGCATTTATTATAAGGCCAAAGACGTGATTGCATTGAGGGTGCTGAGCAGGTGAGTTCATCCTAGGTGATCTGGTTCAGCCTTGAACTGGCACAGCCGAGGGCTCATGCACGGGGTCCGGCCCAGGCTGTGTCGCACGCTGTGACTCCTCCCAGGGTTCACCAGTCACATTGAGCAAGACGGAGGGTGTCATTTCCTTAGAATTCTCCCTCAGCCTGTCTCTACCTTCTGTTTGGTTGGCGTGTAGTTTACATTTTATCTGCAACACGTGTATGTCGTATCTGCAATCTGGGAGGTGCGGTGGAAGAACTGAAATGGAATCAGAAGGGTCCTTTCCAGTCCCCTGGTGGGTGGAGACTCCTTGCTCAGCAGGTGGAACTAGGAAGCATTAAGAGGAACTAAGAGATTGAAGGCAGGAGTGAGAAATCCTGCTTCTGGCTCCCAAGGAGCAATACAGCCCCAGGTCCCATTAGCAACCGGGGAGCCCCTGCTGGGAGGACCCAGGGGGACACTTCCTGGTAAGCTCCCTGCAAACGTGTGCCCTGGGGCCGTGGGGGTTGGCTGTCTCTTCTCGGGCACTCTAAACGCACTCTCCATAATTAGGGGCCATAAAAGGTGCTTGCGGCCCCAATTTTTATGTGGGATTTCATGGAATTCTGTGGAAGGCTTTTGACAATGCCCCCGAGGGAAGGAGAACTGTGCCCAAGGAAAATGTAGCTTCCACACCTGACTCGGCGAGAAGGGACCATGCAAGCCGCCTGACGGTATTGAGAAAACTCCAAGCAGCTGGGTGCTCACGAGCAAACCACACACGGTGGTCTGGACAGCCTGTCGCGGGGCCTTCTGAACCTAAGGGTACAAAGGCATGCGCCCATGGCCTCTGAGCTTGTCCAGGGTTTCTGGGGCATGGTTGGGGGAGGGGGAAACTGAGGCAGAGCCCTGAAAACTTACCTCATAATTGGAGCTCTGCTGATGGGAACTTTTTCCCACTTTTTTAAAATTTGATGGGATTGTTTCAGGATACCTGGGAGTCACTGGAGGCTGTGGGTAGGGGCTAAGCACAATCAGACCTGAGTGTTTGAGAGTACTGTATTTTTAGGACCATAAGGTGAGCCTACGTTTTAGAGGAGGAAAATAGGAAAAAAATTTTTTGAGCAAAAAATGTGGTAAACTATTTAATAACATAAAAAACATAATATTTCACCAATGTAAATGTAAACTACATTTACTAGCCAGGTAAGCTACATTTGGACTATAAGATGCACCCCCATTTTCCTCCAAAATTTGCAGGGGGAAGTACATTTTTTAGTCTGAAAAATACGGTAACCCATGTGCGGCGAGGAGGGAAAGATGCATTTGGGAGGAAGGCCGTGGAGGGCAGAGACGTGACCTAGGAGGTGGTTCTAATGTCCTGGCTGACAGCTGCTGGGAGCACCTGCCACAGGGAGGGAGGGGCTGTGGGACGTGCATCCAACACTAATTTAAGGAGGAAGGAGAAAAAATGTGTAGCCAACATGGTACAATTAGATGTAATTTAGGATACAGAAAGAACAACGTCAGTGAGAGAAACAAATATGAGGCTATTACTCGCAGAAGAAAACCGGTGTTTTCACGGCAGGTCTGTGTACTAGTGCACGGAGTTTGGGGAGACGAGGATCCAGGGTTACACGGCGACCGCCACCCAAGGCTGCGAGGCTGAAGGACACGCTCAGACCCGGAGCCTATGCCCGGTAGGGTTTCCCACGCTAAAACTCAAGGGTACCTGGTGTCTACAGACGTTGTCACTGCGTCAGGGGTGGGTCCAAGCTTCGAGGACCCTGAGACTCAGAGAGTTTTTGGAATGTTCTGCAAGACAGAGAATAGAAAGTTGTGAATACAAAATTCAGTGCTGTACTCTGGGGTCTGGGAAAGTGAGGGACCCTGAACTTCAGCGTCATCACCTTCGGGGTAAATCCGCCTGTGTACATGTAGTGAAGGTGTCAAATACAACAGTGAACAGCCAACACCTGGCTGAGGCACTTGCCGGCGGCCACCCCCACGACGCTCGCCTCCTGCCGTGTCCCACCTGAGCGTCATTCTCCACAGTGTGGGGCCTCTTTTAGAGAGTTTGCCACGGGAGTGTGTCTCTCCAATCTCGTTTTTCACTTTTGCACATTTCTGGGCTTTACATAAATGGTGTAAAAATGCACATATCATGTTGCCATTTGCCTTTTTAGCTCCAAGCACTTGTGGGATTCCTCTGTGAGGACTCCTGCGGCTGTCCTTGGCTCCCTTTCCCTCACATTGTCGCCAGGCAGGCGGTCCCTGCTGGGTCTCAAACCGTGACACCCCGTCCTTGACTTGCAAGGCTCTGTGTGATCTCAGCCTGCCCTGGCTGCTGTAACGAAATCCTTACCACGGGCCTGGGGGCAGAAAACAGCTTCGCCCTCCGGTTGTGGGCCCTGGACACCTGAGTTCGTTGGGGTGCCAGCCTCTTCCGGCCTCACAGCGCCTGCTGCGTCCTCCCTGGTGGAAGGGTGAGAGGCTGTGTGTCTGTGCACCGCACCTGCACGACCTCGTCACCTCCCCAAGTTCCCGCCGTTGAACACCATCCCCCGGGGGTGAGGATTTCAACAGCTAAATTTTGGAGGAACACAACCCTCGAGACTGTAGCACCTGCTGACTGAAATTAATTGTATTCCACAATATTTTTGTAATTAATCTTCGCCCTAGCTCACCAGTTTTTTGCTCTTACATTTCTTGTACTTGGCTCCAGGGGTGTGCGTGTGCAGGTTTTTCTTTGGTGAACACCTAAGGTTGGAAGCCCTGGGTAAGGCAGGAACTGTGGTTTCAACCCTTCCAGATAAGGCCTCCGGGGGCTTCTGCACCTGCTGCACTCACGCTCCTCCCCCAGCTGAGTGTCCCCTCCTCCGGCTGTGGCTCGGTGATCCCTCCCCACCCATCCACCCCACCAACCGCACCTCTTCCGCTCTGAAGCCGACTGCCCCTGGTTCCTACCAGGTCAGGCAGCTGGAGCGACCACGTTGGGTTGCGCTGACTCCACATCGAGGACAGGGGTTGTTGCTGTGTCAGGGCCCTCTGCACCTAGCACCAGGCTTGACATTCAGCGTGTCCTTAACACATATTTGCTGAATGAATGAAATCTAGCAGATGACACATGGGTACTGACTGCATTCGTACTCAATATTAAGTGTATTACAGAGCAGCATAGAAGTGCGGTGCTAAGGTCCGTACACTGGGACTTGGGCAGGCAGCCCTATTTGGAGAATGAGGGAAGCGATTCATGTCGCCGTCGTTTACTAACCGGGAGGAAGCGGTTACCAGCACGGATCGCAGCTGTGGACTGAGGCGGGTAGGCGCCGAAAGCAGCAGCTCAGACGACCCTCGTCTTGCCCCGTGTCCTTGTCACGGAGACGGAGCTCACATCCAGACTGAATTCTGACGAGGGGTTCGCTGACCGGGGGTGAAGGCGTAACAAAAGCTTTGCTGGGCAACGATCGTATTATTTCCTATTTCGCACGAATGACACCGGGGATACTGCACATGGTCAGTTTCAGAAAAGATTTCGAAGGTGGGCGTGGGCCCACGGACAGGCCCCAGGATCGGAACCCGATGCCAAAGCTGATTAAAGCAGCTCTTTTAAAAGCAGAAAATTTAACACGCTGTATCAAATCATAGGCAAAGACTACAAAAACTATCTAAAAACCCTGCATTACACTTTCCCATGGTTACTCAGAACTGAGACACATTTTTTTTCCTTTTGAAAAAAGTTTTGTGAAAGGAACTTAATGACAAGCTCTTTTCTTAAAGGGGCATGGTACCTCATGAGAGGGGAGCCCATGAAGATGAATATGGAAAAAAAATCAGTCCCAAACCCTAGACACAGGGCGGGGAGGAAGGCCGAATCCCCAGCAGCTCAGAGGCCAGGTTTCGGTGAAGCTACGGTTTGAGCGGGTCCTACGAAGGGTGGCGCAGGGCGAGCAGACTTCTCAGCCCGAGAACTGCCGCCACATCAGCGAGCAGGGTACCGAACTGGGACGTTCTACTGGGAAGGAGAGGAACAGAGACCAAGTCCAGGCAGAACCGCCCAGCCACTCAAAACATGTTACACCAGAGAGACGGGGCGTCTGCTGTGGTCTCTTCTGTATCTGGTAAATGTTTGGGATTTTCCATGATTAAAATTGAAAAACATTTAAAACAAGCTGTTAAAATAAAGTATGAACTGAATCAAGCAGGGAGGTTACCGAATACTGGAGACTGCTTGCCTGGGTGTCTGTCTATCCCCAATAGCCGTTTCAAGTGCCCATCAGCATTCTGAGGGACAAGGAAAAGCATTTCGGGGGGACCCTCAACTCTGAAGCTGCCGCAGGTAGGGGCAGTTCTGGGCCGGCCCCAACACGCTTAGACCTTCAAACAGGTGTGTGATCGTCCTTCCCTAGTGAAGGCCACCTTTCTCCATGTGCCCTGTAGCTTCTTCAGGTAAAACGGGGTGTGCCTTAGCCACAAAGGCTTCAGGTGGCTTGTCCTCACACCCATGCTTCCAGCAGTGAGGCCACAGGGCAGGCTCTGAAAGACTGGGACACGTCAGGGGACCTTCTGTGGTCCAGGCACTCGCACCTGTCACCTCATTCAGCTGTCCTAACAAGACAGGCCTGCCAGGCTGGACAAGGTGAAGGTACTGCCCAGGCCCACTCGCCTGGTGGGAACCTGGGCAGGCCCACCAGGCTTCCGAGAGTTCACGTTCCCACGGTGTCCAGTGCCCCCGATTCAGGGAGGGGACAGGTGAGACAGCCCGGATCACAGCTCATCCAGAGTGCACACCCTCCCTGCGATTATCTGACGAGCGCATATGAAGCATCCGGTCCCTACAGCTCTCGAGTTATTTTCAAACGTTCATCTCAAGTCAGATACCAATGGACACGGGAGGAAGCTGCTTCTGAGGTGTTAGTTTTAATTTTATTGCACAGATTTTATGTAGCTATAAAACATTAAAAAAGCATAAAATACTGAAGTATTTTCTTACTCACATGATGTAGGTATTTAATGAACATTTCTGATGAAGGATGGAGTTAAGGACAGCAGAAATCCTGCCCGGGGTCACCTACTATGCTCTATGTAAAGATTTTTCGCTGTAGAGGAGACTCTCTAACTCCGCTGTCTAAATGCAACAACTGCCCTGGTGCGTCCAGGTCGCCGAGCCGTCCTCCTTCCCGCCTCCCCGGACCGGCTCCGGAGCAGAGCGTGAAGACCAGGGCTGCGTCTGCGCCGTGCGGCATGCACCTAGGAACGCAGCGGGGTGCCGAGGCTCTGTGAGCTCTCAGGATCGATTGTCTTCGATGATGATAGTTCTTTTAGGGTAGGCTTCAAGTTCCACAAATATATATCGAAATTCATATTCGCCACTTTCTGGGTTCTGAAAAAGAGTATTTCACGGGGTCATTTTCCCGTCCAGGGCGTTCTGCAGCCACGCGCTCGGAATGGGCTTCCCCACCCCGCCTGCGCACCTCCTTCACTTCCAGGTGCACCGTTCCTTGCTTCCCAGGCTCAGAGCCCTGGATGTAGAACTTCACACGTATGTGTTTCAGCCCGTCTTTTACATATTCAATAAAACTGTCAAGAAAACAGAAGAACACAGGCCTAAATGACGCACTTAGAGATGAGCCCTGAGGCTTCCATGCGCAAGCCAAGTCCTGTACCTGACGTGCTGCCTTCGACCCCGTCTGGTCGGCTCCCCGTAGCCTTTCACGGGCTCGCCAAAGACACTTATTACCTGCGGAAGAGAAACGATACTTCAGTTGGTGACTGCTGTTTTTAAGTTTCTTAGGAAAGTATTCTTTGACAAACTGAGTGATTTATTTTAGGGAAAAAAATCAGTAAGCCCAGGGCCCTTTCAAAATGACAGCTCCAATAAAGGAAAAGTTATTATGCAAAACTCATCCCATAGCTAACCAGTATTTCCTGTGCAGAGACCGGCCCAGTAACTCAATGGTGGGGCCGGCGGTTTCAGCCCAGTGCAGGTGAGGGGAGGCTGTTCTCACCCTCACCGAACACAAGCACAGCAAACCAGTGCTCACATCTTTAAATGCCTGAACGTTTTTAGTGAAGTTTATCTAACGGGGTCCAACACTACCAGCTAAAAGGCAAACTGATTTTGTATTTTTGTATTTTTTAAAGATTTTATTTATTTTATCTTTAGAGGGGAAGGGAAGGAGAGAGGGAGAGAAATATCAATGGGTGGTTGCCTCTCGTGCATCCCCTGCCGGGAATTGAACCACGATCTTTTGGTTTGCAGGCCTGCGCTCAATCCACTGAGCTGCACCAGCCAGGGCCAAACTGATTTTTTAAGTCATTAAACACAGTGAAAACAAAAACCCAAGTAATAATAACCTCCTTAAAACAAACCAGGTCTATAGATGTGAATTAAGGATTCCTAATGAGAAAATTCACAACGAAATGGAAATGTAACTTTTATTGAATTTAAAATGCGAACATCTTGGAACCTTTAAAAAATTACTATCAAATCAAAACAAACAAAACTGCCCTTATTCTGTGCCGGCGCCAGCAGCACTGCGCTCGCCATGCCGAGCACCGCAGGGAGCAGCAGTGAGCTGGGGCGGCGGGGACTTAGGGGCAGTGGGGCCGGAGCACCTGAACCGACGGTTCAAACAACCAAACAGACTGAGCACAGCGGTATCGCGACATAAGGGGAGGGTCTTCTGTTTCTCAACCAGGCACAGTGCCTGGCAAAGGACACGACCTTGACACGCGCTGACAAAACTAGGTGTTCAGCTACGACGGGCAGACCTCTTGCGGGCAGCAAATTAAGTTATGCCTGTGGCACTGCTCTGCTCTGCTCACCGTGTTCTCTGCTTTGCCCGAAGGGCTCAAGCTCTGGGAAAGGCAGAGTCAGTCGCCGCCTCTTCGGAGAGGCCTCTTAACGTTTAATTAAGCAGCTATTCATATCTATTTCCTTTGAGCGTCAGCTTCCCCTTCTGCCAACGGGCTGGAGCAGAACCAGCCTGTGCTTCCCGTGGGGTTTCATGAGGATGGTGCACTGAGGGACCAGGCGCTTCAGTCCTGGGCTCAAGTGCGCTCTCAGTGAGAACCACTCCTGGGACACGGGGTCACGGGCCAGGTTTCTCGAGAAAGATGACATGCGTCACGCAACAGCAGTCCTGTAAAAAGGGATACTGCGCAACGCGACAGACACTTGAGAGCTGTGTAGCTGTCTGAGACTCCGGCACAGGCTAAGCATTTATTACTATAACTAGTACGAAGGCTTCCTCTTGTCCCGTTCCTCTCGCAGGGGTAGCCACCCCACGTGGATCCTTGGGTGCTCTTTGGGCACGGCGAGCGCAGAAGGAAGACCTAGTAACACTAACAACTCGCACATTACGTGTTCCTGTACGGATTTCACTAGTCTCAGAACCAGCTCGTGAATTCTGCTCTCTCGACTCCCGGAGCTTTCCATTATCAGGGTTGGTGTGACTCCGCCCTGAGGACTCACCTCTGGATGCGATCTGCATTTCTCCAAGGCTTTCCCGTATATCTTACTAGGACTGGATGACGAGAAAAGCTCTTTGAAAATCACGTAAAACAAGCTACCTGAAAAGCAGGAGGAGGAGACCAAGTAAAGCAGGGGCGAGACAAACAGAGAGTCAAATAGGTGTTCGGGGTCTTATACTTGCTGTGCTTTCAACCTGTAACGGTGATTCCAACAAGCACCACTATTAAGTAGGTGAAATCTCTTCCGGCTTCTTTAACTGTGAGGAGAAAAGAGCACAGAGTCACACGTGCGCTGGGCGCAGGCAGGACCCTCCAGTGCTTCAAGGGAAGGTGGACTCGGGGCCTGGCGAGCGGGCCAGTGTTCTGGAGCAGCCGCTCTCACAGGCCCCTGTGAGTCAGAACCAACTCAGAAGCACCTCTCGTCCAAATCACAGCCGGGAGGCGATGGGAGGGCGTGCTACTCTTAGAGACCTAAGATCCAGGGGTGGCAGGGACCATCACATTCCTGGCACCCACCAGTCTTCCTCTCGTAGAACCCACAGACCCCGGAGGAGGACGGCAGCCCACCACGCAGAAACGGGAACTCAGGGGAGGGCATCACACGGTGCCGGCCACTGATGGGGAGGATGCGCGGTTTTCCACCTCTACTGAGAAGGGGCGATGGTGCTCGGTCGCAGTGACGGGAAACGTGACAACAGAGCCCACGTGTGGTCCTGCCCAGCCATAACACATTTTAAGTGACTCGAACATTCGGGACCTGGGATGTCCAATACAGCAGCAGCACGCCACACGTGGCTGTTTAATTTAAAAATTAACCTAAGTTGCTTAAAATTAAATGAAAGCTGAGTTCCTCCACAGCAGCAACATTTCAAGGGATCAACAGGCGCAGGTGGCTAGTGGCTACCACGGGGGACAGCACGCACCCCGAACACTTCCACCACTGCAGAGTTTTATCTGGCAGCACCGCTCTGGGTGTCCCGCGGGACATGCCACCGCGTCAGAGCCGACAGTAACTGGTGGCATGTGTGTTGGGAGGCCTGGGCAGACATGTGTACTCCAGGTGCAGGGATGGCCCAACCACGGTTCGGGGCCCATCAACCGCACCTGCAAAACTTGTGGGAGTACACTGTAGGGCACGGGGGACCCACCGCAAAGACAAACTACTGCACCCGTCAGTCCTTCCACTGTGCCTGGCGGGCCCCTCTGGGCTCCGCAGGCAGCCTGCCCGCGTGTGGGATACTGCCCCCATCATGCACCTTGAGCGGGGTCCAGGTCAGACCGGGCTCTGCAGCAGGCCTGCCTGCGCTGTGACCTGTGCTGCTGCCGCAGCCACATGTCCTGCCACCTCGGCGCCTCTGACCTCTGCGCACAGGCTGTCCCTTCACGCTCGACTTCTAATTAGGCTGGGTGAATGAGACACTGCATCATATTTTTGACACATTCAGCTGATTGCAGAAACTGGTACAAAACAACTCAATCATTTGTGTTATAAAGTACATGCACAGAAATGACGGAAACCAAATATTAACATCGACATCTTTGTGTGATATAATCATGGGTGTCTGCATGGCTTTCTTCGCTTCCTTTTCACTTATTTTTTCTTCACATTTGTGAAATGAAGAAAAAAACTAATAAAAAACCAAAACGCTTTCTTACGTCACTTGTGAAAACTTTGCTGACCTTCCCTGACAAAATGACATTTCACCTTTCCTATTCTGTATGTTTTTTCTATCACTGCTGGGTCACCGGGAGGGAAGCGCTATTTCGGACATGCCCAACTCTGCGGTGCGTCACATGTAACTCAGTAACTGGGCAGGGCAGCAGCCTCTCAAACTAAGGGTTTACTGAGTTGAACTACGTGAGTTAATTAATCCCTAGGGATTGAGACTCAGTAACTTCTTTTCTAGTTATTCTAGCCAGCTACTCTAGATCATGGCCTCCCTAGTCCCTTTTCTCTGTAACGCCACTCATCTCTTTCCACGGCTTGTTTCACGCTCCGCATCCTCTTCCCACTTCAGTGGGAGACTCTCTGCACTTTAGGATTTCTTTGGCACAGCCATTAGCAACCGTTCAAGTGCGGGGCACAGACAAGACGGAAGTTCACGAAATCCTTGCGCATGGTTCCAAACAGCACAGGCTTGGATATCAGAACATCGGAATTAGGGACATTTGCATTTAGTTTTCAGTTGCCTGAATTTGGGGGAATGTGCCTCCTACCTTAGAACACTAACGTTTGACAGACTGAACGTGAGAGTCAAACGGATGAAATAGCATCAGGCGATCTACTTGTCTATTTTCAAGTATTAAGCAATGACTTAGTTTTATACAGCTCTCTCCACCCTAAAACTACTGGAAGTTGAGAAAAATTTTCTAGACGTAATTCAGCTTTCAAATTTGAGTTGAAATGTATGAAGGATATTGCAGGCCCGTACTCTCTGATGCTAAACTATGTTTAGCGGTTCCGCCTCTTAATTCGTGTGAATTGACTCGGCACCCTTGGCGCCGCACTTCTACAAAAGCACACGGGCAGCTCCTGTCACACTGGCTGAAAGGCCGGTCCTTACTGGAGAGTCCCCTTTACCTTTCTGTGCCGTAGAGACGGCGGTCTCTGCCCTCTGACTGTGCACAGCCACTTCCTTGCTGCCGTCCTCCTTTGCTCTCTGGAGGCCACGGCCCTGCGTCCAGAAGGTCCTCGGGGGGACTCCGAGGATACATCCGGGCCGCACCGGTTTCCGCTCGTGCAGCCCCCATCTCCTTCTGGGTTCGGTTTTCAAGCAAGCTCTGCTAAGTACAAAGCGTGGCAAAACCAGGCGCTTCCCCGAGGACCCGTGCAGCTTCTCCGTATACTGCACAGCTCGTAGAAAAGAACAGATCATTGTCACAGAAACCTGCTCCACTTAGGGAAGAGGCCAACCACGACCTGCAAAGCCTCACGGGCCCCTCCACGCCCAGCCGGACCTGTGATCCAGGGCACACTTTCACGCCGGTAAGGCTGCACGACGTGCTCGACAGAAACGTGAGCTCCGGCAGAGCTTTTAAGACGAAAGGTCTCCTGAAAGGAGTTGCTGTGCACCGCCCCTTCTCCTTGGTCCCCTTTTTGGTTGAATTAAAGTGTTCTGACTACCTTTTAGGTTGACATTCACACTCTCCCCGCCATGCCTTTACAAAGTACCCTGGGAGATCTCTAGGAATCCTGGGAATAGTAGTTTTAGAACTTCCCTCTTCTCTGAGTTGCTGTAAGGAGGAAGAGTCAAAGACTACATCTCCCAGAGTGCAAGGCTGCCGTACTCCACTCCTCCGCTCCCGGTCTCCCAGACAACCCCGCGCAGGCTGCCTACGCATGCGCTGCGCGAAGTTAGTTTTGGCAGGATTCGAGTTGTTGGACCATAGTTCTTTAACTCACCAAAGTCAAATTAGCAATTGCAAACTGCATGTTCTTGGGGCCCTTTAGAGAGGACTGTGTAAACGGAAAATTCTCCGGTCTGACTGTGGGTCTGCCCTCCCTTCTGGGCAAATGACATAACCTTTGCATTTCACTTTCTTCCTAAAAAAAGGGACAGAAAGTAGGGTGAGCTACAAAAGTGCACGTAGGATGGAACGAGGCAGCCACAATAACCACACGGAGTTACAAACCCCGTGCGCTCGGAAATCTCTAGAAGTCGCTGGTAGAGCCGACGGAAAGGCGCTTCTGCGCACGCGTGTCGCGGAGGGCACCGGCGTCGGGCGGGGCGGGGGCGGTGCTCTTTACCTTCCTTAAGTCGCTCCGCCTACGCGTTCCGGCCGGGTCTCCATGGCGACCAGACGCGGTCGGCTTTTGCAGCAGCAATGGCTCGGCTTCCAGGCCCTGCGCCTGCCCCTCGGGGGCGTCGGCGCGGCCCCGGGGAGCGACAGGTTCAGGTGACGGTCCCCCTCTCCCGCAGCCCTGCTGCCCTTTCCCCTTTCTGTTCATTGGCTCTTCTTTGGCGCGTTGCAGGCGGCTCCTGTCAGTGCGGGAAAGGTCTGGAAGAATAGAGGGAGGAAGTATCTTCAACTTGGAAGTGTGGGGCCACCCCAAGTCAGGGTACATGTCCAGTGGCCCCCAGGAAAACTTCTTCCCTTACCGTTAGGTCAGTTATGGGCACTGTGGGGTCGCGAACGTGGGAAGCTCCCCAACCTCTGAGCAGCGCCTCGCGGGGACCTTCCGCACGAATGAGCTGCACCTGCCCAGACAGGTTCGCCACATCAGTCTCCACCTGCACGTTCTGAAAGGGCGCAACTCCGTAACGCGCTTGCTCCTAAGGCCAGGAGTCCCCTTTCGTCTTTTTGTGACTTTCTAACTTGCAGAAGTAGAAACGTTACGATTTTCTGTTCCGCTCACGGTCCGTGAGTGGAGGACATGGGGCGCTAAGCAGATTTCTCCGGCAGGCAGGGGGGTCCGGGAGCGCCCCCTGCCGGGAAGCACTTTCTGCATGTCCGACTACGACTCCAGGCCAAGTCTGTGTCCCTAAGCAAACTCAGAGGGATGCCTCTGGGTGGTCGCCCTGTAGGGCTCAGCTCCTAACCCTGTTCTGCCGGTTTTCCTTCCATTCTCCACTGAAGGGTCGTCCTCTTCCACAGTAAGAGAAGGCAGCTTGGAGGAGTAAAGTGGAGAAAGGGGCACGGGGCAGGGGCAGGAGGCTGCAGCTGCTTCCAGACCATCAGGTTAACGCCCAGGGATGACGGCTCTTTTCCCAACGCAAGTGATCCAGTGTGTCAGAAGTATCGCGTGCTGTTGTGGTCCCTTATTAAATCCTTTCGTTTTATCGCGAGCGTTCCTAGCTCTGTATCCATCATTCCAGTCCGTTTACCAGGTAGAGGGATAATGCTAAGGACAGTCTGCGTTCTTGAGAATTATCCTTCTGTTTGTAAAAGTCTTCTTGATTTACAGATATAGGAGGTCATGCCTATTATGCCTTCTGATACATCAATGTCTGCGCTAAAGCATTTTAAAGCTACTTGCCAGTTCAACTACTTGTCATTTTTTGTTTTCCTGAGTCTCCAGGACTGCGTCCTGTGTCCACCCTAGGGTTCCAGCACCTCACCCTGGTTTCCGAAGCAGGGTACTGTCCCTTAGTGTTATGGTAATAGTTCCTGAGAGAGTATCTGTAATGCAAGACGTATTGTACCTACTGCAAGCCTTGTGACAAGTGACATGGTGACAGTGCCTCCAAAAATTCTTTTCCAGTAGGAGAGAAAGACTGGCATTTAAATAGGAAGCTTGAACTTTAAATCATTTTGTCACTATTACTAAAATTGGTCTTTATATATAGCGCTCTGTTACTGGGCAGCAGAATGACTTTTAGACGACAAATCTTCCATTACTTAGTAAGGTGACTGAACTTCCTGGTGCAGTGATGTAGTCTGAGTGCCTGTCATTTGTCCCGGCCTGGGAGCCTGCATGTCCACCTGTGATCTGGTGATGTATACATTCTTTTCGGTAAAGGAAGGTCAGGTGCAAAGAAAGATTGATTATGGTCTAAGTAGGCAGTTATTTCAAATGTGTGAAAGCAGGAAAGGAGCCAGAAGTTCCCTTTTTAAACACAGAATGTGAATATATAGATAAATATCATAAACTGTAAGAAATGTAGTAGAAAGTGTATCAAGTTGGCCTAATTTATACTTTCTACAAGTTGGTCTAAATTCTTGGTATTAAAAATGAGGCCCAGGAGGTAGATTTTTTAAAAAATATACTGAACTAATTCAAAGCTGTCAGGCAAAGATCTGTGACATGAAAAAGTGTTTTTGAACCAAATGTCCTCGTACCAATCACACCAGCTAAGTGCGCACTTAACTTTGTGGAGAGAAAGGTCCTTGTGGGCACATGCACGGGCCCTCCTGACTCTGGAACGCTGTGGTCCCTGGGCGCGGGCGGGCGGGCATTTTACGGAGAAGTGGAGACAGGCTTTCCGGGGTCCTGAAGTCTGCTGGTAAGCCGGACCCTACAGTGAGACCCTAGAACACTGTCCGGGGAGGCCACTCAGGAGAGAGGGGCCTGGGCTTTCTCGGTTTGTAGCCCACACAGGCCCCGCGATGGCCGGGTGAGCCCTGCCCTTGTGGGTACCATGCCTGCTCACCAGTCCCAGTGCTGTGTGTAGAATTTTTTCCCAGCAGACAACTTTGAGGTGGACGTTCTTGAGTGAAGGCACAAGGAGCATTTTTTCACCTTAGGAGATATCCCTAGAAGGATGCGTGTGCCTTTCAGGGTCTTGCCCGGCGCTTCTGGGTTTGGCTCTCCATGCCATGTGCAGCCGTTCACGGTCCCGGCCGAGGATGGCCGTGCCTGTCCGTCCCCCGCAGCCAGCGCCGTCCCTCACCGTGTATTTGGTCTTCGCTGATTTGCTAGATCGAAACCGACCAGTAGAGCGTGTTAATTTACTTTTCTTCAGTTCCTTTGGAGAGGCCAAAGGGAATAGTTTTTATTTCTTCTGGCATCTTTGGACTGAAGAAATGTAACGGCAAGACACTATTATCAATTTAATAATGCTTTTAAATGCATCTGTTTTTGCTTAACCACAGCAGTGTTCATTAAGTAAAAAAAATTGTGAAAAAGTCTAGTGAGACATGTCCCTCAGTCTTCACACGAGACGCGGAGGCAGACTTTGTGGGTCGGCCCTTCACACTGGGGGGGTCTGCAGGGTGCCATGGCGGCTCCTGAGAGATGTTACTCTTCGGTGGAGGAGCAGCGGACTGTCTTAAATGGAAGTTCTTGCCACTTTAAACCTGGATATTAGAGACCTTTGTCGACTGAAAGTATTTTGTTTTCAAATATGTGACACAGGTCAATATAAAAGTTTGAAGCACAGTGAATCACTTAAGAAATGCTTTTAATTGTTTAAAAATGTACCATGTAGTTTCTCTTGTATGTGAAACGTAAGAAAACTAATGAACAAAACAAAAACAGACTCATGGGCACAGAGACCAGAGGGATGGCTGTGAGAAGGGGGTGTGGGAGGGTGTGTGGAAAGGGGGAGGGGAATACAGTCAGTAATACTGTGATCAGTTTGCCGGTGACAGATCACTAGAGTTAGTAGGGTGATCACACTGTAAGGCATGAAAATGTCCAATCACTATATTGTACCTGAAACATAAACTATCAAACACCAGTAACACTTAAATAAAAAATTAAGAAATTGTATATTGTGTTGAATAACATACCCCATGGCCCCCATTTTGTCCACCTGGACCTCAGGGTGTGACTTTATCTGACAGCAGGGCCTTTGCAGATGCAGCTAGTTAAGGTGAGGTTGTGCTGGAGTGGAGCAGGTCTTCCGTCAGACGCAAGCGAAGTCCTTAGACGAAGGCCCACGGAGGCCCCTCCACGCGCAGGGGAGGCCCCTCCACACGCAGGGGAGACACCTCCACACGCAGGGGAGGCCCCTCCACACGCAGGGGAGGCCCCTCCACGCACAGGGGAGGACCCTCCACACGCAGGGGAGACACCTCCACACGCAGGGGAGGCCCCTCCACACGCAGGGGAGGCCCCTCCACATGCAGGGGAGACACCTCCACACGCAGGGGAGGCCCCTCCACACGCAGGGGAGGCCCCTCCACACGCAGGGGAGGCCCCTCCACGCGCAGGGGAGACCCCTCCACGCACAGGGGAGGCCCCTCCACGCACAGGGGAGGACCCTCCACACGCAGGGGAGGCCCCTCCACACGCAGGGGAGAGGGCCATGTACAGGAGGAGCCAAGATGGCGGTGCTGTGGCCACGCGCCGAGGGACACCAGGGATGTCTGGCCACTGCCGGAAGAGGTCAGGAAGGGCTGTTCCCTAGAACCTTTGGAGGAAGCGTAGCCCTCCCCACACTGTGGTTTTGGACTTCTGGCCTCTGGGACTTGGAGACAGTGAGTTTCTGCTGTTTGAAGCCACCTCACTTGAGGAACTTGGTTAAGGCAGCCCTGGGAAGAAATTGTGCTTTACCGCTGAATACCGTGCTAGAGCCGGCTGGCCAAGTTGAAGCTTTTCTGCTGTGGAATTCATTCTTCAGCTTCCAAAAACACTATTGCCCCCCCTACCAAGTTGCTGGGGTCCCTCGTCGTGCCTCCAGTTACTCCTCACGTCCTCCTTGAGTGATGGTCCAGGTACACCCCGGCAGTCAGCTTGGTGGGAGCAACCGACAGTGGTTGAACTTGGTGAGTGAGGTCCAGACTCCCTCCGAGTGACGGGTGCTGGCGGACTGAGCGTGCGGGCAGGTGTGCTCTGGCTTTCTGCCCCTTCCTGCAGAGCGTGCTGGCCGGGAGGTGGGCCAGTGACTGGTGTGAGCGTGGTAAAGAAGCTGCCTCCAGACCTGTGCAAGGGGACCAGCCTGCTCCCCAGGAGTCATTCCTGCCAGCCAGCCACGGCGGAGACGGCTCAGTGACTGTGGCTCAGTGCCTTTCTGGGTGCGTCAGGCCCCACCAAGCTGCCACTGAGTGTCACAGCTTTTGATTGCTGATTTTGGTTCAAATTATTTTAGGAACTTCTGAAGAGGACCAATTGCATATAATATTATACCCAATTTCATCGAACCTTTATATTGATTGTGAAATTCAGTTGTTTTATGCAGCACTAAGATAAAAAAGGATGGACAAAGTGTATTTCATTGAACATGAGGGGTTAAAGTGTGAACGAATTTGTGGGTGAGTGAGGGGTACCTCTGGGGCTGTGACCACCCAAGCTACAGTTGGAACCGGCCACCACCCCTCGAAGGTCAGCCGAGTCGTGGGTCCTGTTGGCAGTTCTGGCTCAGAAATCTAAAAAGGTTTTTCACTCTGCTGATGGTATTTTTATTAGGTTTTGTTGCTGTATTATTGAGATCTGAGACCGGACAGTGAGTACATTTTGTCTTTTTTCCCTTTTGTGTCCCTTACGTCCATGTTACTGAGCCTCTTTGATGCCGACAGCCCATGAGCACAGTGAGTGGTAAATATTAGTCTTAGAACACAGGGGAGCGAGCCCGGCTCTCAGGCCACGGGCGCTTCCCAGCCTGGCCCGCCCTGCCTCTCTTCCTGCCTTTGCCGAGCGAAGTTCCACAGTGCGCACTCTTTGGAGTCTGCGAACCCCTTGGAATGTGGCCTTGGGGAATGGACAGCTGCCTTCCGTTGTGGCAACTTGAATTTTCCATGTTTCCTTTCAGGAGGCGGCCAGGCGCCCGGGCTGCTGCATTCTGTACGCCCGGGAAGCAGCACACCCTGGGTGATGGGCCCTGGGGGAGGCCCTGCCCGCACTGCCCTGCGTGGCTGGACAGGTAAGGGGCACAGGTCGTCGGGCCCTGCCCTGGGAGGCCTCTGGGATGCAGCCATAGAGACGGTTGCAGCACCGCGCACGCCGGGCTGCTATTCTGAGCCCTCTAACAATAGAACTGCGTGGGAAGAGCGCACAACTCGGGGAGTTTGATGTGAGTCACCAGCTGTCACCACCGTCATTATTAGACTAATTTTATGAAGCTAAACGTCTAAAGTGATAAGTCAATTTAATTTTCCCCTTTTAAAAAAGTTCTTTAAAGTGATTCACTTTGCTGTTGAGATAGACACTTGAACATGGAGAGGATTAAAGTGTTGTCTTCTAAATGTTCAGGATGGCTCTGAATTCCTTAGCTTTGGGACTTTGGGAGCCCATTTTGCCATGGCAAGGTTCTATGTTGTGGCCTCCGGAACAGGCAGCAAGAGCTGTGGAATCTTTTTTTTTTTTTTTAACTTACAACTTGAAATGGCCGGGGTTCACACTGTTCTGAGATTCACAGAGTCTCAGCTCTGTGCCAAGCACAGTGTGAAGCCCCAAAGGCTTGGGATTGTCGTAGACCCTTCTCAGTGGAGGAAGCGAGGCTCGCACGGTCTACAAATTGCAAAAATCAGATGAAGATGTAAGTTGCCTGATTTTGAGTTTTGGGCCGTTAGTACTATTATCATAACTAGCTCAGCTAACAGTGCACAATACTTTTAGTGTGCTTTTTAAAAAGAAATGAAAAGCCAAAAAAAAAAAGAAGAAAAACCAAAACCCTGCATTAAGGACATCAGTTGAAGCTTTGAACTCTGGCCTTCGGGAGTAGAATCAGTCCTACGATAATCTGGTAGGAGAACAGAACCAATATTCATTCAGTTACTTCTTTGTGCCAGATACTGAGCCTGGAACCGGGACACAGATGGTGAGCCGCTCACCTCCATTCTCACGAGGCTCACGGTCCTTAGTAGGGGAGACACGTGAAAAAAATTGTGAATGGTATGCTGGGTCTGTGTCCTCGAGCAGACAAGCAGGTACATGCCCCAGCACAGTGGCTGGGATGGTAGGGCACAGCGTGTCTGCGGAGGTGACGTGTAAGCTGGGAACTCAGCTGAGGCGCGGGAGCGTGACGTAGGCAGCGGGCCAGGACAGGGAGAGGTGGACAGGGAGAGGTGGCCCAGGGGAGGCCCGGGTCATGGGGAGGTGCTCGGGTGATTGTAAGCACAGAGGGGTGGTGTCACTTGATTTTTTAACCTCTCTTGTTTACTTGTTTCCCAGTCTCCCTTCTCTAGAAGGAGGGGTGGTGGAGAGACACAGGCCAATTTGGGACGCACTTGGGGGCCCACGTGACATGACTTGTTTACGTGTTAGGTGCAGGCGGGGAGAGCAGGTGGGAAGTAGGAATCGGAACCTGTTGAGTGGGCTGGTAGGTGGAGGCTCTGCTTGTCGGGGTGGGAAAGCTCTTGGGATGGAGAAGGGGCGGAGTCCGGCTGAAGGGACGGTGGTGGTGAGCCTAGTTGAGGGTGGGGACCCGGTGGGGGGAGTCCCGAGAGCCATGGCACGGAGGTCTCGGGAGAAACGGCAAAAGCGAAGGGGCGCAGGGAGCAGCTGGGGGAAGGCGGAAGAGGAAAGAGCAATGAGGTCCCAGAAACCAGGAGGGGCTGTGGTGTGGCCAGGAGAGGAGACGCCTGCACCTGTGCACCTGCAGGATGGGGCCTGGCAGGGGGTCCTGCTGGGGGGGCCTGGCCTGGGGGCAGCAGTGCAGACAGGCTTTGTTTGCTCTGGTTTTTTCTAGAAGCTTGGCAGCGGGAGGGAGCGAAGGAATTGCCCCTGGTACTTGGAGGGAGCTGGGGGCATGGCCAGGGTCACTGTAGGATGCGGATTTGGGGGAGTGTGTCTCGGACACACTGATGTGAGTGACGCAGGACAGGGAGGCAGGAATGGAAGGTGGAGCCCTTGAGGGGACACAGGGCTGGGCTCCCGAGCTCAGGTCCAGACGGCGGCTTTGTGAGGAGGCTCGAGCTTCCTCCAGGGACAGGGAGCAAGCACATGTCGGGTGCAGGAGCGGAGCAGCGGGCCCACGGAACGGACCGGGACCGGGACCTGTGCATCCCGGAGTTCCCACATGGCTGAAGGTGAAGGTGCACAGATGAACTTGAGCTCAGGGAAGCGTGTTGACCTGCAGCAGATTTTCCTGCTCCGACTCTTCGAACTTCTCCAATGGCCCTGCGTCCCCCCTTTCTCTCCGCCCCCACCGTCCCCCCCCCCAGCCCACCCCGTGGGGTGTGAGGGTAGAATCACCTCCCAGGAAGCAACCCTGTGTGAGTGTGCACATCAGCTGGGCCAGTGTTAGGGCATCTGATTGAAGCAGAATTACCGACGTCTTTGGTCTCCACTGTTTTCGCTGTGAAGAGGGTTTTCTCTTTCTGTGAGAGGCACAGGGAGGCCCACCGCCTGTCAGTGTGCTGGTCTGCTGGGTCGGAGGGTGAGCCTGTCCAAGTCCTTCTTCAGTGGGATTTTATTCTAATTAAGTAATTGTTACAGTTGCTGGACGCTTTTCTGAAATGTTTTCTTGAAGTTCAACTCCACATTTTAAAAAAATTACACTGATTTAAAAAATAACTACAAATTGGGAAATAGTTGAATCAAAATATGAAAAACTACAGTGAACGGATAACCGAAATTGTCGCAAAAATGTGTTTCTTGCAACTTTGGTATCAGGCAGTAGAGACCTTTCTCACCTGACTCACATCCCAATTTAAGATCTCAACTAGAGAGTGTGGGCAAGCCGGAGGGTTTTGTTCCCTCCGACCCTCCATCCTGAGCCCCCCTCCCCCCCAGTACAATCTCCCGTGGCCCCCTTTCGTGGCCCCCCACCCCGAGTCCAGGGCGTGCACTCCTGATGTCCTTATTGTCGGCTTTTGTAGAATTCTAAGGCCATAGGAGTCCGTGGGCTATTGAGAATGCATCTCAGCGCCATATTTGTAGGGCACGTGAGTAAAAAAGGAAAGTACCCCTGAGGAGCCCTGATGGGGCTTGGTGTTTCCTTGCGCTCAGAGGAGCGGCCAGGCCAGAGGGCGTGTGGGGCGGGGCAGCCGGGCACGGGTGGAAGCGCCTCAGCGCTTCCTGTTCCACGCAGGGCTTTTCCCCTGTCTCCGAGGGGTGGGGATTCTGCGTTTTTCCTACTGACGGCTAAGCATGCATCTGCCTCTCGTTCCCACCTGTCTCTCCGAATCACGCTCCTGTCGTGGCGGTGGGGGGGTGGGAGCCCGCCGGGTTGAATCGGGGGGTGGGAACGTGCTTAAAGGCCCAGGAACCAAGGCAGCTCTGTGCAGCCAGGTCTCGGTGCTGGTGTGTGTGCTGAGCATCGCGGTAACGGAGCACACCACGGGGACCCGGCAGAAGATGTCGGGTGGCCTGCGGGCGGGGGTGGGGGGTTCTCTTAGGGCCTCTTCTTCGTACGCAGAGGACGGCAGCGGTGTTCTGGGTGAGACTCCCACTGCTCTGAACTGACCTCCACCCCCACCCCCCACGCCATAGCATGCCTGCAGAAATCTTGCTGAAGATTCTGTCCTACTTGGATGCTGCCACCCTGCTGTGCGTGGGATGCGTGAACAGGCGCCTCTATCACCTGGCCAATGACAAGTAAGGAGAAAACCAGACGTCTCTGTCCGGGTCTGATCGAGTCCCATCCCACTGTCTTTGGAAGTTGTCCTTTGGGAGCTTCTGATGACATCACCCTCATGGTTCTGTTCGCTTCCAAAGGATAATCTTAACTGTAGAAGTTCAATTGTATTGATGAGCGTCTTAGTCCTCATTAAGAGGGCGTATTAATAATTGGATGGATGAACAATGCATGTTTTGGAAAGTTGAGGGTATGTTCTACACATTGCTTCTGAGGAGAGGCCAGGAGCATGTAATGTGACCAGTTACACTGATGACTTCCAGGGGCCCCATTTGAAGGGGGTTCTCCGAGGCCCCTTACCTTGGGGGGGCCACCTCCCTGCCGTGCGGTGAGGCCTCGGCGTGGGCACGGCTTGCCTGTGGTCGCCGGGGCAGGCATCAGGCCGCCTCGCACGTCACGGGGGTGGGGGGTGTCTTCCAGAGCTCTGGGAAGCGCGGTGGGTCAGAAGGGCGCATTGGCCCCGCTCCTGACCGGCGGCGCCCGACCGGTAGTCGGATCAGATAAACAAGCTCTTGTCCCCGAATCCACCTCAGCATTTGAACAGGGGGCGTGGAGCCTTGGTGACGCAGAGGTGGGCGTGTTGGGGTTGCAGACTGACGAAAGCGCCTTACGGTTGACACTTGCACTGTGTAAATAGTCACAGGCAGCAGTCTAGACCACGACACTTCAGCTTTGCAGGAGGCTTTTGTGGCCTTCAGGCCGTTCTTACGGTGACGGTAAGGGGGCCTGTGACGGTGGCCCCGTGCGCGAGTGTTGGGCATGGCGGCCATCACTGCGGGCGTGAGTGGTCCGTGCCCTGCCTGTCCTCGCCACGGCCTGGCCGGTTCTGCGGTTGGTGAGTGCCCGGGCAGGCACAGCGTAGAGCGAACTTCTGACGGAAAACAGGAAATCCTGAAGGCGGACAGCTTGGCGTGAACTGCCTTCGTGGAGAAGTCACGGGGAAGCCCTGCTAGAAAACAGAGGGAGGCGCCAGAGAGGTCTGGCCGCGTGGGCGCTTCCCGGGGAGCCCATGCGATGCCCAGATCCAGGGGGCGGGGGGGGGGGGAGGGCTGGGTGGCGAGTGCGTGTGTCTGCGGCGCGCTCCTCCTCTGCTGCGGTGGGCACTGTGTGGCCGGCACGGTCGCTCCCTTCCTGGCTCCCGGGCCTCCCCCAGGCTCCCCGCGGACTGGGGGCTTCCTGTCTGCAGCGGATCGCCCGCTGCTCACTGCCTCTCTGCCACAGGCCATTCCATCCCTTTCCGCACTGAGTGGAACAGGGAGACATAAATTAGCAAATAATTAAACGTATCCACATGAACTCCACCTTTTACATTAGGATGTAGATGTTAACCTCCGCCTCAGTTTCCCCCAAGAGCAGTTGACCTCTCTTCCCCGGAGGGGCGCGTTGGCTGGGAGGGCGGCACGCTGGCCCAGGGGCTCTGCACCTCCAAAGTCACCTGCTGCCGCCACCGGTGCGTGACAGTGTCTCTTAGCTGGCCGCTGTTTTCTCTCCCCTCAGTTCCATTTGGATCAGAATCTACTCATCCGCCTTTTCCCCAAAGAGATACAACTGGGGAGCCGATGCCGTGGAGAAGGCAGCAGAGTCCGTGAGTCTGCTGTCCGTGGGGGACAGAGAAGCTGGGCACTGGAAGAAGGAGTTCGTCAGGAAGCGGATGACCTCGCTGAAGGCGGCTCTGGCTCAGGTCCTCAAACCCATCAACCTGTACACGGGCCTCCCGGAGAGAACCAAGGAGGCCCTCAGGTACGACGTCGTCTGCGACAGGGGCGTCAGGCCGGCTCGGGTGCTGTTGACCTTCAGAGAAGAGCGAGGTGTGAGCCCCGACGGCTGTGTGTACGGGGCGTACGGGCCAGTGTGTGTGGGGTGTGTGTGTGTGTGTGTGTGTGTGTGTGTGTGTGTGTGGCAGAGGGAGCTGTCTTTAGACATCTGTGTGTGTTTCTGCGCATCCATAAAATGTATCTTCCTAATCCGGACAAGTGGTTTCAAGCTTTAACGAAAAGTGGAAATAGCCTGGTGCTGTGCTCCGGTGGAGCAAGAGCGTTCAAGGCCGTTCTCTCGGGCAGAACTTTTTTTTTTTTAACTTCTCTACGTGTTGCCAGTCAGTGCTGGGGACGCAGGAGATGCTCCCTAGGTGATGTTCGTTAGGGGAGGAGAGACGGTGTAAGGAGAGCCCTGTGGGGGCAATGGACGCTCGCCGCGGGCACGTCCGTTCCGAGAACCTTGACTTTGGTGGTGAGGAACTAGTTGCTGTGGAGATGATATGTGAAACAGACTTCAGCATTTTTTTTTTCCCCGCGAGGCAAACATTTTCAGCCTGCTTCTCTCTCTGCAGAATATCTGGTATCGGCTGGGTCATCATATTGAGAGAGAAAAGTGGGAGAGAGCACGTCCTGGAGCACGTGGATCTTTTCATCAACGACTCCTCGGTCACGATCGCGTGGTACGGCAAAGCCTGGCCCTGTCTGGCCGCGCTGTCCACCTTGGACCTGTGTGGTGTGGTGCCGGTTTTCAGGGACTGGCCCAGACCCCCCGCCAAGAATGGGTAAGCACGAATTCGGCAGAGCCTTTGGGGGTGAACATCATATAAGTAGGTACTAGTCGGCATTACTTTGTAATTCAAAAATATCACCGGTGGTTTTCGCTCAATTGCATCTTAGAGACTTCTCTTTCTCTCTTTCATCCTGGATTGCTGTAGAACGGAAAAGAGTGGGCTTATTGGGTGTATGATTAAGTCTCAATTTAGCTCCCACTTGTCTTGGTTATCTGTAACAGGGAATGGCATTCTCGTTAACGAAATGTCCTGGACCATGGACAGCTGAGGATATTAGTTTCAATCATTTTAGCAAAAAGGTATATAAAAGCATCATACTTTTCTTTAGTTAACGGTATAATAATCAGTTTAAGCATTGGCTCGTAAAGTCATAATTTTGATTAGTTTTCATGTGCTTGTCTGGCTTGTGGCCTTGCCCAAGTAGTTACTCTCTCTGTGCCTGTGAGACGGGGTGATGGTGACGACAGCGTCCTTAGCACGCAGACCTGCAGAGGTCACACGCTGTCCTTGTCGAAGGCGCGGCTCAGATCCACGTGCAGCGCAGGGCTGATGCTTCCAGCGCACTCACGGCTCTGCCCCGGGGCAGCTGTGGCCCTCAGTGCAAGGCCCGCGTCCTGCTGTTTCCAGCGTGTCTTGTGCTCACCCTTCTCACCCCTCATCCTTCCTTCCCGGAGGTGGGACTGCGCCATGCGTGTGCAGCGTCCTGACTGCTGGGCAGGCGACCGAGTCTCTGCACAGAATCCCTGGCCGTGCAGAGCTCACAGCCGCCTCCCTGACGGCTGCTCTGCTGCTGTGACCACCTCCTTTCCCGTCTCCATGGCCCCTGTCGCGTGGTGACGTTCGCCGCGTCGTCACCCTTCCCTTGCGCGCTGCGGCCCCACTGGCTTCTCTCACACCTGTCCTGTGCGGGAGGGATTGAGACAGCTCCCCTTGGGGCCTGCTGTCTCCACGGACGGGTGACGTTCTTCTGTGGCTTCCTTGGGCACGGTCACAGTTTTGCAACTTCATTTCTGGAACTGCATTTTTTGGCTCCCCTCCATACACTGGCTTGTTGAGGGTTGTGTCAGTGAGCTGGCTGTGAGCGTGAGCTTCCCATTGTTGTGAAAACAGCGCCCTGAGCGCCAGGAGGAGACCCACGTGGATGGACCCTTCTCCCTGATCCCGGTCCTGAGGGCGTCTGGTTAGCGCGGCTGCTTTTCTGCAGGGCAGCTTCACTGGGTCGAAACCCTGGAATTTCACCCAGTGAGGCTGGGCATCAGGTCCGTCTAGGTCGGCGCTCAGAGCCGGGGCCCTCTGAGGCCGTGGGGGCGGTGAGCCTACACCCTCTCTGCCAGTCTGACCGGCAGGATGTCACCTCGCATATCGTGGGGCGTTGTTTGGAGCCCAGCTGGCAGGCACGAGGCCCTCGGGCCGAATCCGGCCTCCGCCTGGTTTCATCCGGCCTGGCACCTTGTTTCTATCCAGCAGCAGAGCCGAGCTCTTGTTTAACTGTTAAGGAGCAGTTACGTTTACACAGTCCTAACGTTACATTCGGCCCTTTGAGGGCAACCGTGAGGCTGATGTGGCCCCCGGTGAAGGTGGGTTTGACACCCCAGGTGATAGTGTTAGGACAAAACGGTTAGCACCGACGAAAATGGTCCTGAGAGGCTAACTTACAGGGACGGTCCTGGAAACCGCAACCCAGGTCAGGAACGGTAGCTGCTGCGCCGTGACGGAGAGGCGAGCATGCGCTGGGAACGTTCACTTAGTGGAATTCATCTCCACTTGAGCGCAACGGACTCCAGCCCGCGTGTGACCGCCCGGGGCGAACGAACGCCGAGTGCGTCCTGCTGGGCGCTGGGAAGACACGCGTGTCCTGTGGGCAGCTGGGTGGCAGCGAAGGACAGACTCGGTCACCCTCCTTGGCATCTTTTTTGTTTCTCCTCCGTGGGAATTTTTTCCGAGAACCAGAAAGCCATAATTATGTAATTTGCCATTTGAATTTCCCTGTAATTTGTGCCTTTCTAGTCAGACTCGTTGACTCGCCGCCTTTGTCCCAAAGCTGTCCATTCTGCCGTGTGCACTGCGGCTCCCCAGGTGTGTGGGAATGGCGGGTAAATTCCCGCCTCACCTTCTGTGTCAGAGCTCGTGGGGCCAAGGCGAGTGGGGACTGGCCCCTGCCCCCCGCACGCCTGTCCCTGGCCAGGGGGTCTCAGCACTAACGCTCTCCGAGAAGCGACGGAGGGGCCAGCAGGGCCTGGCAGCCCTGGGGCCGGTCTGGGTCTGTGCAGACTCTCTGCTTGGGGCCGCCCCAGGGGACACTGTGGCTTTGGGATCCCCTCGGGTGCCGCGGGGGCGCTCCTGAGTGCCCAGCAGCCTCAGCTCCGGTGCTGGGCAGGCCCACGCGGCCAATGAGACTCTCCCTGGTGGCCTTGTGAACTTTCGGTTCCTGGGCCGGACAGCACAATGGGGTGTGGGGGCGTTTCACACTGCAGGCGTGAGGCTGATGAGGGGTAGCAGAGTTGATGTGGTTTCCTTACACACCTGAGCTAGTTACTCTTTGGACTGACTCTGGCATAGTTCACAGTGAAAACCAGGATTTGCTTTAGATTTATTTTCTAATGTTCCAGTTTCTGCTGCTGGAGTTGGGCTGAGGGTCACTTGGGAAGGTGCCCCTGCTGTCAGCGAGCCCACCGAGACCGCGGCGTTGCCGCCAAGCGCTTCGTCTTTGCTTAGACTCGGCTCGCTCGCTGGGAACATGCACTGAGAGTCCACGTGGGCCGCGGCCATGTGCCGGGTGTGCTCAGAGGCGAGCAGAGGGGCCCTTGCGGAGCGTGCTCAGATACCCTAGGGTGAATGTGGCGCCGTGGACGCCAGGGCTCACCCCTCTCTCTCCTTCCATCCACACGCGTGGCGAAGGCCTCGGTGGTGTTCTCTGGTGGCCAAGTACAGCCTGAGCGGCCTGACTGACTCCGCCGTGATTGGCTGCGACCACTTCGTTCGGCTCTTCCGCCTGGACCCAGGGCTGCTGGTGGGGCTGTGGAAGGTAAGGCTGGGGCCCCGGGGGCCAGGATACCCCTCGTCACTGCCCCACATCCGCCCCGTGTCCTGGGGTCAGGGGCGCAGCCTTCTCCCAGAGCTCACACACTGCAGGCCTTCGGGCCCTCTCACAGCTCCCTTCTGGGCACAGCGACCCCCGGTGGTGTGGGGGCTCCTCTGCCGGCACGCTCCCACGGATGATGAGCTTCCTTCACTGTAAGGGGTGTGCCCGTCCCCGCCTGGCAGTCCACGTTCCTGTCTGTTCTTTCCCTGCCCTTTCTCTGTCGAAGTCTCTCTGTGCGGTTAACCCGCACATCTGCCGCATGTGTTGCTGGCCCTGTGGGTGTGGCAGTGTGTGTACCTGCCTGCCCCTGCCTCAGGGCTTGCTTCCTGGGCAGCCCTTCCCTGAGAAGCAGCGCGCCACGTTCCCGTGCTAGCTGCAGGCCCCACTGGGGCTTCGCCCCGGGTCTTGCACAGCAGCTCCGTGGTCTGAATTGGAGCGCAGCCACGTGTGTTCACGGGGGAAGCCTTCACGGGGGAAGCCTCCACAGGGCTGGGTCTCCAGCATGGCCCCCCGCCCCTTTCCCTTCCCGTTCTGCTGTGCCCTCCCTCTCCCTTCTGGGCAAAGGCCACGTGGGCCAGGCCGCAGTCAACTGGCCTGAAGTCTTCCACCAGCGTTGGCCGTGTAGTCCCGGGACGCAGGTGCATCTGGTCGGCCGCTGTCTGACCACTGGGGACGGCACCCTCATATTTGCCTCCCGGGTTACCTCCACCGGGCAGCGCAGCTGTGCCTCTGGGGATGAACGGGCGTCGCTTCCCATGCAGTCCTATTTCTGTGTCCCCAGCTGGAGGGAGGAGGGAGGCGCTGGGACCTAGTCCTTCCCACCGGGTTTGCGAAGTTGGGCAGGTACTGGAGAGAGGGGCATCGCACCTTGAGCACTGAGTACCGTGGGGTCGATCTTGTATCTGCTGAGCTCTTGCCGGAATCGTCTTTACCTCTGGAAAGAGTCTGAAAGGACCTGGAACTAACAAGTCTGTTTCCACAATTACCTTGTGCAATCCAGTCCTTCGCCGCTTCGCAAGCCCTGGGATCCTCCTACTGCTCCGCGAGTCGGGCGAACTGCGGCCCTGCCCTCGATACGGCAGACGCGTCTTACCCAACGGCACGGTGGGCCAGCAGGCCCGGCGCCCTGCCCCGCGGCCCCCTGGCCGTCGTGCCGGACGGCCTCTGTCTGGGAGACCAGGCGCTGCGATCTCCACAGCGACCGGGAGGAAAATCAAAACGCTTCATCTGAAAAGTGCCTTGTTCTTAATTTACTTTGCAGAGGGAGGAGGAGCTGGCTTTCGTCCTGGCCAGTCTGCACATCAGCCGCCTGGTGGAGCGGAGCACGCTGGGCTCAGCCGCAGCGTACGTACCTGCCTGGAGCCGTGCGCTCGGTCTTTGCAAAGTCCGTGTAAACAATGAGGGCTGATGCCATCTTAACACCCTGGGAACGGCCACGAGGAGATTCTGTTCTTAATCGGTGGATGCGAGCCCGCAGGCGTGATTGCTTTGCGGTTGCGACACAGTTGGGTTGTTCACGAGCGCGCGTTTGCTGTGTGCATTCTGGGGTGAGGGCCCTGTGCTCCTGGGATGTCACTTGTAGGGAGGGCACCTCCACCGTTACAGGGTGCCCATGCGTGTGTGCATGCCGGCGCCTCGCATTCTCCGCGTTCCCGTGAGCTCGCACGCCCTGAGAGGCGCGCAGACCTTCCGCCCTCGGTCTGCGGCTTGGGGGGGGGGGAGGGGCGTTGGCTTGGTCTGCGTGGTGCGGGCCTTTTACTGAGTTTCGGGGTCTTCAGGTGTCGGGGGTGGGGGACATGCTTTCCATTTCACGCCAGACGCCTTACTCCCTGTTGCCCGCTACCCAGAGAGCCCCGGAGTGCTTTCGTTACCCCACGTAGTCAGGTTTCTCTTCCTGAAGAAAACTGCTCGTGGCGGCTGTGGGTCTCTGCCCAGGTCCCTCGCCTGTCGGTCTGTCGCAGTTGTGGTAGTAGGTGCGCAGGCAGGTGCTTTCCCGCTGGGCAGTCGGTGCCGTGGGCCCCGGCCCGCAGAGGAGTGGGGCCGCCTCCGTGGAGCTGCCGCCCTGGGTGGTCTTGTGGACGCCCACGGAACCTGAGTCTGCGCCTGTCCCTGCAGGAGTTGGTGGGAGGAGCGCGGGGCGGGGCGTCCCTGCTGTTGGCGGTGGTGAGGTCCTGCGGAGCAGGGACAGGGCCAGTGACTCGGACCCATGTCCGTTTTTTTAGAGTGTGTTCAATCCCAGCCCTTTACCTGTGGCGTTGACGGACATGCGTGTGTGTGTGTGTCCTGTTTTGCTCTGCAGCCCCTACGAGCTGCCCCCTCACGGCGCCCTGGCGGACGACAGCCCCGAGTGCGGACTGCGCGGGTACCAGCTGCACGTGGACCTGCACAGCGGGGGCGCTTTCTGCCTGTGCAGCACCTTCTGCAACCTCTTCGCCGACACAGGTGACACGGCGCTTTCTTTTCACTTCCAAACGTCGGAGTTAAGAATCGCCCTCCTACCTGGCCACTTTGCCATCGACGGGCTCCTGGTCCTCCCAGACCCCGGTGTCACTCTCGGGCTTGTGAGGCCCCCCCCCCGCCACCCCCACCAGCAGGCCCATCCCTTACCCTGGCTCTGTCTCCTGCCTCATCCCTCCCCACTCACCTTCTCTGCGGGTACTTTCCCTGTCACCGTGCCTGCGTGCCCCCGTGCCCCCCGTCTCCAGTTCACCAAGGCTCATTCTGAGTCTCAGAACACAGTCCCTGTGGGCACAGGGTCCCTGCGTCCCGAAGGGGAACGCACATGCCGTGTGGAGGGCAGTGTGGTTGGCGTGCCGGGCCAGGCAGAGGCGGTTGAGCGTGCTGGCGCCCCGGCTGCTGCGCGGCCTGCCGGTCGGCATGCCCAGAGCTCAGCAACGTCCAGCTCTGCCTGAGACCCTGGTCGTCCCCACCAGTGCCCTCTCGGCTCCCAAGGTGTGGGGTTTGAAGCTCTGTGATTTTATTTGTACCCACGGAAAATTGTTGCGTCTTCTTGCCTCATGGGCTCTGTCCTCATTTCCGAGATGACATCATCTGAAGACGAGCCTCTTCAGTCCCGGCTATGGTTTTTGCCCCGAAACCTGTTCCATCCAGTAAATACAAGCACTCAGCCTTGCATTGGTGAGCGCTGGCCGGTAGTCTCCCGTCCTCCACCTCCAGCCGCCTCGTGCTGACCGCACTTGGTCGCCGTGCCCACCTCCCTGTGGTCCACGGCAGCCCGTCCCTTTGCCTGTGCCGTTCGTTTGTTGAAGGAACGGGATCTGTTACTGGTCCCCGTGGTCTCTGCATTTTGGGTGTTTGCTTCTAGTAGTAACATGCTTCTCTAGGTTGATCAGATTCAGGTTTTTCTCTTTTTTGGCAAGAACACTTCAGACGTGATGCCCTGTGCTTCCTGTTGAATTTATTGGAAGGAGGTAGCGCCTGCTTTTCTAAATATTAATTGTGTTAAGAGTGATCGGTGGGTTCAGGGAATCTTCAGCCTGGCCTGTTAATTAAGACTTTCTCCATGAGGTTTGCCAAACGTTCGTTGTTTTTGCGGGCGACTGAAATGCCGAGTCCGCGTTCTGCCATCCTGTCTGCAGCTGTTAGCCTGGGCCCCTCTGTAAAGAGAGTGCTTCCCCGTCAGCTGCGCAGTCACCGTCACATGTGGCCAGCACGGAAGGCAGGTGCGTGCTGGACTCTGTCTCTGTTAATTCACAGAGCGGCGAGTTGATGCCCTGTCAGTCTCCGGAGATGACTCGTGAGTGTTTGGGGGGTACTGTCACTGACCCGTGGATTAAAAACATGGTTTCCATGCTGTGTGTTTGCAGTCGTCATTCTGCTTATCGTTACCGTGACCCCCGCGTTTCTCTGACACGACCCCGGTCGCCTGCGGCAGCTCGTTCGGACACGCCAAGAGGGCGCAGGCTCATCCCGTCCGCTCCTGCCCGGGCCCAGAGTGGCCTTTGGCTCCGGGGCTGCCGGCCCTTCAGTCCCTGCTGCCCTGCGAGTCCGGGTCCCAGACGTGCCTGTTGGGCTGGGGTTTGGGCTCCTCTTAGCGTTTTCAGGGGGCAGCAAAGAAGGTTGTGCATTTCATAATGTGAAGAAGTCAGTCATGCAGTCATGTAGATTGACTGCCTCAGGGTTTTTAATGCACTTCTTTGATTATATATTTGTATTTTATTCCTTAGGCTGAAAGTCTTTTTCCAAACAACATCATAATATATAATAATTTCAGGATAACAAAACGTATTATTGCTTGTAATGACCCTATGAATACTCTCTTAAGAATTTCCTTGTGGTTCTTACGTGCATAAGCTATATCATGCTAGAAATACACAGTCAACTCGCCTGAAATGCTCTTTCTCGGTGTTGCCATGACGTCACTTTGATAGACAACGAAGGCTTTGCTTCCGCCGATCTTTCGTTTTCTGGACTGCCTTGCTTTTTGCACGTTCGTAAACTGATCGCATCTGCCTGGTCCCAGCATTGAAGGGATGTGACCAGGTGGTTCTGAGAGGGTCACTTCTACCCTGGGCCGTGCCCCTCAGTCTTTCCCGCCCCCGGAGGTGACCCTTCATGCGAGTTTTTGCTTACTCTTTAAATGTTTCCTTTTGCCTGTGTACCGCTGTACATCAACATACTCATATTTCTGCCAGCTTTAAAAAATGAGTCACACCACTCCCCTATATGTGTCTTGCTCCCCCCATTAATAATAAGCTCTGCAGAGTACTCATCAATGTGAACTGGAGGTCTTCCCTGCTCTCTTTTTAAACAGTATTTTGAAAATCAAACGAAACCGCCGAGTAGGGTTCGTAAATGGTTTCTCTCGGGGGTGTCCAGCGGCTGCTGTTACGCGCCGTGACATGCTGACCGGCCTTGCTCACACTTCATTTCGTACTTTGCCAGCTCATCTCGGGAATACTTCTTAGAAACCGGATTGCTGGATCGAAGGGCAGCTGCCCGGGTACCCCTGAAAACCGGTGGCACGCTCCCCATGATGTGGTCCAACCGCTTGTGTTTCGTTCCAACTTCGTGGTGATAGTAAGTTGATAAAATGTTTTATTCCCAAGTGTGTTTGTTCTAGGCTTTTGTTATTTGTTCTTACAAGTTAAGGTGTTTCTTTCTGTTCTTAGATTAGTTTGTTTTTAAAGATTCGGAACTGGTTGTTCAGTATTACTAAATATATCTTGGGCAACTACTGGTGATCTATATGGTTTTTTCTCCTTTGCACTCTTAGTGAAGTGGATTTTATTACTGTACCTCCTGAAAGTGAGCACCCTGGCACCCCAAAAGTCGGCTCCTCTTGTCAGGTGCATGCTTATTTTTAAATAATGGGTTTCAGCCAGTGGATATCTAGTGTTTTTGTTTTTCCTTTACACTCACAGATTAGAATAGCTACATTTTTTTTCACTAGAAAATCTGTTTCTGATCTAGTTATACTCAGGTTTTATGCTTCTCATTGAATCAGTTTTAGTACTTCTGTGATTTCCTAGAAAATCACTTGTTTTCTTTAGGCTTATTTTGCTCTTATTTCCTGCTTTTTGAGTCAATTGCTTAGCTTGTCTGATTTTCAGGTTTCCTTGTGTTTCTTCAGTGGGCTTTCTGTGGTGCCCAGGGTCTGGGAGCCCCAGGGTCAGGGGCCACTGCAGGCTGGTCTGGACAGCGGTGCCCCTGGCTTGAACGTGTCTGCAGCTTCTGACCGGGGTGCTGCCCCGCGAGTGGCCCGGCCCCTTCCTCCCAGCGGTGGGCACTCTGGCCGTCATCGGGCCCAGATTGCTGTCTCCGAACTTCAGCCCACTGACCTTTGTCCCGCTGTCTGAGTGAGGAAGTCTCATCTCTTCCCCAGCACGTGCTGGAGGGGGTCTTGGGCCTCCTTGTTTGAAACAGTGAGTGTGGGCAGCCCTCGTACCGATGATACGCCCTGAACGATGAGGGAGGCGATAGCAGGGATAACATTTACTTGCACTCGTTACAGCCTCTCGCGGAATGTTTCACGTTCACGTTAATTATTTCGCTTGGTCTTCATCCCAAGCCTGTGAGCGGGGGACCGTTCTCTCTCCCGGGGTGTTGCTGATGAAGCAGCTGAAGCCGGTCGTGTGGGTCGGTTCTCCGATTCTGCACGTTCCCCTGCGGCGACTTCATCTCAGCCGGGCCGCTGCCTCCAGAGCTGAGAGCCCGCACCCCGCGGCCACGCTGCTGTGTCCTCGGCGATGCACGTCCAGGGTGAATCTCCCGTGGGCGCGACTCTGTCCGGCTGAGCGCTGGCCCTGGATGCGTGGTCAGGTGGGGCCCTCCCCTGCCCGCTTGCTGGAGCCGCCTCTGAGCCAGTTTTCCGTCGATGCTGACAAGCCCCTCGCAGGTTAGCCGTGCTCACCACACACCGGGTGTTAGCTACGGAGAATGCAGGGGACGGGAAACGGAGATGGGGATACTTCACCTTTGTCTGCCCTCTGCTCCGTGAGAAAACTAATGTTCACCCTCAGAAGGTGGGACCGAAGACGCAGGTGCGTTTTTCTCCACACGTGGTTCTGCGATCAGGAGTCAGCAGAGGGCGCTGTTGCCATCGGAGTCACCTTGCATCCTCCACGGTTCCTGGGAACCCTCTCTGGGACCCGGCGGCACATTTAGTGAGCTCCTGCGCTGGCCTTGCGGTTGGGCACAGCCTCCCCTGTTTTCAAAGCACGCCTCCTGTCAAGGAGAAACCGTTCTGTCTTGCCCCTGGACATGAAGTGGCTCTGTCCCCTGTTTGCCACCTGGGGGTGGCGGGAAGTCACCCACTACCAACCGGTTGCTGCGGCAGGGGCTGTGCCCAGTGCAGGGGGCGGCCCCTGGGGAGGGCCCCGAGGAAGGGGAGGAGGGCGCCGAGCTGAGTCAGCGGGGACAAGCGTCCACCTGGGGCCCTGGCGAAGGCCTTGGGCTCCAGCAGGGGCCCAGAGCCTCATGTCCTAACAGCTCTGTGTGTCCCCCCCAGCGTCCCCCTCAGGCGGCCGCTGTGTCCAGGGACCGGCTTCTCCCCCTCTCCGCTCGCCCCGACCTGCAGTGAACAAACAGCAAGGCTCCCTACCCCGTCCTCTCCCCTGGAGTGCATTCAGCTCTTTCTCCTCAGACCTCTGCCCTCCTCCCCCCGAGACCCGGACGTTCCTCTTTGTATTCCTGTGTGTTCTGCCCCTCTGACCAGTCGTGGCAGCACTGAAAGTTTCCGTAAAAGGATCCTGATGATCTTTTCCCAAGAAGAGCTTGTGATCCCCGAATCTGCGTATGTTTGCTTCCTGCTCTGCGTGTTGCCACTGACGTGAAGCTACGGGACATTCAGGTGAAGACATGTTTGTCACCTGAATTGATTTCGTGAGGCCGGAGGAGGGCAGGGTGAACGGGCAGGGAATGCTGAAGGAGTGCTTCGTAAATGGAAGCCGAGGGACGCTTACAAGCGCGCCTGGTAGTGTTGTTCACTTGCGCTGTTTCCTGTTCTTTGGGACACGTGGACACACTGTGGCATTGGGTCCCCAGCCCAGTGCCAGGCTGAGTGAGCTGCCAGGGACACACACAGGACTCAGGACACAGTGGTGTCCGTGGCTACAGTTTATTCAGTGGCAGGGCACCGAGCAAGCTCAGCGAAGGGGGAAGGTGCGTGGGTGATGCCGGAGGAAGCGGGGGGCGGGCTCTCAGGAGCCTTCTCCCTGTGGAGTCGCGTGGGTTGCTTATCCCCCGGATGAGATGTGAGAACACCTGTGACATGTTGTCCACCTGAGAAGGTCACTTGGCAGCCTCTGCCTGGCACCACCATTCTTGCAAACTCCCCGGAAGAAAGAGATGTTTGAGCGTAAACCACACTGGGGCACAAACCCATCAGGTGCCGTGCGCCACGCTTACCAGTTGGGAGGGGATCCAAGGTGTCAGCAGGCCTTCCTGAGATCGGGCAGGGGGCTGGCCCTGCACACCGCCTTCTGCACGGAGCCTGCGGGCACTTGGAGGCGGCAGGGCGCAGCCGGGGTGGGGGCAGGCAGGGGTCATCCCGGGCCTTCGGCGAGTGGACAGAGCTTGAAGAGCGACCAGCAACGCCAAGTTCGAAGGAACGCGTACGTTTTGCTGCTTGCGTCAGGCCCATTCTTACCAGGTTCCAGAAGCTGCAGGGAGGAGTTTCGCACAGGACGGCGCGTTTGGTCCTGTTACCAGGACTGGGAGGGAGAGGAGGCCGGGAAGCTCGGGAAACGGGTTTAAGTGACGCAGCGAGCTGCCCCCGCCACTTGGCTTCTATCTGTGCTGTTATAAAACTGTACTTAAAAATGAACATCTTATTACATGGTTTGAATTTCTGGGTGAGCAGACGTCTATGAAGGAGCACGTGAGAGTCACGCAGGGACAGCGCTGCGTCTGCCTCGGTCCACTTTCAGATGCTCCGTGACCGAGGCCGCCCCCCCTCCCCCACTCACACGGCGCCCATTCTCCCAGGTCGCTAGGCCGTCCCTGGAAACTTGGTTTGGAAAAGCTGTGTGGCATGGCGTTGTTTGGTTTCATCATGACCGACGGGCCTGTCCCCCCAACGCTGGGCAGGCAGGCTTCCGTATTTCCTGCCTGCGACCCTGTCACCGCGGGCGTCACTGTGGAAACGCCCGAGGATTTGAGAGGTGGAAGCGACATCGCTTTAAATTCTCACCTGTCTCTGAGTGTTCGGTCGACCGCAGCCGAGGCTTACGGTTCTCAGAGCGGCCACGGCCGCCGTGTGGGGACATCTTCGTGGGGTCCAGCTTCGGTGCCGCATCTCGCCGCGGGGCGTGTGCCCCTGGGCCCGCAGGGTCCCTGCTTGGAGAACACGGGGACGCTGGGACCTGCCTCGCGGGGCCTTCCCGGGGCCTCGCCGGGCGCTGCTCCTGTCCCGACTCTGACGTTTCCGGTCCCGCGGAATCCCTGTTGGTTTCTGTCGGTGGGTTCCATCGCTCTAAGTGGTTCCTGGACTTGCAGGAGTTCCACCCTTTGCGGGTGTTGTTTTCATTTCGTCTTTTGCCTTTTGGTTTGGTCTGTGTGGTGTTGGTTCCCTCACAGGTTTGCGAGTTGGGTGTAAACCCGTGTTTCCTTTTATTAATGGAAAAGTGACGTCCAGATCGTGGGTCTGGCGCCCTGCCCTGCGGGGCTCGCTCTCTCTGCTGAGGGCCAGGGCCCTGCTCCGTGCATCCCCACCGGGCAGCGTGTTCGAGCTTCCCTCGTGGGTTTGGTTTTGAGAACATGCGTCTCTCCCCTGACACACAATTTCTTACGAGGAAACGTGTATTAGAGGCTTCTTCGTTATCTTCATCCTCTTATTCTTTTCTTTTCCCCACTTAATTCTTTTAGATGTATTTGATAATTGTTTGGTTAGATTTTGAAATATCCCTTTTGCATTTTGATCAGATCTGTATTAAATACGCGCATTGATTTGGAAGGACTCGGTGGGTTTTTGTTTAGAGCTTTGGACCGGCCCTCCACTCGCTGCGGATGGGACACCGGTTCCTCCGGTAGGCCCTGCGCCTTTCTCTGCTCGTGGAGGCTTCCCTTCCACGTCCCCCGTGTGAGAAAGTTCGCGTAGATGATGTGTCTCTGCCGTTCGTTAGATTTATTGTATGGCCTGCAGAGGTTTTGCAGTGTGTTTCTCACCAAAGTACTGATTACATAGTAAATACTCAGCGCTCACTCTCCACGGCACGGCAGGAAGTGTTGAGGGGGTAGAAGAAGCGTGTGTCTCAGAAACCCCCTTCCCTGCCCGATCACGGGTCCTTCGGCTCTTCAGCTGTGGGTACGCCCGTGCGGCCGCTCTTTCAGAAGTTCTTTTAAAGTTTTCATGGTTTGTTCCGGGCGTTTTTGGTGCACAGCGTGTTACCTTATATTTGCTGACTCCAGACATCGGTGGCTTCCCGTGGTCCCTCTGCTCCCGACACTGGTCACTTTCCGTGCCCCTCCATCAGCACCTGCTCTCCGAGCGTTTACCGCCCGGGAAGGCAGCAATCGCCGAGAAACATTAGACGGGTGATTGCATCACGGTTGCCAGCGCGTTCTTCCTGCTTTGTGCGTCTGGGGGCCCCTCAGGAGCCACAGAGGGCGGCGCCCAGGCCCAGAGCCCCGCGCTCCTGCTCTCCGAGCTCACCGGGGCGGCCCGGGCTCCGTGTGGCACGGCGGCTGCATGGCTGCAGGGCCCCTCGTCGGATGTCACTAGGGATTCCCCCGCGGCGGCAGCAGAGCAGTAAGCTGGGGCCCTGGCGCCTCACAGGCTGCGCCCCTGAGGCTGGCTCTGTCGTGACATGGGACATGTGAGGAGGGACATGGGAGGAGGGGCCGAGTGGCCCTGACGACCCTTGGGGGAGCCTCTGTCATCTTTTCCTGAGTTCTCACACTCTGACTTCTGTTTCAGATGTGGCCTCAGGTTGAGCTTTGTTCTGTCTCTTTGGTGATTTGGACTCTTTTAATCATTTAAAAGGAAGGATATGAGTTTCTTATTTTGTTTGGATTTTTGCTTTCGAACATATTATTTAAATAAGATACGACTTTCACAGATATTTATTAAGGCGATTGTGGAAATAGAACCTCTTGCTTCAAGCGAGCAGTTTGAGCAGGATCAGGCCGACAAGCAAGCTGAGGCGTGGGCGTCCGAGTCTGCCCTGCAGGGGTCAGCTGGTGTGAGGGCCTGGGTCTCCGGCTGGCTGGGCTCAGGGCCACGTCCCAGACCCGCAGCTCCTTCCCACCCTGCCTCCCAGGCCTTTGCTCCTGCTGAACGGCTAGGGGTTCTTCTCCTTGTTTCTGTTCCTTGTCTCCTTCCTGCTTCAGTTTCCTGGGGGCGCAGCCTGGGCTGCGCTGCCAGCATCTCACCCTCTGCAGCCCCCCCAGAGCCCCTTTCCTTGTTCTGGGCCCCCGCACTGAGAACCATAGCATTTGCTCACCGTGAGGGGGCCTCTCCAGCTTCGTGAACCATCAGCAGTTCTTTGGGGAGAATTACAAGTGCATGTCCCAAGGGTAGCCCCTCCCCCAACCCCCAGCCTCATGGCCATCCCCTTGGCTCCGTGGCCCCGAACTCAGTCCTGACTCTGCCCTGTGGCCAGGTGGACAGGAGTCTGCACATCTGAGCCTGGCTTCCAAGTACCACCTGGAGCTCAGGGCTGACCTGGATGTGTTTCCTCAGGAACGTTGGGAGAGAAGCAGGACAGGTGTTGGAGCGCCCACCACAAATACCCATGTTCTTTTCCTTAGATGGCTTTGGGAGGGCTAGTCTAGAAAAAAATAATTTATACTCAAATGGACTAGACTGATAGAAAATTGGTCCAAACTCATGCGGGAAATAAAACTAGGTTTTGTGAAAATAGCGATCTGAACCTTTAAATACATCAACAGAAAAAGCTATTTTCAAACACTGTTGGTAATGGGAAGTACATTTTTAAAGAGTCTAAGCGTATACTTTGTTCTCTTTAGAATCAAGTTAATTGTCACCAATACGAGGGACAGTGTGAGCAGCAAACGTGGCCTGTTAGGGCCCCAGTTAATATGCAGGAAGCAGAGACCCTCTGGCTGGAGAGATTGGAGGCCTGGGCTGGGGAGGGGGACTCCCTGGAGAAGTGGGTGTTCTGTTTGTCCGTCTCTCCAGTTCGCTGCACCCTGGCAACTCAGGTAACAAACGTGGGGGAGAGAGCTCGGACCCTTACCGGGCTCGGGGGCCTCTCTCTGGATAGTCCCTGGTCTGTGTGTCCGCGAGCGCACCCAGCTGCTCAGAGGGTGTGCAGGTCAGGGGCGTGGGAAGTGACAGTCTCTGAAAATCACCAGCTGAGGAAGAGAGGAGAAGCCTGCGCAGATTCACCTTAGGGACCGAAAGGCAGGGGGTGGAGGAGGGGGGCCCCAACGGCTTCCTGTCCTTAGGAGTCACTGCCAGCCCCGTTCGATCATCCGTCTCCGATTATCACTCCATCTTGTTCTCATCATTGCTCCGCAGCACCAGGCCTCTGCAGCTTTCAGCTGTTTGTACTCTGGCACGCTTTTTGGGTTTATCGGGTCTCCCTGCGTCTTTACCCGAGATTTACACGCGCCCCTGAGAGCTGCCGCTGCCGCCGCTGCGTTCACGTGGGCGTGACCGACCTTGGACAGTGGGCTAGGCTCCCCCTCACTCAGCCCCCCTCCGCGGTTTCTCCTCGGGGTTCACCGGTGTTCTGTCTTCCCCGCGTCAGGTGCTTCTGCCCTCGGAAGACCACTCCCCGCGTTGGCCAGCCTCTCCTCCCCACGCCGTTCACTCCCCACCTTTTCTCTGCTCCGTCTGTGAGGCGAGAGGCTGACCTCTAATCGTTGTTAGAAGTGCTGTGAATGCCCCATGGAAGACGGGACCTTGCTTCCCGAAGACTGTAGGCCCCTCGAGGAGCCAGGTCCGACGTGCAGAAGCAACTCAGGATAATCAAGGCCACCGTGTGGGCAGGAGGGGTTTAGGCAGGAAGAGGGCAGGGCAGGTCGGAGGTGCTGCCAGCACCTGAGGACGTGCTCACTGAGCTTAGAGGGAGGGGAAGGGACTGGGAGAGGAACATCGGTCAGTTCCCTCTCGTACGCACCCCGACTGGGGACCAGACCTGCAACCCAGGCATGTGCCCTGACCGGGAATCAAACCCACAGCCCTTCGATTTGTGGGACGATGCTCCAGCCCACTGAGCCCCACCAGCCAGGGCACAATGCACACTCTTGTTTCTGGATTCTTCCACCGTGTCCCTTCGTGTCCAGATTTTTTCTTTCAGCAAAACGCCTTCGAGTTCCATCTGTCCTGTCCGATCGCCAGTCATGCCCGCTCGCTGCAGAGAGGTGTTCGGCTGACGTGCACACCACAGTGGGCTCCCCTGCTTGCCTGCCGGCGGACTGGGGATTTGGGCGGTTCTCTGCTTGGGGCCTGTTGTGAATGAAGCTGCTGTAGAATTGTGGCGAAAGTCTTTTGGGTGGACATGTGTTTTCATTTCTCTTAGTTAAACGCGCAGGGCTTGGAATTGTTAGGTCTCAGGGCCAGTTTATGTATTGCAAATTACCAAACGTTTTTATGTCTAAGAATGTCAGACTTGTTTCCCAGAACGGTTGCACCGTTTTACACTCCTCATCCGCGTCTGAACGTTCGGGTTGCTCTGCAGTCCGACCCCGTTTGACGTCATTAGTCATTTGAGTTTTAGCCGTTCTGCGGTCCACTGGGAGCGCCTGGTGGCTTCCACGTGCATTTTCCGATGGCCAGTGATGCTAAGCGCTTTTTCATGTGCTTATTAGTCATTTGCTGTATTCTTTTTAAAGTATGTCTTAAGTCTTCTGCCTCTGTAAAAAATGATGAGTTGTTTGTTTCTTTGTTCTAGAATTTTAGTTCTTTCTGTGTTTTAAATACCCATACTTTTTCAGATACGTGTTTTGCAAATGGTTTGTCTCACTCTATAACTTACATATTCAGTTTGTTAATGATATCTTTTAATGGTCAGAAATTTCTCCTTTTGATGAAATCTAATTTATCATTTTTTTAAAATTTGAGGGTTACTGCTTTCTTTTTTTCTGTCTTAAAACTTTTCATACCCCAGGTTATGGAGGTATTTTTTCTTTTCTTCCAGCTGCGTGATGGTTTTAGCTTTAACACTCAGGTCTGCGGTCCATCCCGATTCATTTTTATGTGACATGTGAGGTAAGGGTTGAGGTCCATTCTCTTTTCCCATATGAAGAGCAGGTTGTTTTTTTTTTTTTTTGCACCATTTGTGAAAAGACTTTCTTTTCTCAGTGAATTATTTTGACGACATAATCCACCCTGAAATGTCAATATTTGTTATTAGTTCCGTTCATCTTCACAAAGCTTTGTAAAGCACTTTCCGTTTGTATCCTTCTTGGACTCAGCTTGGCGCTCAGCCATGGTCGCACAGCTAGTGTGTGGCGGGGCGGGGTTTGGAACGAGGGCTTCAGACCCTGAGGCCATGCTGGTCAGTGCCTGTCACTGGAAGTCCAGTCGGTGAGCCGCGGGTGGCGTTGCCCTGTCTTTGGGGGGTGGCCTCACTGCTAGGTCAGGGTTAGGGTTTGTTCCGAAGGGTGTCGGGGACACAGGAATCCAGTGGAGGGCGTGTTAGCTCATAGTGACAGGACCGAGGTCACCATGGCCTGGTGGTCGGGGGATGGGCGAGAGCGAGTGCAGGACTCGCCGACGGAGAAATGACAAGCGTTTGGGCAGCCCTAAATGCTCTCCGTTTACTCTGCCTGCTAATTTGTAGACTTCTCTCAGTTGGCAGTAATGCAAGGCAGCACTTCATGAAAATTTAATCCACGTTGTAGCCTCTCAGGTAGTATTTGGACCAATAGGCGATTGTTTCCCCTTTTGTGTATGTTCGCTGTCATCTCACGGACTGCAGACGCGGAGCACGGTTTGAGTCCTGTCTTTCCCACCTACCTGCCAGCAGTGTGAGCTTGGGCGCGGTACTGCTAACCCCTCTGCGCATGGTTTCTCACCTGCGGCCTCAGGAAACCGCAGCACCTAATCGGTAGGGTTGTTGTAAGGTGTTGTTTTGAAGTCATCTTTTATGCCGCCACACGCGTAGTGCTTCACACAGCGGCTGGCACACAGCAAGCACTCAGGACATTGCCCGTTCTCTGCACGCACTTCCACACGAGCCTTGTGCGCGCAGACTGCTCTCGTGCAGGGAGGGCTTCACCTGCCGCTCGCGGACCCTGTGGCCGAGCTGGCCCTGGGGGAGCCTGCGGACCCGGCAGCAGTTGGGGGGAAGGGGGGGTCTGGCAGCGACACAGGAGCACCAGTCCTCGCTTCCCGCGGGGACGTCACGCTCATTAGCTGAGACTTTGCCACTCAGGTGCTATTGGCTGCTGTACTTCGGGGTCCATTTTCGGCAGCGTCCTGAGGACAAGCCACATGGAAAACGAAGCCCCGCTTTCTCCCGGGCACATGTGGCCGTGCCAGCTGGAGGTCCCTTGCTTGTGTGCACGGCTGGGCAGGCATACAGAACACAGCCCAGCCACATCTGGGCCGTTCCGTGGCCATTGTCCCACCTCCACTGAAGCCTCGCTCTGCAGAGCACCCCCCCCCCCCCGCATCCCCCCAGCCCTGCCTGGGTGACAGTGGAACTTGCCCAGGAGGGCACTTGGCATTCACCGGGCCAAGGAGGAGAGGATGCACAGTTCCTTCTAATGACTCAGCAGCCTCTGTCCTTGGACCAAAAAAGCAAGACCAGGCCACAGCAGTGTCACCTGGGCCAACGGTGCCCTCCCGCGGGCCCAAAGCTCCGCTCCAGCCGGACCTGTCACTTACAGCGCCCTGTGCGTCACGGAGGAGACTGCTGGTGGAGCACTGGTCTCAGTCTTCTGTCCAGACCTGAGCGAGAGCACCGCACAGAATTTCTCGGGTAGGGCTGTGGTTCTATTTTTTCCTGTGCAATCGCCAGCCGAGGGTCAGAGAACATGTGCTCCTGTCCATTCTTCTTCCGACTGCTCTGCCCAGTGACACATCTCACCTTTGCCCAGGCGTGTCTCCCTGACGTGTCACTCGCCGAGGGGAGGGGCTGCTGCTCAGGGGTTGGGGTGGGAGGGAGTGGGTGCTGGGAGCTCGCGTGCTTTAGGCTCCCTGACCGCCGGGCCTTGGAAGGCGGAACGTGCGTGTGCCCGGCGTGCGATGGGCCCTTGGGGGCGGGGTTGCCCTTCGTCCGCTTTGCGCTGGTCGGAGGAGGGCGGGGCCTCTCGTCCCACTCGGGCTGCGGGGAGCGTGGGCAAGAACGGCGGCGTGTGCTGGCGGAGCACGTGCGGCGGCGTCCATTTCACCTGCGCGGCCAGGTTCCCCTGCCCTCCGAGCCCTCACCGCTGCGCCATCTTCCCCCTTGCGCCCCGGTCCGGGTCCTGGCCGCGCCGTCTCCGCGCCTGTAGCTTCCGGTCCTCGTTTCCATTTCCGCTGCTGTCAGCTTCGTCAAACCCGGGGCGCCTTTGCCTCCTCCGCAGTCTCCCCGTCAGCGACAGGCTGTGCAGGTTCACCCAGCCATCTCCCCCACCTTTTCGGAGCACCCACTCGTTCTCTGTCCCGGGGTGCAGGTGCCCTGCCCGGCTGCAAGCCGGGTGCCGGGGTGAGCAAAGCCGGGGCCCCCCTCCCTCGGGGCTCTGGGGCTCAGCTGGGAGGCCCTTCACGCAGCAGCAGACCCGAAGGGTCTTGAGTTCTCGCCCCGCGCTGGCGTGTGGTGATGGGGAAATGTCTCATCTTTCCAGGGTGTATTGAAAACGGATACGTGAAGCTTGTGGTGATACATTGTCAGAACAGCGCGGAGCACCTGCCCCTCGTCGGGGAAGTCGGCCTCTGCTGGAGAACCGAGGTCGGCGATGGCTGCGTAAAGGTGATGGCCGTTTCTCTTTTTACGATAACCTGGTTTCCGTACGACGAAACATGTCCCTTGGTGCATATGTGTGAGGCCTCCTTTAAAGTCCTGGATTTATCGTTCGGGTGGCCGAGGTCGTGCACACCCTTTAGCTGCCGCTAGCCAGTGGTGCCTTCGTCACCGCTTCCCGAGCACCTTTCGTGCCGCCGAGAGTGGAGGCCGGCGGGGCCCGGCGACCGCCGAGTGCAGCGGACTGCACCCTCCCGGCCCTTCTGCTGGTTCTGCGGAGACAGCGTGGGGCTGTAGGTTGGACCAGGCAAGTAGCATTTTCTCCAAATGTCTTAATTACTCATCCACCAATTCAACATTTATTTCAGTTACGACTTCAGGACACGGCTGTTTCCTTCAACAGTTAAATCAATTTATATCACTATCAAAACTTGGCCACATGGAAGGGAGAGTTCACTTAGTGTCTGGGAACTGGCAGAGAAGGGGGCAGAAGGGAGAGGAAGGGGAGGAGGGGGAGAGCTGGGGGGCCTGAGGATGGATGCTCTCACCTAGTTTCCCGTCTTTCTGTGGCTCTTGTGCCCATGGCTGCCCCGGATTTGCATTGTCCTCCGGCTTTGTTTTGTGGGACGAACAGGGTTTTCACACTCTGTGGGGTCGGTCTCCTCTGAGCGCAGAGGGTCCCCAGGACAAGGCTTTGTTTGGCCACACTTGTGTGGACACCTTGTTAGAACTGTTAGTGGTGAGGACGGAGACCAAGAGCGGTACTTTGTCACTGAGTATTAAAAGACGTAATTATTGTAAAATACAGCAGGCCCTTGAAAAAGGCAGAGGTTAGGGGTGCCGACTGTGTTTACTCCCCACCCCCGACCCGCCGTGCAGTTGAAAATCATTTATAACTTTCAGCTCTCTAAAAACCTGCTGCTAATGGCCTATGGAAACGGCCAGTTAACACGTATCGTGTGCACTGTGTGTGTTCCATTCGCCCTTCTTGCAGGAAAGTCAGCTGGAGGAAAGAGCATGTTATAAAGAGAGTCGTGAGGAAGGGCAGTCGGTTGACAGAGCGTACTGAGAAATCACGGCGGCGGGCCCGGCAGTGCACGCCGTGCTGGTCGGCTTCGGCTGTGCTGTCTCCTGGGCCCCTGGCTGCTTGGTGTGAGGAAGTGTTTCAGAGACTGCCTGCCGCATGCGAAAGAGTGTTAGAGACCACAGACCAGACTTTAGATGGGTCTCATAAAAATATGTGCCAAAATAAAATATCAGGACCGAAATAGACGTGGAGGACCAGGAGAGGCAGATGCAGAGCAGACCTAAGGGCCAGCCTAGTTTTAAACTCGGTCGTCCGCCCTTTCTGGTCACCGACAGTGGGGTGAGCAGTTGGCCGGGTCAGCGGGAAGGAAGTGTGGTCCTCGCCCAGAGAGCCAGCTTCACCCAGCCCTGCTCCTGAAGCACCTGGTCTCCAGTGGAACGGGGTGTGAGCGGAGCCAGCTGCCTGCCGGACCGTCCCAAACAGCGTGTCCGCGGCGAGGGCGGTGACGGACCCCTCTTGCAGCCGCTCTGCGGGTGTGGCTCTAGACTGAGCTCCAGCCGGTGGCCCTGGAGGTCCCAAAACCTGTGTGACGTGTGCCTGCAGGTTTCTAGCCGGGCAGCTTGACCTGGACACAGGAGTTCCCATTCTTCCAGTCAGGGACGAGCCACATGTCCTCAGACAGGCGGACAGTCGTCCCTAGAAAGCCCTTCCCTCAGCGGGGCTTCACTGGGGAGGAGCAGGGGAGCTCGCTGCCTCTCCCTGGCGCCCGCAGGTACATGGGGGGTTGGCTCCATGCTGCTTATACTTTTGGGTTCTGTGTTGAGACTAAAATGTTCTCAGAGCTGCTAAGGAGCAAAAGTCAGAGGTTTGATACTGAAACTATGAAATGTGCTTTAAGAAATCAGTTTCAAGGAGTTAACAAGTTCTTAGAAACAAGGGCATACGAGAGAAAACGTTTCTTAGGAACATACAGCTGTTAAGACCCAACACACAAGAACCCTTGCTTCTCCTGGAAACTAGAAATGGAAGGCGCCTCCTGGTGCCGCCATTTGCATCGAGCCCCGGTGCGTCGTCTCGATCTGCGACTCTGGCCACGATGGCAGAAAACCAAATGGTGGTCTTGATGGCACTGAGGCAGGGAGGGCCTGCTGGCCGCCTCGTGTGGTCAGACATGGTCTGAGGCCCTCCGGTCACTGTCCCCGGAGCGTCTTCCCATCAGAGGAGCAGGGAGGTGGGGGACCTCCAGCCCGTGCCCTGGCGCGAGGTCGCTCCTCCGGGACGTGGCTGGAGCCTGAGCTCGCACGATCCCGGGTGGCCGGTTAGTCAACTGGAGAACAGTCGTGTTTCAAACAGATCCGTGTCCCCCCTGAAGCTATGGGATCAGATAGATTTAGGGACGCTGGCCGTGGCTGAACCGCTGGTCACGCGTCCCCACGGACAGCTGCTCCGCGGCTGGTTGCTGTGCCGTTCGAGCAGCTACAGGAGCAGCCAGGCCCCCTGTGCAGGTGGCCCCGCTGCGTCTTCTGTTTAAGTGAAACAGGACCCTCTCCTGGTCCCGTCAGAGATGCGGACTGGCGGAGGTTTTCCTGTACTTATTCCTTGTACCTTTTCCTGTTATTTCTTGGCATTTTTGATGTGATTTTAACGTTACTTCTAGATCTGCATGGAGCTTGGCATCAATTTTCATCCAAGCTGCATATTTCAGCACATCCAGGTCTGGTTCAACTTTACGCTAGAGGGTTGGCTTCTGTGGAACCTGCCGGTGGGCGCACCCCAGGTCAGCACATGGCTGTGGCTGTGCCCCCCTCCCCCTTAGTGAGAGGGATGCTCTGGCCAGTTTGCTGGCAAGTTCTGTGGTGAAATGGGTGATTACAGGTGAGGACGTGTAAGGAACTATGACGTTCCCACGCTCTGAAGTGCTGTGCACCCCGGACATTGAATTTTGCGTCTGGCGGAGTCCGTTGTGGCTGGGAGCAGGCGAGGAAGGCTGGTCACCATGGGGCTGGGGTTCTGCTTGCTGCCGCAGGGCGTGTCCTGCAAGTGCGCGGGCGTGCACCGGTTCAGGGGAGGGTGCGGACACAGCTCTCTCGAGGAGAGAGACCAAGAGAGTGAGCGAGTGGAGGAAGGTGCAGAGGAGGCTCCGAGGTACCCGCATGCCCCAACTCAACATGGTTCTTCTCCCCAAACCCTCCTCTTCTGAGTGGGGCGGGGAGGAGGGGCTTAGAGCCCTTCCCCCTCACTCCCACCTCCAGACCCCAGCTTGTGCTCAGGTGGCCTTGTGTTTCTTCCACCTCTTCTTCCCTGTGAGTTACATGACTGCTCACCGGGGGCTCTGCCCTTGGTGCCGGCACTGGAGCACGCCAGGGTCTCCTGCTCTCACTCCTTCACCCTGTGGCGTGTGCGGGGGCACAGGTATGGTGAGGGACGGACCGCCCCGCCCTTGTGACTCGGGCTGGCACCCCACCCCTTACCCAGCGTGCCTGGGAGTTAGAGTCCTGTGGCTTTGTTCTTTTTCCTTCTCCCTCCTCTTCCATGTAACTCTTGTTTGCTTCACTTACACATTGACACATTTATCAGTTAGACCTGACAGATGGAATTGGCCGTGTTATCCTCACACTTACAAATATTTGTGCTTATTTTGTAGAGTTGTTCTATAATGGACGTAACTCTTTTGGATGAATATGGGAAACCCTTTTGGTGTTTCAGTTCCCCAGTTTGCATGCGAGTGTCTCCCAGCCCCCGTGACAGTCCCCGCCTCGTGGGGCAGACGTCCTGCATTGACTACGAGGACGAGGCGGGCGCGGTGCACATGGAGCTGGTGCGCATCGAGGCGACGGGGGAGTACTTCATCGTCAGCCTGGTGCTCCGCCTCAGCCTGGCCAGGATAAACCGCTGGTTCGGGACGCAGTACTGACCGTCAGCAGTCGGTGGTGAATGGGTGTGTGTTTGATTTGGGGTCAACCAGATTTGTTCTTGGTGTTGGAACTTAAAATAAAACAGTATCTGCTCGATGCCTCCTTATTTCACATTAGAAATTACGATTGTTGGGTCATTTAAAGTTAACGTTTTGAGAATTAATTTAGAATTTAAAAAACAATAAAATAGCACATCCTGATGAAGGTCATAAAGGGAAAAGATATTTACTTCTCTTCTGCCATTAGAGTTTACAAGTAAGAAACTCTGCTTCAGCACGCGAACCACGTGCACACACGTGTGTTGTATGGCTAGGTTTTTCTTCATTGGTCGGAGCCGGAACGAGAGGAGCTGTTCAGGTGGGAGCTGCGTGGTGGTTGATGGCAGTGAAAACGTGCTGCACTTGTGGCAGCAGCAGCCCCCTTCGTGCTCAACGAAAGCAAGTACAGCAGCCTGCTTCCCGAGGAGAGACATGTCTGAGGTCGTCGGAAGGTGCGGCCCCGCTTCAGGGGGCAAAGTGGTGTCGAGCGGGTCGGACTCAGGACGGAGACGCCGAGTGAGCGGCCAGCCCGTCCTCAGCAGAGAGGCCCTCGGGGCTCACACTGAGGCGCCCTGCCTGTGAGCGTGTGGTCTCTAGGGGTTCGGTTCTTCGCTTGGTTTGGACTGTGCCGATGAACGTTTGGTTATGTTTTCACCTCCAACGTAAAGTTATTCTGAGAAGCGCTTTTGGGAATGCTGTGCCGCTCCCGCTGAGCATGCTCGCGGACGCCCCTCCTCTCTGCCGCTCACTCTCCTCGTGTGGAAGGACCCTCTCGTTTCTCTTTGGAGACGTGTGTGGCCAGAGTGTAGAGTGAAGAGCTTGAATACGGCCGTAGGGGCCTCCTGCCCCCCTGGTCTCGGGCAGAGTCCCGGGCGGGGCCCAAGAGCCCAGGGCGGGGCTCGTTCATGCCGTCACCCAGGAGCAGCCGTGGGCTCCGCCCCTCCCGGGTGAGTGCGAATTGGAGAATGAAAGCGTTTTCTCGGAGGACTTGGGAGACTTTTCTGGGGAGCGTTTATCCCAGGGCCGCTGGTGCGTGTGCCGCTGCTGAGGTGGCGCTGACCCTGTGTGCGATCTGTTCTCTGCCTCTTCTCCCTCCGGAGGCTGTTCGACTTATTCTTCTTTGGTATTTGGAAATTTCGGGATGATGTGCATTGCAGTCGGTCTTTTTCATTCATTATGGCTCATTTACTCTAAAAACTCATGTGCTTGAGTTTGGGATTATTCTTTAATCTGTCAGTGTTTTCTCTTTTCTGTGGCGTTTGCTGATCAATCTGTTCTTCCTGGCTCGCTCCCCTCCAGTCTCTCATCCTCTCCGTCTTCCATCGCTCAGGCTTTTGTTCTGCTTCCTGGAATGTTGCGTCAATCTTGTGTTTCAACCCTTGCAATGAATTTTCTTTCTTATTTTGATGGTGAGGTTTTTACTTTTTTAGAATTCTTCTTTTAGTTTCCTAGAGCACATTCTGCACCTGTTTTATAAATGCAGTATTTTCTCTAATTCGGGGATTGGCACACTTTCTATTAAGGGCCAGTAACAGCTTCCGCTTGGAGGGCCGTACAGTGTGGCTGCAATTGCTCAGCCGGGCCCTCCCAGCAGGAGGTCAGCTAAGGCGGACCCGGAACAGAAAGGCCTTCCTGGGTTCAAAGACCTGGGCGGACAAGCGCAGGCAGCAGGTGAGAGTGACCCCCAGGCCGTGGTTCCCACCCTGCACTAAAGCCCCCGGGGTTATCCATTCTCGTGTTCACAAACCCTTCCATCTTCACCGGTTGGCAAAACCGTAATAACTAGGGTCAGGCCAGAACCGTGCACGGGCGCTAGGATTTGTGAGTGAAGGTGTGAGGAGAAACAAGGTGTCGCACGGTCTCGGAACATCTTGCCTCAGAGTGCTTGTGATTGCAAAGGAAGGAGTAGTGAGTCCGTGGGGGAGGGGCCTGAAAAGGCAGCTCCTGCAGCGAGTCGCTGTTGCCCCCACCACGCCAGGTGCCCCTCCTCACTGAGCTCTGACTCGCTGAGATCGGGGGGCCCTGCCACAAGGAGGCCTCGTCCCTCTGCCACGGCCCCCACACCTGCCTCGGTGGCCCTGTCCCTGTGTGTGCAGCCTCCTCACCTCACTCGGGCCCAGGAATAGCACAGTTTGGTCACTGTGTGTCGTCTTCGTGCCAGGACGTGACATACTGACCCTCGGATAGATGACAGACAGCTCTGGAGGAGAGGAGGGCCAGGCCGGGGCTTGGACTGGAGCTGCAGGGGGCATCTGCTGGGTGGCCGGCAGGATGGGGCCAGCTAGGTTTTGAAAGGTACCCCTGGAACAACAACAAAAAAAAACCCCAAAAAACAAAAACAAAAAAAAAGGCGAATAATTCCTCAGGCTTCTGGCGTAGGAGCTGCCCTCGGTGGGGCACAGACCAGCCCCCGAGGGCGGAAGCCCGCCACGGGGGTGGGGTGGGGTGTGGGCTCAGGAGGGGGGCTGGCCTGCCTCTGGCCTCAAGACTGGCTCGAGACAGCCTTTGGAAATCCCAACCCAAACAAAACCAGCCGCATCACGGCCACCGCTCCGCATGGCGGCCCCGACACCCCCTCACCGGGCTGCTCCTCACCCCACCTGCGCCGTGCAGACCCCTGCCCCACCCACCTCACTGCTCCACCCCCAGCCCTGGTCGTGGGAACCGACCGTGGGGGCTGGGAGACACTGTCAGTGGGTAGGATGCGGGCATTCTGTTAGTTCTCTGTGTCATAGAGTTCGCAGATCACACTCAATGTGAACGACAGCCCCTGGTCAGCAGCCGACCACCCCAGTGCTGTTTGTACTGAACATCAGTCGTCAGACTCCTGAAACAGAAGCCTTTACCAGCCACACTCCTTTGTCCGAGAGGGTTTACCAGCCCTTTGTCTGCAAAGCACGAGGCTGGGCGGCTCGTGCCTCCAGAGGATCTGGAAATGGCGCGGGCTCGAGGAGCTGAATCATTTCAAGAAAGTGGCAGGCGCAGGCTCTTTGTCACACTCTTGGCAGAGAAGCGTGCGGTGCAGGGAAGCACACCTACCACGAGGGAGAAGGAGAGGCCGTTGTCATGCCCCTCGTACGTACCCCAGGTGTGAACTCTCGCCTGATTTAAAGCCAGCCCGAAGGTCTGACCGGCCCTCGCAAAGACGATCTTCACGTGTGACCTGGTGGTCGTCTCTTACGTTTTGCGAGTCTGATGATTACAACTGCTGCAGAAAGAAAACATTCGTGTGAGAAACTCGCCCTGCGCGAAATGTTTTTCCAAGGCTTGTGATGTAAAGAAATGTGCCTTTACCACACTGGCCACCCAGGCGTGGCTCCGGCGGGCGGCAGGGGACCGTGTGTGCAGAATGAGTGCGCATTCAGCTCCAGCACTGGGTGTCTTTTGTGGGCTTCTGCGGCCTCGACGAAGAACACCTGGATTTTCTGTGACCCTCTGCTAGACAAGCGTGGCTGCGGGAAGCCAGGCTGCGGGAGGGAGCGCAGCAGTGTCCGCGGGGCAGCAGGGTCACCAGGGCACCCGGAGAAGTGGGGGCAGCTGCGGGGGAGGGGCAGGGGCACCGGTTCAGAGCTGCTGAATACCTCGAGGGACCAGCAGGCTGCCGGGAAGGCTGTGGCAGGAAAGGATGGTCTGGACCCAAAGTGGACCCAGTAGCCACAGGCCTGGCCTTCTGCAAAACACGAGAACCGAGAGAACTGAGGCGGAGCCTCGGGCTCCCACCTCCGTCGTTTCCGGGTTTCCCAGAATGCCGTCTCAGTCCAGGTCCTGAAAATGATGAGCCGGCTGAGCACACCCTCCGAGGATTTTAAGAGTCTTTGTTTCACCTCTCACTTGGCCTTCTAGCCTTTTGGGGGTGAGAATGTGAACTTGGGAATTGCCCGAAAGGTAAATGTGTGTTCACTGGTTGACAATGTCATACGACCGAGTCACGGTGAAATGGGTGTAAAAGACACGTGATGTTTATGTGTCTAACTCAGAAAAGTGCCCGGGGGCTGCCGACAGGGTGCCTGTGACCTCTCCCTGGCTTCATGGTGGCCGGGGACAAAGTGAGAAATTCACCGAGAAGCAGTAATTCGAATTTTTAAGATTGGGCATTTCCTGAGTGCCAGGCACTGGGCACAAAGCTATCCCTGTGGCTTTCAGAACCTCCGGTGACCCTCGGGGAAGACGGAGTGATGACGGAGTGATAACGGCGTCTCACTGTGGAGCCCTGGGGCTCCGAGAGGTGAAGTGGCCTGAGGTCACTTCTGGAAGCCGCACTGGGACTTGCTGCCTCCTGGTGGCTGTGTCTGGCTCCATGCCCTATGGAGGGGGCAGGGCTGTTCTGAGAGAAATTGTCGGCAGGGAGTTCAGTTACCACCGTGGCTACAAACACGGTCAGAAGTGGGATGGAGCCAGTTCTGCCTGACAGGGCTAAAACCGCTCGGAGGGGTCGTGCCCCCAGTGGCGGGACTGGTGTAGACCGAGGTAGGGAGCCAGGGCTGTCTGAGGCGCTTTGCCCACCTGGAGGAGGCAGGGCCTGCTCCACCACGGGGAAGACTCTGCTGCTGGAAAAGGACCCACCGGCGAATGGAGCGATTCAGAGCTCAGAAGCAGACTCACTTGTCAGACACGTGCTTTAGGATAAAGGGGGTGTCAGGAAGAGGGTGGCTTTGATGTGTGTGCGGGGACAGTTCTGCAGGAGCCACTTCCCACCACGCCCAGAGACACCTTCCAGGTAGATTGCACACCTGAGTGAAACCCAAAGTCAGGAAGCTTCCAACTCAACAGCAGTAAACCCAGTAAACCGGATATCTTGACTTAAAAAATGGCCAGAAGGCTTCATAGCCATTTCTTCAAAGGAGACGTACCCACGGCCCATAGATGCATGAAAAGATGCTCCACCTCACTGATCAGGGAAACGCAAATCAGACCCCAGGGAGGGGTCGCTTTGCACCTGTTAGGATGGCTATTCTAGAAAAACCTGGAAGGTAAGTGTTGAGGATGTGGCGAAGAGGGAAGCCCTGTGAGAGGGAACGTGGAATGGTGCAGCCACCGTGGAAAAGAATGTGGAGGTGCCTCAAAAATTAAAAGTAGTGTGACCCAGCAGTTTCAATTCTGGGTGTTATTCAAAAGAATTGAAGTCAGGATCTTGAAGAGATGTCTGCACCCGTACGTTCACTGCAGCATCATTCAATGGCCCAGATGTGGAAACAATCTCACATCCATCGAGGGATGAATGGAAAAAGCAAATGGGGTGTGTACGTGTGATAGAATAGCATTCAGCCTCAGAAAGGAAGTCCTGCTATAGGGGACAGTGTGGCTGAGCCTTCGGGACAGGCTGAGCGAAATGAGCCGGTCCCAGAAGGACACGGGCTGCAGGATCCCACTTAACGAAGGGCCTCAAAGAGTCAGGCTCATGGAAGTAGAGCAGGGGAGCGGCTGCCAGGACCTGGAGGAGGGGAGGTGGGAGATGATGTTCCAGGTAGGAGGTGAGGCAGCCTCAGGGATCTGCTGTACCCCACAGTGCCTGCCGTTAATAATGTTGCACTGCGTACTTAAAATCGGAAGCAGGTCGGTGTCAGGTTAAATGTTTTCCCCACAGTTACAATGAGAAGGCAGCGTGGCCATATTTCCGTGTGCCGGCACCTCCGATGGGCACTCGGCTCGGGCTCAGGGCGCCCGCTTGTTGCCGGCACATCCTCCCTCTTCCGGGAACCCCCTCCGGAGTATTTCCTCTCCAGGTTGGGCCAATACCTGCTCCTAATGCAGGTAACTCTCTCAGAAAAATGCGAGCCATCACTTGTCGTTCCCCTCACTGGAAACGCACTAAATCTGATTCTACTTGTACCACCTCCGTTGTTTTTAAAGGGTGGACTGAGGCAGGTGTCCAAACATCACCTGGAGAATCTGTGTTGCATCTGCTTAGAAGGTTCCATCAGTCATGGGCAACTAAGCCGGAGAGAAACCGAAGGGAGGCCTTGTACAACATGTGGACTCACACAGCGTGTACGAATAAAGCCGGGTTCTAGGACTCTGCTCTTTCAGCTGCGGTGACTTGACTGTGTACCTTACCAGGAGAATTTGGACTTGGCGGAAAGAGTAAGTCCAAAACACAAGGGGTGGTGGCCGAAACTTTGCCTAAGAACGTTAGACTTGGAGGAAGTAACAGGTGCCTGGGAAAATGCTCCTGGCAAAAATGTTAATTTGTAAAATTTAATGAAGACCAAAAAAAAAAAAAAATCGATGAGCAAATTTGTGTTGTGAAATTTGCATGGGAAGGGATTGGTTCTGATGAAAATGAAAAATTGCAGACAGTTTGCTTATGCAGTCTGGAAAAGTGATCAAAGGGTTGTGATTTAATGGCATTTAGCCGCTGCAATTCCAAGGAAAATGTTGTTGATAAGCAGTCTAAACATCCTCAGGGTCAAAATGGTGGGTTAAAACATTCTGCATTGACTAAATGTCAAGTACTTGCTGTCTGCGGTGTGCTTTTAAGCCAAGCAGAACTTTTATATCAGGGGCTAGAAGGAAAAGCGGGCGGATAAATGCAGTTGGGCTTGTTAAAGTCCCGGGATTGTGACGTGACTGCATTTTATTTGTACTTCTGCTAACGGACCAACCATGCGCTTGAGCATTTAAAACCGTGGAGTTCGGTTTGCAGTTGCGTCAACTCTCCTGTTAAACTATGAAGTAACCAGACCATGGAGCCTGCCGTGAAAGTGATGCGGTCTCTCAGTTACGTCCACCCCCAGCCCCACCCCCACCCCCAGGCGTCCTCTTGTCCTCGCCCCTGGTTCTTGCGCTTTTCCAAGGCACGCCGGCCTCTTGCGCTGCCTGGGGCACCAGAAAGTGCGGTTGCCGTGGACTTAGATCCTGAGCGGTATCTGCCTACAGATTCATCAGCCTCACTCTTCTGCCAGAACAGGACCCTTTCTCCTTGTGACAAGATGCTGCCGCCCCCTGTGCGGCAGCTAACTGGCTGGTTTGCCCTGTTGTTCATTCTGCCCACGTGGAAAGAAGGGCCGGTCGTGCAAGAGAAATGGGTTTCCGAAGCCTCCCTCCAAAGCGGCTCTGCAGATGGCTCCGCTTGCTGCGGCCCCACGATGCCCATTGCGAACCGTGGGCTCTGCGCTCTCTCCCCAGGAAATAGCTGTGGCGCCTTCGCAGTGATTTGCAAAAGGCGTTCTCAGTGCTGTCTGTAAGAAGTCCCCCGATGGCAAAACTTGGTTTCATGGAGGGGCGTCAACGGAAAACCTTCCACACTGATTTTAGGAGGGAGTTAAATGCTTCATTCTGGAGGCAGAGTGAGTATGTGCGAATTGATGCTGCCGTTCACATTTACTCCTCAAGGGCGTTACTAAATTAGGCAGTGTAACCATGCATTTTAATCTCTGTGATTTACGACGCAAACCTCGGAGCAGCAGAGAGCCTGACGTCTGCGCGTGGAGTGCCCCTCCCCAGTCTGGCTGGGCTGCGTGAGAAAATGCTTTCCTTGGTTTTCCGTGTGAAGGCTTGAAACTTGGTTCTGTATCGGGAGTGGAATATGGCTTCTTGCGTAGACTACTGAGGATTAGCTTCATCTCCTTAAAATATGCGGGACTCCATGGAACTGGTGAGATTATCAAGTAGCAGCGAGCCTCAACTCCTTGTCTCAACTTCAGCAGCAGCTCTGGCTTTCACCTGTGGCGTTTTCTCTTTGAGCTGCAGCTAATACTTGACCATGAAGTTGCAAGTTCTCACTCGTGCTTCATGGCGCTCCTTCCAAATCATGGATAGGAAATCTGCGCCCTCCGTGAATGACCCCAAGAGTGAAATTTGGCAAATGCTCACTGTGCTCCCATTCAGCGCAAGGCACTGCCCTGGGTGCTGTGTACGCACCGGCGAGCGGGTGTCCCCACCAGCTGACAGAACAGATCCTGCAGCTCGCCCCGGGCCAGTGCTCTGAGTCCTAGGGGCAGGGAGGTGGCGTCAGGCTGGTTGATGGGATGCTGCAGGCCTTGAAATACGGCTTGATTTTTGTTTTGCGACATTGAGGTTATCCAGCTGGGGAAAAAAAAGAAAGGAAAGGAAATGGAAGAACCTGGGATGAAACAGCGGATGAAACAGGACTCCTGCTTTAAAATAAATGAAACCGTTTTCCTAACACAGCCCATTCCCACACTCTCGGAATGTTCGGGTTTGGTGGAAACAGCTTCATCTACTCACTTTCCATTGAGGGGAGGGGCCTTCCTAAGTATATGGACAGAAATGTCATTCCAGCAGGAGACGATGCCAACAGCCGGTGGCCATGGAAACAAGGAAACACCTCGATTTCAGACCGAGAGACTGAGGAGCGGCGGGAAGCAGCGTGACCTTCACTTCCCCGTGTGTCTGGTGGAGCCTTGCAGACGAGCCTCACAGACGAGCCTCATCTGAGATGGCCGCGCGCTCATTCCATGTCAGGGGAGAGCCTTTGCCCACGGGGGCCTCCTCACATTCCAGGAGAACCCCTGGGGGCCTGCCTTTTTTCCTCTGAAAATTGAAATAGACTTCTTAAATTTATTACGGATCGTAGGAGTAACGCGTGCTTTTTGTAAGACATTTTAAAAGTACAAAACAGTACAAAGAGGAAAACAAAAATCACCTTCAGATACGAACTCATCTATTTTGGAAAATGAAATTAATACTTTTTAAAAAAAATATAACAAAAGCTGATTCAATAAGAAATGGGACATGTGAACATTAATTTTTTCTATAGAAACTAATAATTTCTATACATTAATAATCAAAAGAAAATGATCAAATACTCATATATTTTTAAAAAACCTACCAAGTACGCAGAATTGAAAGCTGATATTTTACTTTATATTCAAAGACTAATAATGTTAATATTTTCCACCTGTTCTAGAGCATATGGAGAAGAGAATGATGTCTGTTTTAAAACAATTTAAAAATCTCTTAAAAGCTGTAACTTTCAATATGTGTAGAAAAGTCGCAGGAAGGAAAAGTGTACGGGGGGATGAATCGCCTTTTCCCAGTGCCCCCCCTCCCCCCCAGTCCTCATGTCCTTTGTGATGAGAACGCCCACTGTTTTCCCCAAAGACAAGCCCCCTCCCAACTTTTCGGTGCTCATATCCTTGCTTTTCTTCATGTTTTAATAATCTAAGTATGTGAAATATACTTAATTTTGTTTGTGAACTTTGTGTTGGTGTTTTGGATGGAGGTCCAAGGCGGTACAGTAAGATGGGAAAAGAAGGGAAAAGTGAATAAGGGCTAAAACTGAGTAGCCAAACTTTTTTGTGAATGATTTGATTTTTTTATATCACAACCCCAAACTAACCCATGGGAGAATTATGAAAATTCGAGACTTTGAAAAGGCTTCTGGATAAAATCTGTGTAGAAATCAATTTAATTCCTTAAAAAGAGTCAGCAGTCAGAAAGTTTAATTAGACAACGTGTTATTGGTAATAGCCAAATGAAAACAGCTCCATGGGACTTGGGAACAAACCCAACCAAGGCTGTGTGAGACCTCTGTGGAGAAAATGCGAAACTTTCTAAAAAGTCATTAATGAAAACAATTAAATGGAGTTGCCATTTTCACAGATGGAAGGACTTACCCTAACAGTTTCAGTTCTCAACAAATTAAACCAAAAAGTTTAATAGCATTGCAATCTGATGGCAAAAAGAAAAAGAGAAAAAAGCCACATGGAAAACCACAAGTCTAACAAAGCAGTTGCTTTGAAGAAGAGTGTCGAGGGACACGCTTTCAAGACTTACCCTGTAGCTACAGAAACTGAAGCAGAGCGTATTAGCTCAAGGGCTGGACACTGATTTATGAGCACACGACAGACAGAACCTGGAAACAAGGTCACGCATGACGAGGCCGTTTATGGCAACGCGGCACGTACATCAGGGGTGAACCGATGGGGTGTTCCGTAAGTGGTGCAGGGACAATGGCAGGTCCGTATGCAGAAGTTTAAAATTAGACTCCCTGTTTCACACCATGTGTGGAAACACATTCAGGCAGACTAAAGACATAGCAAAATTTCAGATTTGAAATGAAAACATCAGAGAATATCTCGCCTGAGTGTAGAAAGGCATTTTAGATAAAAAGACAAAAAAAAACGTAAGTGATAGAAGAACATGGGGATCAGATTGACTCTATGCAAATGAGACTTCCATTCACAAACCAATGAAAGACAAACCACAGATGGAGAGAGATTTGTAAGACATAAAGCTGATAAGTGACTGGTGTCTAGAATGTACTAGAACTCCTTCAGAGTGGCGCCCAGAGACTTGCCGGGAAAATGATCCAGGGTGTGGACAGACGCTGCAGGAGAGGAGCCGCAGGAGGACACGACACCTGTGGACAGTGACCCACATCGATAGTCATCGCCGGAGTCCCAGGTGCACCCTCGGGAGACACTGTTTCACACGCTTCAACTGGCAGAAGCCAGATCTGATGATTCCTCCGCTGGTCGGGATGCGGTGCCTGGAAACTCACATACCCCGCTGGGGGTGGGGGCGGTGCACAAATTGGTACAAACACCTGGGGAAATAACTTTGCATTCTCTAATAAGCTGAAAATTTGCCTAGTCTACAATCTAGCGATTCCATTTCTAAGGACATACCAGTGGCAGATTCATGCATGTGTGCACGAGGAGAGACGTACGATATTTATAATGTTTGTAGCAGCAAGAAATTGGAAAAATCCTGTGTGTTCATCAGTCGGAAAAATGAATAAAAATTGTGACGTACTCATAAAATGTTCATATGCTACAGAAGTTAAAGTGAACAAACCAGAGCTACCTGCATGCATGTGGATAAATCTTGAAAACAGAATTACAGTGTAACACAATTTATGGAAGATTCACAAAACCTTCCAAAGCAACTGCCATGTATTTCACTGAGATGTGCACTTATCCAGGTGCATCCAAGGCGTCAAGAACATTAACGGGGATGAAAGACATGTAAGTGGTTAAATTTAGGTGCAGCGGGAAGGAAGAAGGGCGAAGGAACGGAAACGCTTTTAAAAAACCGCACATTGAGTTTCTCTCCCTCCTCCTCTGCCTAAAAATAAATAAATATTAAAAAATGGTATGAAGCCAACATGGCAAAATATTAACAAATGACTAACTATACTTGAGATATTTTGTGTGGAATTTAAAACTGTCATCAACATTTCTCATCGTCTCTCTATTCATCCGTATCTGTCTGGCTATCTCTGTCCATCTGTCTATCCATTTATCCATCTCTCCATCTATGTATCTATCATCTGTCTTCTGTACATGTTAAATTTTGAGATCGCCAGTGTTTCTTAGTATAGACCCACTGTGTTTTATAGATTTACACTAAACAGTGATTTCCTGATTGTACTTGAACGCACATAATGTTAAATCTTTAGGGGCCTTTGCAATATGTAAATACACATACATGTATCTCTATCATCAATTGGCAGTTCTCAAGCACTCGGCTAACGAACCAAGCATGGATGGAGGCCGCTACCTCTGACCTTCATTTAGTCCCTTCCGAACACAGCCCTCCCAGGCCCATCCTCGCAGGGAGGGTACTAGGAGCATTTACGTAACCTGAAATATAAATGCTGGATTCAGGAAGAGTTGCTGGCCCGTGGCGTTTTAGGATGCACATTTGTTAGGCCAAGAGGAGGGCAGCGTGGTTGCAGCCATTTTCACCCTTGGTTTTGGTGTGTTTTCCTTTGTGCATAAGGTGGCCACACCTCAGACCACAGCAGTTAGTCGTCGCTTATTTGGCATGAAGAGAACTCACATCCCTTAGCGTGGCTGCAAAACGCCTCCTCTCTGCTGTGCCAGGAACCTGTGCGCGGAGCTGAGCCCTTGGTTCTCGCCCGCGGAGCTCTGCTGGCGCTTCCAGAAGTGCCTGGGAAGAGCTACCGAATCCCATCAGGCAGCGGCTGCCCAGGGCCCGCGGTTACTACGCACCCACGAGCGGAGTCCTTCCAGGCGCCGGATGCATCGAGCGTGCAGCTTGTGCGTGCCGCCCCCGTGGCTCACTCCCTGCCGCTCACATTGGAAGTGCCCTTGAAGAGCGTGAGCTTCAGCTTGGGACTCGCAGTGAAAGGCCTGGGGACAGGGCCAGGCTATGTTGCAGTAGAAAGGTGGAAATCTCGATGAAGATACTGGAAAATATCTAACCTCGCGTGTGTTACAAGCTTCCTGGATCGCTCCTCCCCTCCTGTACTCAGCGCCGCATCCTGTGGCAGGGGCCACGCCAGCTGGCAGTGCGGTGGGGGGCGTGGCCACCCAGGCGGAGGAGTTTGCCTCTCCGGGGCCGGGTCCAGCTGGAGGTCCAGTCCCACCGCTGGAGGGAGGGAGATGCTGACTTTGGAGGCGGACAAGCTGTCTGGGCCTCTTATTCCCCCTGGGGCGCTGAGAGACCGGTGCCTGGCACACAGTAGAGGCCCAATAAAAATGCAATTTGCCTAATGAACAGATGCATGAAAGCCATTATTCGTTTGCCACCAAAGCCGGCTGGTTTGGCGGGTGGCGTGTTAGTGACAGTTATTTGCGAAACGCAGCAGCATCCTGTTTTATTTAGTGCTCTTGGCAGGATTCCCCACACTCTCGAGCTTTACGCGGGTCAAGGAGATAATTGCTGTTTGATGTTTGAAAAGCAAATAGATGTCTTGGATGGTGAAGGGCAGTCCGGGGCCTGTGCGTTTGTAAAAGAGCTCTATAATCTCACGCCTCCATTTCATTCTCGGCCTTGCCTCGTCGGATCTGACCGTGTTCTGCTCAGCGTCAATCAGGAGAACCTGGAAAGTGTAACTATGACGATGTCTCCGGAAGCTTTGGAGGAGAGAGAAACACTTTGTAGAAGGGAGGTTGTGGCCTTGGGTTTCGATCACATACTTCATTAGTGGGGTCGGGAAGTGGACAAGTCGCCACCATCTGCTTGCGGTTGCTTGGCCCTGTGGAACGGTGGGTGCGAGGGGGCGGGGGACCCCTGCAGGGAGGGGCATGGAGGCAGCCAGCCGGTGCTGGGCTGAGGGGGCGCTGCTGAGGGGCAGATTCTGACTGAGAATGTGGGTCCAGGAGCTTTAGAGCCCGAAGGAGACTGTCTTCGCCTGCCCCCCCACCCCACCCCGTTGGCACTTTGGCCGTGTCTGCTGGGTGTCTTGAAATAAAGTCACTATAAACATCTGTGATTCTTAGAGACACTTTACACAACTAGGAGGGTGAAGCAGAAAGTACGCTGGAGTTCAACACACCGAGACTCACATCGTAATGGGGCCGGCTCCTGGGATGTGCTCTGGGTCGTGTCTGCCACGTCTCTGGCCCCTTGTCCTTCGTTCTCAGTGGAGACAGCACCTGCCAGGTGGGAGGGAGTCACTCACAGCAACCACATAGGTAGCGCACCTGCTCGCTGTCCCTTTCTTTCTTCTGCCAGGGGACAGGTAGGGTATTCCCACGGGTGTGGGGCCAAAAGCCGGGTGAACCCCAAGATGTTTGCGACCCGCCTGCCGCCCTGGGCTGGGCGAAGGGGTCCACGCTCGGGTGGGTTACGTGTGTGTCTGTGATGGAGCTTCCACTCCGCCCCTCTCTGTTATGTCAGGGTGGCAGCAGAGGGCACCCTGTTCCCCTGCGTGCTCTGGACTTCCAGATGTTGTCCCAGCTGTGTGACGTGATGGTGACAAGCCGGTCCCCCTATGCCAGTGGGGGTGCAGGAGGAAAAGGGACCCTGGTGGCCCCCCAGGCTCGAGGACGCTGAGGTGCCCCTGCGTGGGCCGGAGTGAATCACTGCCCAGTTCAGCTGCATTCTGTCATTGGCACCCCGAGCGTTTTAGGAGGCCTGTTTCCATGAGACCACATTTCTTAAAATGTTCATGGCTGCCGTTTCCACGGGGGCGTGTGGGGTGGTCTGCCTGTCATCATTCGGTGCAGGGTTTCTTCTCAGGCGACAAGATAAGAAGGTGACAATATGGAGACCGGGACTGTGCTCATGAAGGAAAAGGAGAAATTAGGCCAGGTAGCGAGGGCAGCCCATGCGTGTGTGTGCATGTGCACGTGTGTGTGATAGAGAACACACTGGCACCTTCTGAGAAGAGAAGGACGTATGTAAATATTTTGAGAGAAAAGAGAATATGGTGAAATTGAATATTTTGCCTGGCGTCCTCATCTAACATTTCGTTTACCTAAATGGTGTCGACCTGTGAATCTCCTTTCTTCTCCCCCTGCCCCTCCCCTTTTCCGGGCCATCTACTCACACTGCAGAATACATCCCTGGTTCGCTGCTTTCGACTACACCGTCCAGGCCCACAGCGGCGTTTTCCCACCTATTTCTCATTCGTCCCGCTCGTGCTGGACAGCACATCCGTTACCTCATGCTGCATAAGTGATCACCCCGAAGATTGTGCCCCCGCACAGCTATGTTACTGCTCCTGATTCTGGGAGACCACAGTTGCAGAACTGAGCGGTGGCCTCGTGTGCTTGGGGTGGCTGGGGTCATTGGGTTGTCGCCTGGCTGCGTGCCCGCAGATGGCCTTGCCACCGTACCCACTGTCCCCTGGGCTGTGCGCCCCAGGGTCTAGCAGGATGGCCAAACCCTGATGCTGCGTCGGGCCGTGGGGATCCCACTGCCAGGAAGTATCATCACAGTAATCGGGTAGCAGAATTGCCAGGGCAAAACCTTAGAAGTTTCTCTAAAAGATAACTTTAAAATGACTACTTCTGATTGTTGAAATGGCTCCTAATTGCACCTGGTGCATCATTTCCTGAATTGTCTCCCAAATGATCACTCTTGGTGAAAAGAAATTCTTCTCACTTTCAGAACTTCTGTGGCGACCGCTCATTACCAAATTCCACAGGAGGGATGAATGTATCTGCATAAGACTTGGTAGAAACAGGATGTCAGCTTTGGAAGCAGGAAGCTCTGAAAAAGTCGGGCCTCCTCATTTTTCCTCATGGGGCTGTTTTTTCATTCACCAGACTCATCTGTTCAGCAAACATTGATTGAATCCTGTTTTGTGCTGGACTACAGGAAAAACCTAGTTGAATAAAAACAGTTTGTCCTCCCAGGAAATAATAATCCAGATGGAGGATGCGACACGTTCCTAAAAAAAAATGATTGCACAAGGCAGAGCCAGAGGGAGGCCAGACGGGAATCTTGGACCAAGTGCTGTAAGATTTGGAGGAGCAGACGTCTCCTTCCAGACGGGCAGGATGGGACTGGTGTGTGTTCAGATAACACGTACCCAAGACCTGTCATCCACGCACCCTGGGTCTTCAGGGATGCACTCTGTGCTGACGGGTGGGTGTGAAGGTCAGAGCAAGAACGAAGGGACTCCTCGTGGGGTGGAGTGGGCGACACCGAGGTTGAGGGGGGATGCGGTGCATGTGTGAACAGAAGTGGGGCCAGCCTGTCCAGTGAGGGACTCGATGCAGGTGTAGGTAGTTTAGACCAATGTCCAGGGGGCCCTGGGGGCCAGCGAGTCGCTGCAGGTTGCTTTGTAGGAAAAGGGAACACAGACTTCTAAGCACAAGGATGATGTGATCATCCTTCTGTTTTAGGAAAGTTAATTTGAATGAATTCAGAGTTTGCTTAAAGCTCCTTCCTGAGGTGGAAGAAAATGAAACTGAACTAAGAAGACTCTGGAAAAACAGAAGAAAGGAGGACTCTCCTACTGGGGAAGATGGTGCAGATGCACCCAGCGAGGCCCTGGGCTGCTTTCTCCCAGGTTCCCATCCTTGGTGGTGATCCTCTTGTTTATGCGGTTACTTGTTTACAGTTTGTCCTGCCCCCACCCCCCACCACAGAGTAGGAGATCAGGGACCGTCTGCGCCATTTGTACCCAGCGCCAAGAAAAACGCCGCACACACAGGCAACCATTAATTATATTTTGAATGAATCAAGATTAATGGAAAACAGAGAGAGGCTAGAAATACTTGAGTCCTGGTTTGATTTGATTTTCTCCAGTAAAAATGGATTTTGGGCCTGATAGGGAGAAATATCTAATCTCTGTATAGAGTCTGTACTGTTTTCAAAGTACTTACACGTATTTTATTTATGCCTCCCGACAGCCACAAAAGCCCGTCTGAAAGGTGGCCATTCATCCAGCTGACGTTTATGGAGCACTCACTCCGGCCAGACGTGGTGCTGCGCTGTGGTGTGCGTGCAGAGGTGCACTCGGAGCGGTCCCTGCTGGGCGGGGTCTCGCAGTCTGATGCGGGCCACCAGTACCCAGGGAGGGCCAGCACGCGGCACGCTTGTGCCGGGTTTCCCAGGGAAGCAGAACCAGCGGGATGTGCGTGGACCTGGAAAGAAACTTTTTACAAGGGATGGGCTCACGTGATCAGGGAGGCAGAGAAGTCGTGTGATGATGTGATTGGAAGCTGGAGACCCAGGGGAGCGGATGGTGTGGTTTGAGTCCGAAGGCAGGAAAAACATGTCCCAGCTCAGAGGTGGTAGGGCTGGAGAGTGTGTGTGTGTGTGTGTGTGTCTGTGTGTGTGTGTGTGTGAGAGAGAGAGAGAGAGAGAGAGAGAGAGAGTTCTTTTCAGACCTTTAACTGATCAGACGGGGCCCACCACTCGGCGAGGGCCATCTGCTCTGCTTAGCACACTGGTTCAAACGGGCACCTTGCACCCTCCCAGGCACACCCAGAATCCCGTTCAGCCACCTGCCTTTGCACCCCATGACCCAGACAAGCTGACACGTGAACGTGGGTGCCGCAATGTCCATTGTGAGAGAGGCGGGGACCGAGTTCCATTCCACTAAGTCTTCCTTGGGCAACCAGAGAAGGGGTTGTGAAGGAGGGAGTGGTGGGGGCGCTCGGTGCCTGTTGCTGTCATCTCTGCTGTTTTGGGGGGCAAGACAGGCACTTGGGGATGAAGTACTTCCCCATTGCACAGACAGGAAGCGAGAAGGAAGCCAGGAGCTGAGCGCACACCTTCTGGTTTCAAGTGCTGCGCTTTTGCGATATCTGGAAGAAGCAGTTCTAAGAAAGCATTACACTCGCATGTGAAGATCGTGAAAGAACATCCGATTCAAAAGAAAGGGTGTGATCCGGGCCGTAGTTCAGTTGCACCCGAGGCTGCCCAGGGATGTGTTTTAGAGCCACGAGAGGCCTCTCCCCACTGCCCCGGCCCAGCAGCAAGTCCCTGGGGTGGTGGGCCGGGCAGTGCCGGGCCCTGGCTTTGGTGCTTGGGTGTCTCAGATCTGCTGGCTGTGAGGAAACGAGGACCTGTGTTACCGTAGATGCTCCCAGGGGTGGGCAGTGCACCCTGGGGTGTTGGACTGGGTCCCGGTCGCTCTGTGCCCAAGAAGCTCATCTCTCGTGTGCATCCGCTTTATGTCATTTTTGTAGCCTGGTTTCCCGCAGGCTAGTGAGCTCTTGCCCCCTCAGAACACGGGCAAGAGCCTGGATTTGGGGCCTGAGCTGTGTCCTCACTTCTGTATGTGCTGATATAGTCCGTACCCAGCACAATCTAACGTAGGTGGGTTTTTATTTCATTTCACTTCACTGCACTTCATTTATTTTTATTTTAATTGAAACTTGCACGTTAAAAGAATCCTATAGGTCCCCCACAGGTCAGGAGCCCCCTCTGGCACGACGCTGGGTGTGTCCTAGAGCCACGCCCTGACCCACGACGTGGCAGGTGGTGTTCTGAAGGGGCCATGGGCGAAGCAGGCGTCTCAGCCGCGCTTCCTACGAAAGCGTTCCTTCTGGCTCCGGTGTGCTCACCTGGTCGGTGGCTGTCCCCGCATCTCTGCGCTCCCCCCGGGGACACAGCCATGAGGACTCTTCTCCGCAGCCCCTGGAAGGGTCCTGGGGAGACCGCACGGCCGGCAGGTGTGACATGCCTCCTGCTCAGGTATTGCTGAATGCAGACGGAGGAGGGCAGAGCCGCCGCTCCCCCCCTGGTCTGGTCGCTTCCACGGCCGTTCTCGCCGTGGGCTTTCAGCGGCCACCTGAAAGGCACGGTTGTCATTTCCTACCGTGAATTAATCATAAGCCCAGCCTGGCGCACGATGCGGCAATCAGCGCCACGGAGGCTGCGACGTTCCAGCCGGAACGAGGCCGTAGGAACGGAGCTCAACTCGGAAAGACTGCAGCTGCGTTCAACAAACCTCCAATCAGAGGACACTTGCGGGCCGTCTCTGAAACTTTTCGGCCGTTGAAACTGCTTTTCGTCACTTAAGGGGGTGTCAGCAGTTAATTCCAGACTCGAAGGGGGCAGCGCGGCGCAGCAATTATGGACGTTTTGCGGCCGGAACCTTTCCAACCAAACGATGCAGCCGAAGTTGCATCTCTTTTCACCAAGTGAGTTCTGTCTTACACCTCGGTTTCTGAAGGATGTAATTGTTATTAATAAGCCAGTAATAGGATATCATGTCCTTCAGTAACTGGATCGCTCCAAATAAGCGAGTTATTTGAACAGCTAGCAATTGCACCAGGGTGCGATCTCCAGATGCTTGTGTTTTCTCCCACGTCTGACATATTTGATGCTCTTGAAAAGGTGCCCCCTCCTTTCCCTCCTCAATCTGTTTTAAATTACGCAGGAGTCAAAAACTGCCCCTTCGTTCTCTGGGGTGACTGTATAACTTGCTGCTTGGAGTGACTGCAGTGGTTGAAATCAGGGTTCTCTTTCCTGTTAACTCAGCGGGGGGGGGGGGCTGCATAGAAAAAACAAGGACCCTCCCGATGGGGCTTAGGGGTCTTCAAACCGCTCCCGCATCTCACTTTCTTCTCACACTATCCCTGGGGGGTGGGCCCTGCTGTCCCCACTTTTGCACAGGACACACTGATAATGACAGAGATCGTGTGTGACACTCAGGTTATATGACCCCAGAGGCCAGCATCTGTCTCCTGGAACATTCCTCATCCTTCGCCCCCGAGAGTTGTAACTGATTGCCGGGCACCTGAGTCTCACTGAGGTTAATGTTCCCTCTGCTCTGATGTGGCCGGAGGAGGGCGGGCTGCTCTCCCCTCCCAGGGAGACTGGCCTGCACAAGGTCCTCTCCCCGTAGGTAGCAAGGCGGCTTTGAACCTTCAGCCCTTGCGGAGCATTCTGGGGAGCGTTTCAGGACTCAGCGCAGCGGTGGGGATCCCTGGACGCCGTGTTCTTGTCATCACGAGTCTTGGGCTTGTGGTCCTTGAGGGAGACATGCTGTCACCAGGGGATAACTAATGAAGAGTCGCTGCAAAGGGCTGCTGGGTGGCAACCAGGAGAGGAGGTCTCAGGGGTGGGCCTGCAGGGTTGGAATGCACCCTGCACCCTCGCAGCTCCCCTTGTGGGGCGCTGGGTGGGACACAGCAAACGGCAACGAGGTGACACCAAGGCCTGTGACTCAGTGTGGCTGGAGGTCCCTGGAGGAGTGGCCTCAGTTTCCCCAGGGGAGGGGGTGGGGTTTTGGGTTTAGAAACTCGGTCAGGGGGAGGGGAGGGGGAAGGGCACGCTCCCCCCCCACCACCAGGGAGCAGGCCCCCCCTGCAGCAGCTCTGCTGGAGGCTGGTTGCCCAGACTGGGGTCTGGGGCTCCCCACATCGGCCCCAGGCCCGTCTTCAGGCTTTAGGGCCTTTAGGACTCGCCTCAGAGCCGGGGGCTCTTGTTCCTTCAATTCTTGGAACACGGGGGGCAGATCACAGCCCTCTCCCCTGGACCTGGGTGCATTCTCGCTCCTCCTCCCTGTGGATAAAGCTGAGGAAAGCGCAGAGTAGGAGAGCTCACAGAAGGGCATAGTGCCTGCCTGGGACAGTCCTGGTGAAGGACAGCTCACTGGCTGCCCGCTGGCTGGGCTGCTGTGTCCCCAAGGTGGACACCAGCGCATCCGAACGGGTTCACGGTACGCACACTCCACGGCAGGAATTACACAAGCCAAGTCCCTGTTCATTTAAAAACTCACGCGTCACGATCAGCTTTGTGGGGAAGGACTTAGCTGTGTCATTTCCACTGGGCCGACCTCCAAGTGGCTTTGAGCCACTTCTGCGCCTGTGGATTTCAATCCAGCAGGGGCCGCCCGCTCCAAAGGAACAAGCAACCATGGCTAAAGCCGTTGGTGAAGTTCATGGTCACCCTGCCCGACCTTCAGTCTCCACACACAGTAGGTCCTTCAGCTGTGAGAAGCAGGGCTGGAAACCCCGCTGGGGACACGGAAGACCCGAAGGGCAGGGAAGACACAGCCCACGAAGGGATGGATCCATGTGGCTGCCCGTCTAGGGCGGCGGTGCGGCCAGAGCTCGCGCCCGAGCTTGGAGACGGCGGGGGCCTGCGAAGGTGTGTGGCCGGGGCGCGGAGTGATCGGGTCTGTGTGGCAGGAGAAGGAGCCCTTCAGCTGCATTGAGGGTGAGTTGAAGGAGGAGAGAAGGGACGGAAAGAAGCGAATTGGGAAACTGGCCATGTTCCAGATTGAGAGGGAAGAGTAAATCTGGGAGATACTTAGAATGAAGGATCGACAGAATTTTAAGATCTGGTGCCTGCTTGCTTCTGTAACCTGGTTTCTGCTCACTCCTCCCCTCCCTCGCTCCCTCCCCCTGGGCTCCCACCGTGTCTTCCTCTGAGCTCGGCCTGCTTTGCACATGCCGTTCCCTTTGCTCCAGCTTCCCGCACTTCCCTGCCCAGTTTCCCAGGAGCCTTCAGATTGCGGTTTAGGTCTTGCATCCTGTGTTCCCGGACAGCCACCTGCTCCCCACCCCCCACCCGACCTCCATTTGTATCCTGTCCTATTCGTTTGCTCCGTTTAATGCAAGAATGAGGGCTTTTATGTAAATGTCACGGGCCTTTTCCATCTTCCCACGGGATAGGCGTTAGCGGCAGAGCCTGGGTTTCCAGAGTGTGTCCCCTGTGTGTCTTCGAGGTCTTGCTCAGGGCCTGGTGTACAGCCGCGCTTCAGAGCAATCGTTGGTGAGCTTGAGGGTGTGGGCAGTGAGTCGGAAGCTGGACGGCAGTGCCAGACAGCCCCGGCCCACAGAGAACGCGCAGCAGGTCGGCAAGAAAAGACCCTGCCCTGCTTCCTGTGCGCTGCTCCGGCGGTGGGTGGCGCTCCGGGGCCTCCAGCCGGCAATGTCTGTTAGGTGTCTCGATGTCTATGTCCGGAGCAGAGAGAATTGGGCACTGCGGGTATAGATTTGGGAACTCAGAATGAGCCGATGACACGTGGCACTTACTCAAGGAGACAGTCTTTCTGTGACCTGGGCAAGTTTCTTAACCGTTGCAGCTTTCAGCTTCCTCATCTGTGAACCGAGGGCACCCGCAGAATGCCGTGGTCATTACATGTCTGTGAAGACGGACGTCTGCAAGGGGCTGGCAGGCCTGGGGGCCGGCTCGCAGCACGCACACGGGGCACGTGGCTGAGAGAAGAAGGCAGATAGGCCTCCCGGGAGGGGATGCTTGTGGGGGCGGGTGGGGGGAGGGGAGGCGAGAAAAGAAACAGGCAGGAGGAAAATGAGCGAAAACTTAGCTGCTTTTGTTAATAATAATGTGAAAATGCAACTTCACTCTAAAGTTATGTTTGTAACACCCTCCTAAATAATAACTTTAAGTTGATTTTAGTTAAATTTTTTTCAACATTTTCTTATGCTCTGTTTGCTGTAGTTCAAATGGGGAAAAATGAAAGCAGTGTTTCTGATGGAGTTATGATTTATATAAGAAAATTCTGTATGGCACGTCCCATGGATGGTGCTTGCTGAATTTGGATCCTGAGAATCTCTCTTGTCTTCAGTGCCGGGAGTGACGTTTCCCCCGCGGTACCTGCTCAAGGCTGGGTGTATTTTATTTAATGAAAACGTAACTTGTGCAGAAGAGGGGTTTGAGAGTTTCTTCCCATTCTAAAAGTTCATAGTGTAAAATAGTTGTTTTAGGAGCCTGGACCAGGTTGAAATGTATTTTCCCAATTAACGGTTTGCCCGGGAGTGATGTACGGTTTCCTATAAATGTTAGCTGCCAAATGTAAGTGGCAGGTACAGACGCTCCAGGCCTCTCCTCACCCATCCGTGTAAGTCTAAATCAACGGGTCGTGCGGTCCTTCTGTCAGGAAAACTGATTATGGCTCTTCAGGCCCCACTGTAATATTATTCCTGTCATCCAAGCATTAAAAATATTCTTTCCGTGTGGTTTTCCTAGTGGCATTGTGCATTTAACCTTGACAGCCCGGCGACCTTGTGCGCCACGTGTTCCCTGGCAGAGGCGGCTGAGCGTGGCGCCTGGGCCTCTCACAGTCGTGAGGAAAGGTCCGACCTCCGTAATGGAAGGGAAATCAAAACAACGATGGGGAACTGTTTTCATCAACCGAATTGGAAGACAATCTGAACAAAAAACCAATGCCTGGCGGCGTGCGGTCCCGGGATGAGCACCTTCTCTCACTCATGGCTGGCGTGAAATCGGGACAATTTTCGTGCCAGGCCATTTGACCAGAACATTAAAAAATATTTAATCCTTGGGTGCTCCGATTGCATCTCCAGAATTTGTCCACAGGCTGTAGAGAGAGACTCACAGGCAGATTCGTGTACAGGAATGCATGCTGTTGATGTCATGCGTGATGGTGACGACGCGGAGGCCACCTAATGTCCGCCATGCAGGGGTCGTCACGTGAACTATGACACAGCCACGCAGGGAGGCAGCGTGTGGCCATGAAGAGTCACACGGCGGGAGAGTGTGAATAGTTAACGGAGGCGACCCGTGCCTCGCCGTGGCCAGGGTATGGCGTGGCTGCGGGTACGGGTGCAGACGGGCGTGTGCACGTGCGGGAGCGTCTGAGGACGCAGACTTAGTTACCTGTCGCCAGGAACAGCGACTCATTACTTCTCAGGACCCTGCAGCTAGGACTGGGCTCAGCTGGCGGTCGGGCCTGGGCTCCTGCTCCCGCATTTCTTTGCTCACACAGAAAAGTTTCTTTGGTAATGTAACATTTCTTCCCCGGAGAGAAACCCCTCCAGCTCCACCATGAACTGCCTGCCACTCACGGAGGTCCACGTAGCCCTCCCGGAGAGCCACGGTTCTCCCCCGCCAGCGGCGGGCTGTGCAGTGCCAGGCTGCTGCTCACAGTGTGGCCTGGGCAGGGGGCCCTGGGCCAGCGCCAGGTCTGGGCTCTGAACATCCGGCTCTTCTTGGGCTGCATCGCTACCTGGCCGGCTGGTTTTAGGAGTGCCGTTTTCTGTTTTGTTTTTGAATTTTTAAATTTAGTCTTTATTGTTTTTTTCCCCATTACCATGTAGTCCTCTTATACGCCCCTGCACCCAGCAAACACCACGTTGTGGCCCCTGCCCATCAGTCCCTTTCCCGTTTTGCTCCAACCCTCCACCCGCTAACTGCCCCCCACCCCCACTGGCGCTCTCCCCACGCTTGCCCACTTAGTTCGCACTTACCAGGTGGAAATGAGTACCATTTCCATCATCCTTACCGAGAAGCTGCTTTTGGGACTGTGCCGGGCATGTCGGTAGCATCCTGGGGACGAAATCCTGGTGGGAGGGTGTCCGGGCGGGAGCCGGGAGCCCACAGGTGGCGGCAAGTTGTCTGCTCGTCCATCCCCCTTGTCCTCGTAGGCCTGTGCGTGGGGAGTGGTGTGGGCCCACAGAGACGTGGCAAAGGGGAGCCCTGGAGAGGGGATGCAGGGTGGGGCCCCACTTCCCTAGTTTGCTACATTAGTAACTCACCGCCAGGCTTTATTTGTACAGATGGCTCTCTAAGTTATCCTTCAGGGCATGGGAAGTCTCCGGTGTGCAAACTCACGTCCGTTCTCGTGCCGTGTCCTTACACGATAAATTCACTCGCTTCACAGAGGCAGAACTTGTATTCCAGGCAAGAAAGCTCTTCATCAGCTGTGGAGGAGAAGAAAAATCTAGGGACTGTTGTTGAACAAAGTGAAGGTATTATATTCTTTGTTTGAGGCTGAAGGAGAAAAGGGAACTTTTTAAACACATGCAGCGCTGAAAATCACTGCATTTTAAATCAGATCACGCTAGGATTTAATCGTCGGTGATCTAGGCTACACTGAAGTTGGAGGCTCCCTGACAGGAGTTTGTTTAGTCGGGGATCGCTGCCTTTTACTGCCCTTGCAGAGTGTGGGGTCTGGATAACTCTCTCTGGACCCACACTCTGCGCGGTACGGAGGCGCCTCTCGCTCACAGACGTAGGCCCAGGCTGGAAGTCTGACATTCGCCGTGAATTTTGGTGGATTCCAAAATTCTGACAGTCGCACTACTGGTCAGAAACTGTGCCTGGTGACAGGCACACCGCAGAGCAGGTAGTCAGTCAATCTTGCTGACCAGCTGACATACACACTTAAAAAAGGTTCGAACTGCCGGGGCTTTGGTTAAACTCCCTTCGAGAGGCAGAGTCGTGGGGCTTTGTCAGCAGGGATAATGACCCCTCAGGCTGGGGCCCGTTTCTGCTGGGGGAGGGATGTTCTCCTCCGAGGCTGGAGGAGTGCCCAGAAGCCACGAGCCTGTGCCTGCCATCCCCACCTTGCATTGTTCGAGAATCCTTTCTTAGTGTTGCTACCAGTGCATCTAAGTGGTAAATTGCTTTGCCATCACAGGTATAAACACCTTCCTGTGAATTAGCTGTCAAATCCTTTCTCTCCCCCCACCCCCCGCCTTTCCATTTTATTTCCTTTTGGTGAGAACACCGCCATCGCGGTCCACTACAGGGGCGATGTGGTTTAGCGAAGCTCTGGAACTCAATCTTCCTGTTTAACGGAGGCTCCGAAGCCAGCCCCCGGCCCCCATCTTAGATGAATTTGACCATGTTGGGTGCTGCACGGACCATCGTGGGCCCAGCAGCCCGGCTTCTGGGCGTGCATCTGGAAGGGCGGACACCGGGGTGTGGAAGAGGTGCCATCGGCACCCTGTGCAGCGCCAGCCACAGCGGCCTGGGGGTAGAACGAGGTCCGCGCGGAGGGTGCAGCGGGAGGGCAGGCCGGCGTGAAGGAGAGGCGTAGAGACAGGCCCCGGACAGGGCGCACAGTCCTCAGGAGGGACCGTGTGTGCACATGGGGCCACAGGCTGACGCCAGCACCTTGGGCTCCCTCGCTTGCTAGGTGAGGGTGACATTGCCGGGTCTCACCCTGCCAGCCTCAGAGTTCCGCCAGGCCTCTGGGGGAGTGGAGGCGAGAGGTGGGCGATCCCCGTGTGGGGTCTCCCACCCAGATCCCCACACGGTGGTCTTCTCAGGAGGCTGCTCGGGTCTGGGTGCAAATGGCACCTCCATGGAGATGGGACCCCGGGCACCGGTCTGGAGGAGGCCACTTCCACCCCTGTGACACTCTGAGCAGCACAAGGTGTGGTCTCGTTCTTTATTAGTTTATGTCATCATCCATCTCTTCCCACCAGAACACAGCAGCACCTGTGTGTCTAGTTTGTTTCTGGGTCTTCTGTGCCCAGCGCAATGCTGACCCCATGGGCACCGGGGAGACGTTGTCCAAAGAATTCATCCCTCAGTGGAGTCACAGGGCATCCCCTGGCGAGAGACCTGGAGAGGCTGGCTGGAGGGAGAGAGGGTGCTGTTTGCTTTGCATGACTAGGCAGCCCATGGACTCAGGGCATCCCAGGCCCCTGGACTCTGACCTTGGCCTTGAGTGTGGTTTCCCTGCAAAAGCAGCCCCCCGAGGAGGACTCCTCTCCACCGTTGCCCACAGGTGCCACTGTGGCTGCATCACATGGTGATTCCTCTTTTCACCCCAGAAAAATGATGCCTGCCTTGGTCTATTTCTTTTACTGGAAACTCCCTCATAGCCCTGGAACAAATGATTGCTTCGCGAGCGACCAGCTCCGTAGGACGTCTCTCCAGGACATCAAACTGAGCGATTGCACCAGGAGTCGTGTGCCTCGTCGGCCTGTGGGGAGTGGGACCCGGGCTGAAGGGAGGGCCGCACACAGGATGGGAAGGCTCGTGGAGAAGAGACATCAGACTCTTGGTCTGAATGCACTGACCGCGAGGAAAGGAGGAGCAGGACGTGAGGCAACATGGCAGGGACTGTCTCTCACTGACTGATAGGACAATGAATTGATCCCGGCCTTTGCTTCCCTAGAAGTGTGTGTAAGGAAAGAGAGATTCCTGGAGTGTGTTCACACTTCCCACGCATGGCGTGCCCTGCTGGCTGAACCAGCAGGGCAGAGGTTCCCGGGGGAGGAAGTCTCCAGGATGTGGGCTGCCATGAAAGGTGTCAGGAGGGCTTCCCTTGGAGCAAGGACACATTGAGCAGGTCAAGGTCAAAGCTGGCAGCTTCCGCAGAGTCCGTCAGTACTCGTCAACATGTACAGCCCCATGGCCCCTCTGCTTCACGCGTGAGCACAATTTCACAGAGACTTCCCAAGGCAAGTCGGGATCCTTTGGGGCCAGAATTTGTTGTTGAAATTGCTGACGCCACTCAGCTCCGGGCGGCAGTGGCATCGATGGCTCTGCCGTCACCTCCCCCACGTGTGACAGACAAACACGTTGCTTGCTGTCACTGTGGGTCTTCACAGTGCTTCCTGGAGGCGGCGGGAGGCGAGCTTGCATATTTATGAAACTTCTTGATCGATTCTTCTACATTTATTCTCAAGTGACAATTCCAGCTCCCTGCTGAGACAGGCAGAGATCTATTTAAGGGGACACCTTATTTTTGGAAATGTCAGTATTTTTCCTAAAAGGGTAAGAGACTTAAGCAGCATTTTTTGCTTTTTCAAAAAAAAATTTTTTTTTTTTGTTCCTGGAGAACTTTGTCAATTTGATGATGGCTGGACAGGGGGAAGTTTCGGTGATGACTGTGGAGCAGGGTGTCCAGACTTTTGGTGTCCCTGGGCCATGCTGGAAGAAGAAGAGTTGTCTTGGGCCTCACATTAAGTATGTTGCGACACGTCATCGCGAGACAATCTCAGGATGTTTTAAGTAACCGCAGGATTCTGTGTGGGGCCACGTTCACAGCCATCCTGGGCTGCATGTGGCTCACAGGCCGTGGGCTGGACGCCCCTGCCAGAGCGCCGCTGGGTTTGGCAGCAGGAAGGGGTCTCTGAATCATCTGTTCCAACTGCCGTGGTTTACAGATAAAAAAGACGAGAGGTGAGGTGGTCCCCCCAGGGTCCCGCTGCGTGTGCTGGGCAGGCAGACGGGTGAGACGGTGTTTCCTGACCCGGACGCTCCGACCCTCACGCCTTCCTTCCCCAGGTCTTAGACCGAACCTCCCCCTGCCCCCGGATCCTCCTCCACATTCTTGTCATGTCAGTTCAAGCTGGCCAGTGGGTCTTGAAACTGGGTCTGTCCTCCAGGGACTCGAGGAATTCCCCGCAGATACACACAGAGGCACCGTATTGCACAGGATGCTGGTAAACGTCGTCAGATATGCTCCTTTGAGGGTCTGGAGCATCCGTTACACTCCAGCAAGGGGATCTGTGACCTAAAAACCTCAGGGTCCCCCTCAGCGGGGAGCTGGGTGAGCTCTGGCGTTGCACTCATCTCTTCCCCTAGCATCTCATGAACCTGTGTCTGGCTCTGGGCTGCTCCGTTGGTTCTTGGTTCTGGTGAAAGAGTTGGCTGTTACCCCCGTTGTGTAGCCTTGCTCCCAGTTTACCTCTGTTATTCTCATTTCCAACTGGTCTGCTGGAGGCAGTGTGTGCTTTATTTTACCCGGCGGAAGCACCCCAGGGTGAGGCTCGAGACCTGCCAGTCTTCTGGCCGGGCCCCAATCCGGAAAGTGCCGGAAAAGGCAGAGGCAGGGTTGCGTGACTGACGGTGCCTGGTACCTTCCATCACTGGACACTTAGGTGGCTCACCGTCCATCCTGGTTCGGACCTTCCTTGGAGTGTGACAACGGTCGGGAGCAACAGCACACAGAGCTGTAGCGGCATCTGGTACTGTCCCCGAGAAAGGACGGTGTGAGCACAGCCCTGTCCTGGAGGCCTCGCAGAGTGTATGGTACACGGACGTGGCTGCTGAGTCCCTTGTACTTGCAAGATGTTAGATACGCTCCCGGCTGCACGGTCTGCGGGGCAGTTTAGGTGCTTCTGGCCTGCGCTCACACGGACGGAGCGGAGGGAGGCACGCCGCTCTCGGCGTCCGTCTCTTCACCATCTCAACATTCTCTCGGAACTCTTTCTGTCTCACTTAATCCAGACTTTAAATCTAAACTGGTGTCTTTCCGTTTTAAGTCTGTGTGTACATGTTCAGGGCTATAAGGGAGTGAAGAAAATACAAAAACCTTTCCGTTCCGAAGAGCCGTGGAGTCATCCCAACCAGTCTGTTGATGAGCATTTCCTGAAAACCTGCTGTGTACAGGCCGCAGTGCGAAGCAGGCACGTTTTCTGTCCCCAAGTTTACCGGTCACAGGGGAAGGTGCTGTTTATCGGTGGCGGGCGAGCTCCGAGCAGGCCCAGTGCAGCAGGAATGAGGGCGGACCAGCGCGTTCAGCGGGAGAAGGAAGAGGACCATGCTCGGGATCGTGCTGGGAGTCAGGCAGGGGAGCAGGCGGGGACGCGGCCCCGTGCCCACTCCAGAGTGGCGTTGGGTCGCACGCGCCGTCCATTCGTAGCACTTTGCCAGTCTGGTCTCAGCTGATGCATGTCCCCGAGACCACGGAAAAGAAACCTTCAGGGCTCTTAAGAATTCATGTTAGTAAGTGATCCCCCCCAAATTCACCGACTTGGAGAAATGTTGTGATGTTAATTAACTTTCTTTTGGGGTTCCCTATTGGCCACGTTTGGCAGCGGGCACCGAAAAGAGCCCAATCTCTCTCCAGCTGCTCACTAGTCGGTGTGTTCCACGGACTCTCACTCCGATGCTTGGAGGATGACAGGAAGCGGGGTGGGGGCGGGCGCAGCTGCCCATTGCCGCCTTTACAGCGCGTGGTCCTCCTTGTCGAGTGGCTGGGGTCCTCGGGACCACAGGGCGGGTGTTCACATCCCGGCTGATTTAGGGCGGTGTGCTGAGCAAGCACTCACCCAGCAGACTCTGAGCAATCTAAAAGATCTTTTAGATCTTTTTTAAATTTTATTTTAAAAAATTTTAATTACCGTTGACATTCCGTATTGCTCTGTATCAGCTCCAGGGGTACAGCATGGTGGTATTTAGACAGTCATGCACTTTACAGAGGCCCCCCCCCCCCCCGCCCCACACACACACACGTTTTCAGTCCCTGCCTGGTCCCACACGGAGTTACTACAATTTTGGTGACAAATACTATGCGGCCATAACATGGAAGGAAATCTGACCGTTTGCGGCAGCGTGGGTGGACCTAGAGGGATGATGCTCGGTGAAATAGGGCAGACAGAGGAGGACAAACACCATATGATTTCATGGATACGTGGAATCTAGAGAACAAAATAAACAACATAGGCAGAGACAGACACAGGGAAGAGACTGCGGGTGGCCAGAGGGGAGGGCGCTGGGTGAAGACCGTGCAGGGACCGAGGAGGGCAGATGGATGTTCCGGAACAGTCACAGGGATGTAAAGGGCGGCACGGGGAACGCAGTCTTAGATCTTAAAGGTGACTGCGTTTCCTACTGAAGTCAATGCTCCTTAACGTGGCAGGTGAGGGGCCGGCGGGTGTGGCTTCTTCTCTCTCCCCGGCCCAGAGCCCCGGCCCACCCCGCACTCAGCCTCAGCCACACGGAGCTAGCTGTCCGCCGTTCCCCAAGGACACCAGCCGCTCCCTGGCCTGTGCCATGCGCTTCCATTTCTGGTCCCTCCGGTTTGCCGAACGAACTCCCACAGGACACGGTCCGGTGGCGCTGCTCATCCCACGGGCTGGTTCCTCTTCTGCAGCGCCCACGGGGGGTGGGGGGCGTGGTGCAGCTCTGAGCATGTGCGCTGCGACCTGCGACCTCCGGGCTCCTTCGTGTTCCCGTTAGGTTGTGACGTCATCAGGACCGAGCTCCACGTGACCCGTTTCCCCGCCCCCTAGTGTGCCTTTCGCATCGGAACACCTCCCGGTGCGCGTGGGGACAAAGTGATGCTGGAAACGCTCCATGCGTGCGTTGTACTTTTAGATACTGGGAATCTGAGGAGGGGAGCCACTTTTCAGCATTCAGAATGTTTTATTTCGCAACATGCATAGCGTGAAATGGAGTCGGCTCGCTTTTTCTCAACGGTTGACAACGCTCATCCAAGTCCTTAATATTCAGAAGGACAACACTTACTTACTTGTGGTTTGTTTTTTTTTGGTGTGTGTTCAGCACTGAGAAAATATTTTAAGTCCAGTTCTTACAAATGTATATCTTAGACTTGTGCAGGAAAAACTATTGACTTCTGTGGCTTAAGAAAGGTTGGTCCGGCCACGCGAAGGGTCCGGGGACTGGTGAGATCAGAGGCTGTGCCAACCTTGACGCATCAGCCGATTCTTGCTGCGTGTGTGATGTACTAACTCAGACTGCTTCTCCCATAATCTTGTTTCTACACGGCAGCGAACTATGCGCGCATGATAAGCCCCGGTGGCCTCTCGAAAGCCTGCCATGTATTTTTCGAGCGCATCTACGCTGGTCTGCTAGCACCAGGCTGAGGCAGCGCTCGCTGAATCTGGCAGTGGGATCTGGCCGTGAGCCTCCCACGAATGACAAACTGTAGGTCTGCTGGTCTTGCCTGCTTTGTTTTTATTATTTTAGATTATTTATGCAGCTCAAGTAAGTAGAGCTTTATTGCAGAGGATTTCCAGACGCCTGGGAAGAAGGCAAGCTCATCTGTTTCAGCTTTAATGGAGTGAACCTGATGCACGGGCCAGGCTGTCATAAATATCTTCAGGATGATCAATAAGACACATGGCTTTTCAGGGTGGCCTGGCTGCTGCCGCGTCTCCAGTGCCGGGAGCAGCGCGTAGCAGGTCCTGGTTGCTAAAGGAAAGTGGGTGAGAGGGCGCGGGAGAGCATGGCTGGGAAGGAAGCCGCAGGCACTGAGCTCACCCCCACCTGACTCAGGGAAGTTTCAAAGGGGCGGCTGCTGAGCAGACGGGGACAGGGGGCCGACAGAGTGTGAAAGACAGAGAAGACAGAATTACTCAAACACGACTTTTGGTCGTGTTTCTGAAGCAGAAGTCAGGGAAATGGAGCCGGTGAGTTCAGCGCCGGACCAAATGGACTCTCCTCTCCACCAGCGAAGAGAGCGTTTCTCACCCCTGGACCTCGGACGTATTTGCCAAGTGGTCCTGGCAGCCAGATTCCACAGGCATTTGACAGGTTCAACGTTTGAGAAGGAAGACGGATCAAAACATTAACAAAAGGCCAAATTCATTATGTAAAGTGGGACTAGAAACGCATGGTGGTGGAGTTTACAGGTACTCAATTCTAGGCAGTTGAAAAATATTCAAACCATGTCCCACCATGTAAGAGATCAAAAATACAGCAACAGGGCATTTAATATCATAAAAATGTAAACATACATGTCAGCACTAAAGGAATGCCACCAAAATAGCACTTAGAAAAATATGTTATCACAAACACTTGCATTTGTTAAAAAACAAGCACAAAGAAATAAATTACCTTTAAAAATAATAGCAGAGGTGAATAATAAGAAATAAACAGAACTGGTAAACCAAATCCATTTATTTTAGGAAAAAATTAAAATTGATAAGCTTTTATTAGACTAAATAATAAAACAGCAAATGAATAAGATTAGAAATGAGAAAGGAGTAATAGTTAATCCAAAAATAAAGAGTGTTGTTCTCATCAGTGGGCTAATTAGTTTGATAAATAGTTGTCATCATAAGAAATAAAATCCAATTAAAAATCTTTTAAAATTGATACGATAGGAAATGCAGATATTCATGAATTAGCAACAAGCAAAATAAGAAAAGTTACAGGAATAACGAGAATTCTGCACAGACTTGATAAGTTCTCTGGAAGGCTTTTCTTTATCAAATACTTAATCAGGATGACAACAAACACTGGAAACATTTTGGAGAAGTTGGTAATTGCTCATGTCTGTCGCCTGACCAGACAGAAGTCGGGGGAGGTCATAACCAGGACACTTAAATTTGGCATCTAACCAATACGCCATCTCAGGGACTCACAATGGAGGGGACTTAAACGGGCAAAGTAGTTACCCAGGGACTGGAGATGTGACCCGCCGAACAGGAGATGGTGGGTCACCCGGAATTTAGCAATGGCAGGAAGCTGCTACCCTCCTGGGGCTGGAGAGACATAGAGAAGATGGGCCCGCAGGGTCTGGCTGAACACGACAGACCCAGGGGCCACAAGAGTGGCCCCTGGGTGCTGCCCCCATGGTGCCCGGCTAGCGGGACAGGCACCCCTGGGGAAGAGAGGTGCTCCTTGCAAGCGTACCTGTGCGTACCTGGTGTGGCTCTCTGAGGCTGGATCCCCTCCTGAAGGGCTGCCAACAGTTCCCACAAGTCAGTGATGCCTGGACATTTGGTGGCGGCAGGCTGTTCCTGGAAGCCAGCAGGTCGAGAGCTTTTTGAGCCTTATCTTGTAAGGGAGGACACAGCACCAGGCTGGGGAGCGGGGGCGGGGGGCAGTTATGGTGAGGTGAGGAGAGTCTGGGGAGGTTGATGGTAGTGACGCAGCCTCTCCGTTCTGAGACAGGGACCTTCCAGACACCGAAGCGCGGTCCCCTTCGTTGTGCCTAACCACCCTGCGGCCGAAGGAGGGCCCGGACCTGCGTGGCCGCCTCTGCTGCACACGTCATTGCCTGCAACCCCACTAGGTCTGCACGCAGCCTGGTTGGCCCCTCACTGCTGGACACAGACGACAGGGGTGGACGTGTAGTGTTATCCCGGTGCGGTGTCCTGCTGGCAGAGGGCCGGTAGCACCGTCATCGCAGGAGAAGAAATTTTATGTAGCCTCGCTGTGCACAATATGTGATCTACAAATCATTGCTGCATCCTGTTAATACCGACTCAGCCTCCCCGTAAATTTGACGTTAATAACTTCTACTTACACCAGCGGCAGCCAGGACACCAGCACCACCGCCAGCAAAGTGCCTCAGGAGAATGAACAGGGAATCTGTAGACACTGGTACATGTTTCCCGTGTGCGATCATTAATTATTAAGTCACGCTGTGGGCAACATGAAAATCACTAACCAAACCTGCAAAATTCAAAAGTGCTCCAGCAATTTTTGCTTTAGCGAAAAGTATGATTCGTATGTCATACAATACGCAGATTTTAAAGTGTAAGTTTGAGAAATGTTGACGTCCTTCTATCAACACGTAAGACGTCTCCCTTGCCCCAGGAAATTCTCTCACGCTCCTTCCCCGCAAGCTGACACCCTGAAGCGTCTGTTCACATTCTTATCACAACAGCTCAGTTTGTCTGGCTCCGAGGCTCCGTACGACTGGGATCCTACGGTGCGTGCAGCATGTACGACTTTGCTTAACAGTGTCTGTGAGGGCCGCTGCGTGGCGTGCGTCGGGAACACGTGTACACGCTCGGAGTCCACGCTGTCACCACTGGGTGGAATGTCGTTGTGCGTCAGCGCGATTTGTTTGCGGGCTCACAGGTTGAGGGGCTTGCGGGTTGTTACCGGGTTGGGGCTGTGACGAACACATTCATCCTGAATGTTCACAGGCGCGTCTTTTTGTGGGTATGTTTTTTTTTTTTCTTTTGAATAGCTGTCAGGAAGTGGAATTGTTGGGCCCATGTGAGGAGCGTGAGTTTAACTTTGTAGGAAACCTTCCCGAGGTGGCGGTCCCTTGGCCGGCCCCACCAGGAGCCCCCCGGAGCAGGCTGCCGCGTCCCCCCCACCCCCCAGCACTGGGCCACGTGGGCACCTGTCCTTCTCTGCGTTGCTCCTTGCGGTTTTAATTCGCGTTTCCTTGCTGACGAGCGAGCCTCCGTTCACATACTGGCCATTCATCCATCTTTGCTCTTGGCAACACGTCCAAGTCTTGGCCATTTAAAAGGGGGGCTGCTTCTCTTGCTCCCCCACCTGCCTGTGACTGGAAGCTTCGGCTGGTGCTGGTGGGTGGGGTGCAGCCTGTCGGTGGTCTCCCCATCCTGGCTGTGCCCCGGGCTCCAGGCTTCTCAGCGGCGCCCACAAGGGCGCAGGTCGATGCCCTGCTGCGTGTACATCCCATCAGTGGTGCCTGCTAGTTGAACCCTGACTCATCCGCCACTACAGCCTTCACCGTGTTTTTCCGACCGTAAGACTCACCCAGGTTTTAGAGGAGGAAAATAGGAAAAGAAATTTTGAAGCAAAAAAATGTGCTAAAATATTTAATGACATACGTCACATAATATTTCACCGATGTAAATATAACGCGACATTCAGACTACAAGATGCACCCCTATTTTCCTCCCAAATTTCGGCAGGGGGAGTGCATCTTATAGTCCGAAAAATACGGTATATGGCGGTTTTTCTTTACATCTGGCCCCAAATGCAATTTTCTCTTCATTTTGTTTGTCTCCATTCATTTTTGCATATTCATGGTCTCATTAAGAAGGTGACTTATTCTTCACGTACACAGTACATTCGAGAACGACAGACCGTACTCCATCAACAACTCACTTATTCCCACTTCTGGGCACTGTTCGCTCTGTTCCCCAGGACTCGGGAAAGCTATCTTGAAAATGCCACACATTTTAACGGGGACACGTAGCAGGAGAAAACCACAGGATTTCTCTTGTGACACAGCACTGTGCCCTCTGCCGGGCTGGGCTCTCCGTGAAAGCTGACTGCGCGTTTTCTTTCTAAGCCTCGCTGACATTCTGTACTGGCTGCAGGACCGTTTAGCACCGTGTGCTTTTCTCAGAAATCTCGACAAACAGCCAGGAACAAGCTGAACATCGAATGGCACATTTGGTGTGTCCTGACTCAGCAGAAGCGCCTTGGAGTCTTTTCCGAAAGGCCAGCGCTTGGCTGGGGAACAGGGTCATCAGCGCTGCAGGTAACCGAGCGTGGGGTGCAGAGCTGGGTCCCAGGCTGTGGCGAGCAGCGGGATCGTTGAGGGGGGCTCTGACAGCCTCTTGAAGAAGTGGGAGCCTTTCGCCGATATCTCAGTGTGGGGGCTCTTCCAAGGGTAGCTGTATAAACGAATCCCATAACTGCAGCTTGGCTGGGGAGGCCTGAGTATCTGGTGGCTTCTGGAATATCGGCGGTGACGATATTAAAGTAATTTACATCGGACGGAGTGCGGGGGAGGCGGTGGCCTCGTGCCCGTTTCCGGGGCTCGTCATGTGGGAGGTGAGAGCGGCCACACCATCAGGGCCGGGGACGGGCTGGTCTGCTGTCTGTGGTGATGTTCGCTGTTTGTTCAGAAAGTTCCGGGCCTTGGGTCTCCTTCTGCTAATGCAGCCACTCTGGGTGCAGGCAGCCTGCTGGGCCTGCTTTGTCACCCCCAGGGGACACAGGGGCCTGGCAACCTGTGACGACAGGAAGCTCTGGCATTTGTAGTGAGCATGCCATCCTTTGCCTAACCCTGCCTGATGTGGCTCGGTTGTTAGAGTGTCATCCCATAAACCTGAAGGTCACAGGTTTGATTCTCAGTCAGGGCACATGCCTGGGTTGCAGATTCGGTCCCTGGTCCGGGCGTGTACAAGAGGCAACTCATCCATGTTTCTCTCTCACATTGATGTTTCTCTGCCTCTCTCTCCCTCCTTCCTCTTTCTCTAAAATAAATGAGGATTTAAAAAAAAGTCCTTTGTCTCTGACCCAGAAGTCTTGTGTCTTCTCCCAGCTTCCATGACACAGGGCCAGGATAGCTTATTGCTTCTAAGAAGCGTAGCTCTCAGACCCTGAAAGCGTTGACGAAGTGACGTACGTGCCATCGTTCGGCCCCGAGATGGTGCTGTTTCCTGCAGCAGTCCCTTCAGCAGCATTAGAGACCCCGCCGCCCCCGCAGGGTGAGCACTGGCCGCTCCAGGAGCTGTGCACCTGGCACCGCGCTGGGGACTTCTGCCGTAGCACCGATGAGACGTCTTGCTGCGCTACACGCAATGGAAGGGAAGCGGACTGGCCAGGTAAGAGTTTCCTGTCCTCCCGTGACCAGGAAGTCCGGAGTCAGCCGCCGAAGCCTGGTAGGCAGGCTCTGGGATGTCGCTGGCGTTCCAGCCTCCGGACCCCCTGGGCGGCCACATCAGCCTGTGGCTCTGGTTTATCTCACACCCCTCCCGCTCCCCTCGACCCTCTGACACCGCTGGCCCCTACTCCCTCACAGATCATGACTGTGCCTCTCAGTTACTTAGAAAATCGAAGAGCTCTGACAACAATCTCCACGGACTCCCCCTGCCACACCTGTCCAGACCCACCCCCACTCTCCGGCTTCTGATCTGTCCTGTTCATGCTTCTCAAGGTGGGGGTCTTGGACCAGCCGCAGCGCCATTGCCTGGAGATGTGCTGGAAACGCAAAACCCGAGGTCCCGCTGCAGAGTGAGTGCGTGCGTGACTCAGAGCCTGAAGCGGGGCCGGCGTCTGGGTTTCCGCAGCCCTGCGGTGGTCCTGCCTGTGGGGCAGGTGGGGGACCGGCGCTGTGGGTGGATTGATTACTCACGCTCTTAGCAAAGCTCGTCCCCCCTGGGGCTCCGTCCTCTCACTCACCCAAAGACGTCCCTCCAGGCATCTTCTCTCTGCAACATTATCCAGGTTTCCTTCTGTAACTGTCCCCATCGATGAACAAACCGGGCATTCCTCCATTCTTAAATCCGTAAACCACAAAACTTCTCCTGACCCGACTCTCCCACCAACTACTGACCCATTTTCATCTCCTCTTTGCAACAGAACTCCTCGAAAGGGTGGTCTTTCCTCCCTGTTGCCGGCCCCTCCCCTCTCGTGCCATGACCCCCCTGTGACGCCACCAAGACGGGCCCTGTGGGGACCAGCAGTGGCAGCCAGGTTTGCGAGCCCCACTGTCTCAGTCTGCTTAGGTTCCTGCAGCCAAGGCCATTGCCTGTGCAGTGTGAGCAACGGGAGTTTATTTCTCCCTGTTCGAGAGGCGAGAAGTGGAGATGCTGGCGCCAGTGTGGCTGGGTTCCGGAAGGGCCCTCTGCCGCCCTGCAGGAAGTGTAGGTGGGATGGGTGGGGGTGGGGGGGGGCGGGAGAAACCTTTCTGGTCTCTCATAAGGGAACTAATCCCATCACGGGCGTCCTGGCCTCCTGACCCCCTCAAAGGTCCCATCTCCTGATACCAGCAGTGGGGGTCAGGGCTTCACCGTAGGTGTGCCGGGGGTACAAACATTCAGAGCACAAGCACTCTTAGGAAAACATTTTGCTAAGTACCGTGGATGGATATCTTCGATGCCCTTTGTCATTAAGAAGTTTATACTCCGATGGGCATGGTGAGCTGTGATGATGAGAAGACCAGGACATGAATTACCCTGAAAGTCCATGTTATCGGAGCTCAGAGAAAAAGGACCATCTGGGCCTGGCGGAGGCGGCTTCAGAGATGACAGGGGAATGGGTCCGCGTAGGAGAACAGAAGGGACATTCAGGTAGCAAGAAATTGCCTGTGTCTTGGTAGAAATAATATGTCCTTCCTTAGGACAAATTCTGGGAAATAATGTGGGGAGATTAATTATAATTTTAATGGATCCTGACACAAATGGAGACAGATGATTTCAATAAGCATGCTGTTGATGCATTTACCAGGTAGGAATATGGATGAACATGAGTTTATAGACATCCCATCTCAGTGATGGATAGAAAGTTACTTGGTTGGTGAACTCAGGGCCTGGAACCCCTGGGGGGCAGGGACCACACTCCCTGCAGATCTCCTTCCGGGGAGCCGGGCCTCAGCTTGCTGGGCGGGCCGAGGCCAAGGGCAGCAAGCTCCGGAGCCCGCCACATGCACCGTGACATTTGAGTAGTGGCTCATTTCTTTGAAAAATTTTTTCTTTCGCTATTTCTGTGATTGTTGTTTTGTTAAATGGGCAAGCCCAGTCGCGTCTGTGGCCGTGGTTGGTGGGCTCAGGGGGCTGCGTGAGGCAGCAGGGACCATCCGCGGGCTGTCCTGACGGTGCCCGGGCCACCTGTGGTGGCTTCTGGAGCCCCCCCTGGAGGTGTTCTGATCCATCCGGCCGCCCAAGCGGTGCCATCCTGGGCCACTGCCCTCAGCTCTTGCTGCCCGTGCCAGAAGCAAGAGCTCTTCAGGCTGGTGCAGAGATTCCTAATTTAGTGCACACACATGGGCTGGTGGGGGACATCTGGCTTTGACACCTTGGGTGGCCATGTCTGAGGTCTGTGTGAAGGAGAACCACGCGGTGTGTTCCCAGACGTCCTCTCCCACTACCTTGTTCCGCTCCTGGGTGGACTGGAGGCTGACCTAGAACCCCCCCCCCCCAGTTGCACTTTGCCCAGATGCTCCTGTAGCAGGAGGTGCAGGAGAACACAGGTGCACCGTGCCTGGCGCGTGTCCTGCACGGAGGAGAACGCTGAGCGGGAGTGGGCAAGCCCACCGTGGCGGCCAAGGTGGGCCTGTGCTGGCCGCACGCAGCGGGACATGCAGCTTCCCCGGGACCCTGCTGTCGTTCTCAGCCTAGTTGTCGGTCTGAGCGTGTTCTGGGCCGTTGCCGAGGTGAGGCCTCTGCCAGCTCCCGAGTCACGTGACTCAGTGGAACGGCGCTGTGTCACCAGTCTCGGGTAGAAACAAATGCGCATTATTGAAAATACCAGCTGTGCGGCTTTCCTTTCCAGCACCTCAGGGACACAGGGCAGACAGGGTGGTGCTCACACTCCTGGTGATCGTGAGACAGGGTTATTAAAAAGTTAAATGAACCAAAATTAGTATGACGTTCAGTCAGTAGATGGTACCCGGGAGCTGGACATACTCCTCACCTCTAACACCCATTTGAATGTCGCCCTTACTCGGAACATTGGAGGAAGCAGAGGTCTCGCCACCTTGGCCATTGGCCCTCTGCCTGGTACCCTCTGACTCGGGCACGGACACCGCCTTACCCCGGGCTCCCTGCCCAGGTCACTTCCTGCCCTCCTGCTGCCCACGCACTGGGCGGCCTCTCCCTGCGATCCACCTTGTGCTGGGCTTGTCGGCTTCTCTGAGGGCCCCACTCACACACAGAAACACCTTGAAGTCATGCATGGGGGAGGACGCCAGGGCTCCCTCCTCTCGGGGGCCACCCCCGTGGGTTTTTTGTTTGTTTGTTTGTTTGTTTGTTTTAATGGAAGGAAGCAATGTGGCTAGTGCTCACCAGGGCCCTGCTTTTGCTCCTGACTCGGCCTGAGAAGACTCCACTTCCAGGCCTGTGACTGGTGCTAGCCCGTGACATAGCGAAAATGACAGGGGACTTCCAGCCTGAGGCTTTAGGAGGTTGTCTGAGCTCCCTAGGTTTTTTCCACCTGTGTAAGCAACATGGGTGGCCCCGTGTTGAGAGAAATGCTGCCTGGATCCCTGAGTCACCATACGGAGCGCTGTCCTGGAGTTCTACTAGTCACCGAGGTTCGGGGACTATTTGTTGCTGATGCAAAGTCCAGCCTGTTTTCCCTAATTTAGAAGTCATTCATGAATGTTTCCCCAAGTGATATCCCCAATGAACCCAACTGTGTTTTCCTGGGGATCAAGTCACTAAGGCTGAAATGAAGTTTCCTTCTTAGTGATACACCCTTAGAAGATACTAGAGTTATTCTAGGAAAAAGAGGGAGTCCGGAAATAGAGTCGTCTGTAAGTGAAAGAACAGACTTGGAGAAACAGAAGTTCTGCCTAGAAAAGTTCCCATATGGGAAAGTGAAGAGAATTCGAACGTCCAGAGTCAGAGGACAGTGACCCAGGGAAGGGAGAGGAACGGAACCCACCGATTTCAGATCCCAGAGCCTAAACGCTGAGGGAGGAAGAGGAGTCTAAACGCAAGAGTACACAGCGAACCCGTGGAGACCCGAATGGCCCCATTCTGGCAGGGATATTGCAGAGCCCTTGGTTCTCCCGAGACTCTCGTTAGCTGCTCAGTAAGCTGGACCGAGGGCTGTCAGACGGAAGGAGAGCTGAGACGCAGAATGGAGGTGTGTGACCCGCACGACCTTCAGCATGGAGACCCCTGCAGCTGCAGACTCCAGGGCTGCGCAACCCCCATCGTGAGGACCACTTCTCTCATCAACCCGTTGGACTAACAGTGTCCGAGCGAGAGCTGGAGAGGCCTCCTCCAGGGATCTGCTGAACCCTTGTATTTTGCAGAGGGTCAGTAAGAGACTCGAGCCACCTTCTTTGTCGCTCTTAGGAGGGAGCCAATGCAGGGAGTGGCTTGCCTCCCCCCATCCCCCACCCCAAGGTTGGGGCACCTTTCCGGTTTAGGCCCTTCCGATTTCTCAGCATGGCTCCCACACTCTTGTGGACCAGCCCCTTCAGGGGCTGGCAGGTGTGACTCCTTCAGTCCAGGCTTTGGTGGAAGAGGAAGGAGCCTGCGTTTCTGGTCCAGCGGAGCCTTTTGCTTTAGTTAATAAAGATCGTCTGCACATTTTGCCCCTTGGCTTCAGAGTTTCATTTAAAATTTAGACTATTCATGCTTAGTTAGTCCCACACATTGACTTTTGGGCCGAATAATGATTATTTTCATCCTGGGAGCTTATTGATTGCGAAATTCAGGAGACAGCAGGGGCTGGTGTGGCTGCAAAAGTTAAATGCTGTACGAAATAGCTCCCCTAGTGCTTGGCTTTCGGTCCACAGGGTTGGGCGATGTTAATTACTGGGCTCAACTACGAATGATTTACTAATAAATCTGCGATAACATAATTTATGCATGATGACAATTGAAGAGAAGAGCCTGAAGGAGTAAATCTTGTGCAATGAGTTAACCACGCAGGCGGGTTCATTCATGAGTTAGTTCGGCCTCTGGGGTTAACTCCCTGGTGTTGTGAGGCTGCCTGATGCCAAGTGATCAGGTCAACAAGGGGGAACGAGGGCAGGTTAGCACTCTGATGCGCTGTGGTCCCTTCCTGCCAACCTGTGAGGTCGCTCGTCGCAGTTCAGCTCGCAGCTGCACCCTCCCCGCCGTCCCTGGGAGGACACAGTGCCCAGCCCCTCTGAGGGTGACAAGTTAGACAAGGTTCAAGGCTCCCCACCGTGGCACCAGGTTAAAGGGACATCGGCTGGGCACCATCAGGCCAGACACCATGGGGAGCAGGTTGTCCATGCACACGGAGTTCCGTGAGGCTAGGACAGGACAGGGGTTAGGACAGGGATTTTGAGGTGAGATTATCCTGGTGGGACCAATGTCATCACAGGGTCCTTAAAATTGGACAAAGGAGGAAGAAGAGGAAGTCGGATGGTGTTATCTGATGACTCACCCTGCTGTTGATGGCTTTGAAGAAAAAAATGCAGTGGCTTCTGGGAGCTGGCAAAGGCAGGACATGCATTCCCCCCGGGACCCCCCAGAACCTCCGGGGAGGAACGGGGACTTGCAGACTGTTTAACTTTTGTCCAGGGCAACCTGTGTTGGATTTCTAACCCACAGGACTGCAAGACAATACATTTTTGCCAGTTTAGCCAACAATTCATTCAATCTTCAGGACAGCTTCCGTGAGGGCGCTTTATGTCTCCCGTCCTGGGGAACCCGGGACGCACTCCCGGTGGCTGCGGAATCACGCGGTGGCGGAGCAGAACCCAGCACAGCCCCTCATACCGCCTGCCTCGTGCACATTTGACGCGGCTCTGGTTTGGAAAGGGCACCTGTCGGAGTCACGCGGGCGCTGCCTGTGGGCCGGGGTCAGCTTGGGGTCGCCGTGAGCATGCTGGGCGCTGCGAGTGTGGGTTTCCACGGGGAGGCACGCTGTGGTTTCAGGCTCTGAGACGGACTCACGTGCCCATGCAGGGCTGGACGCCCCCGCCGGAGAGTGCACGGATGCCCAAAATGCACCCTTACACCGACCCCTGCTGCCCAGCCGAGTTGTGACGTGGAAGGGACCGCGGGTGGGGCTGCCTTTGTATTTCCCTCCGCTGCACAGAATTCCTCTGAGGAACTCAAGCCCTCCGTAGCCATTATTGCAGGACCCCCGCCCCCCGCCCCCACCCCCGCTGGCAAAGGACAGGCGCTGAGTGTGCATCAGGAGGACGAAAGCCCGAGCTGCTCCGACATGTGGAGGACGGAAAGCCGGGGCCAGGCCTCCCGCTGAGTCAGGGGGCTGAGCCCCTGTTCCTGTCCCGTCGCCCAGGAGAACTCAGTCTCGCACGGTCACTTCTTCTGAGAGGCTGCTTTGGAGAACAGTGCTGGTTCTGCCGCCCACGGGAGCACCGTGCCCCGAGGGATTTTGTTAGCGAAGAGGAATGACCAGTGCGGTGGAAGTAAAGCAGGGTGTTCTTTTTAAAAAACACACAAAAAAAACCACATTCATGCTCAGTCCTTTCTCCCTTGTCGACACCCATCACGCGCCCTGCCCACCACGCGCCTTGAACAGGTTCTTAACCCAGCCAGCGGGTGTCCCACTTTACACTGAGCGAGGTCGGCTGCTTTGAGTCAGCGGTTCCTCCTCCCACCGCGCGTTTCTCTGCCAGTCGCTGGTTGCTTCCTGTTCCAGTGTGGGAAAGGGGGCTGCGGCCGCCGTCCCGCCTTTATCCCGGCCTCAGCCTGTGAGCACGCGGGCCCCCCACCATGCTCCTGGTTGAAGCACTGGTCCCCTTCTCACCATGAGGTTTAACAGTCTCGGTAAACGTTTACCTTGCCTTTTACGTGGTTGCTACAAAATCTCTTCCACTGCCATTTTAAGGACACCCTCTGACACCTTCCGTTGCCATCAGCTCTGGTGTGGAGACCTGGGGCCTGGGCCTGCTCTCAAAGGTGGGGCCTCCCCACCCCCTGCATGGGTCCTGTCGCATCTGTCCGAATTCACGTGCTGTTTTAACAGCCTGCAAAATGCTCCACCAGGTGGGACGTCCCCGGGGCCCAGAGGTCCCTCCTGGGCGCTGAGGACAAAGGCCAGAGCTGGTGCTGGGTCAAGTAAATTCCGTACCACACAGGAAGCTACTGTCATCATTTCACATCTTACAGGCGAGGAAAATGGAGCTTAAACCGGCTGAGTAACACCTGGTAATTGCTGAGGCTGGGTGTTCCTGACACAAAGCGTGATTTCAGAGGCCGAATCTTAAGTCTTACAAAGGTATTGGCCAAAAAGAATCATCTCCCTGGGACCAAACGGTTAATTTAGATGTAACCATATGCATATCAAATAAATTATAGGCACATAATCCTGGGTTAACAAGCAGTCCTTTCCTTTCCGGAGTCACTAGGGAAGTGCTGGCCCTTGTCCATTTGGCCAAGGTCACTCCTGGTCACTCTCAGGGAGCCTTGGACTTGCCCGTCTGTCATGCCACACTGCCCAGGTCTGCGCTTGCGCAGTGTTCAGCCTGGATGTCTTCATGAACTCCCTGCCTGACGCACTCGCTGCTTCTGTCCCGTCACCGCCAATCCCACCTCTGGGGGCGGGCCGGCCCTCCGCTGCTCCCGCGCGGGAGGGGGAGGCTTTGCTGTGAAACAGGCTCCTGCAGACCAGTTCGGGCTTCTCCTAACTGCTCCCTCTCTGCCCTGCTACTGCTGCAAGGTTTGCAAAACCGCGCTGTTGGCTCCTCCACGTCGCGTGCTGATTACGAGGGAGACGGTCCTCCCCGCAGCCCCTGAGTGGCTGCCGGTGCCTCCCTCGCATCAGCAGCCCTGCGGCAGCTGTGTCAGGCAACTGCCTGTCACCTGGTTCGTGGCTTGGGCTGCGCAGTGACTCCACGTGGAAGCTATTGTGGCCATATTTTCTCCGCCCAACCTTGGGAAACGGCCCAGACGGGGCCCCCACACATGGGCACACAGGACACAGTGTTTCTGTCCCAGAGAACTGGAGGCATCTGGTCTCCACGTGTGCGGAGTCCGTGGCCCCTTGCACGTCTCCCTATCGATGCGTTTGTAGCCATGTGCTCGTGTAACCACGTTCATGGGCCTTTCCACTTGGAAAAGATGTTCGTTGTTTCTGTTTGCAGCCAAGTTGCTTCTTAATTTAGTGACCAGCCTTCCATGATAAGTTACATATTTTGGTTTTGATGTTCTTTAGTGAATGTATTTTCTTACTTCTATTTAGGGAATCTGTGTTCTGTCTAGGCCACAAAAAGAAAAAAAAAAGAAAAAAAGAAAAGAAAAGAACAGGAAAAAGAAGGCTGTATGTCTTCATTGGTCCTGAAAACCTCAGTGTCCTGAAAATGTCGGAGGGGAGGTTTCTTGGTGGCGAACCAGCGAGGGGAAATATTTTGGGGGTGTGTGTATGGGGGGAAGCTTTAGAAAGCAGGTTAAAGTCGAAGTTCTTTCTCTTGTGGGGGCCAGTGGACATGGGTATTTTGAAAGGCAGAGTAAGTGATGAATGAAGGGATGTCAAACGGCAGAAAAATGGAAACGGTCGTCGTCAGGAGGTATTTATTTGTCTGGGTTGCCCCCCATCAGCCTGCTCACAGGTGGCTAATGGAGGAAACGAATAAATCGATGGCTTGCACCACAGGAAGGGGCGCGAGCACTGATGATGCCTGGGGGTGTTAATTAACTGCGTTTGAGGAAAGAAATCCGACGCGCAGGGAGCATTCCTCACCGCAAACCGGGCGAGCAGGCACCGATGCTGTTTTAGTAGGTGGGGATAAACTCCAGCGTAGGCGTGAGACAGTCCGTGTGGCCGGAACGACGGGAACAAGAAGCCCCGAGAGGAAAACGGCCCCTTTACAGCAGCTCACCTGCACGGGACACAGCGCCGCGCATTCAGGTGCTACGTGGAGGCCCAGGACTGGCAGGCCTTCAGCATGGCGTTGACCTTCAGAGAGACTTGAACTCCAAGTGAGAAGCACCAAGGAGCGTGACGAATGGGACAGGAAGCCCTTCAGTATTTTTCACTTGATTGGGTGGTGACACAGGGCCCTCTGTCCTCTCCGTGACCCTTTTCGTTTCCTTGGTCTTCTCGTGAACTCCAACCTTTATCCTCTTATGCAAAAAACAAAACAAACAAAAAACCCCAACCAACCAACTCAGCTTTCTCTAGCTCCTGTTCCCAAGTCCAAACCACAGAGTCATCAAGAAACTCAGCCAAAGAAAAGGCATTTCTTTGCAGTGGTAGCACCCTCCTTAGCAAGCAGCTGTGAGTGTAATGACCAATTTTCATTTCCCGTTCATAGGAAAGGTAAGTAAAATCTCCAAGTGGGCAAATGGTCAGCCAGCGCGTGGCCTGCATGTGCACCCACACGTGCAAATGTGTACAGCCGACGTCCCGGTGAGTGTGTGAGTGGGGCCCGTGTTGAGGTGGGCGTGAAGTCTCAGGTTTTTGAGGAGGTGGCAGAGAGGCAGGAACTTGTTTCAGGGGACGGCCGCCAGGTCGAGGACCGAGGCAGCCTCGATGATTCACGGTGGCACAGCGTCTGGCTCCAAGGCACCGGTGAACGTCAACACAGCGTGACAGCGAAGCGTGGGCTGCCCGGCTGCCTGTCCAGTCCTGACGTTTACTAGCTGCCTGACCCCAACTACAATGAGTGACGTCTCTGTGACTCAGCCAGGTCCCACCCAGGGCTGCCTGCAACGGTCCCCACCCACAGTGGCACCATGAGGCGTGAAGGAGACCGTGTCAGGCACCAGAGCGCTGCCCGCTGCCCAGTGAGCGCTGGGGACCATTGACCGTGATGTTGACCCTGGAGCCAAGTGTGGCCGCACGGAAACGGGACCGTGGACCAGCGGACAGAGCTAGAGCCCTGTGATTGTATCTTCAGTTCGATGATTTTTGAGGCTTTTTTTTCTGGTCACAGAGAATGTCTGTGAGTTCCGTATACACAGCACCTGTCAGTTTATTTCGGGGTGAGGAGACAGGTGTTTTTGCTGTAAAGCAGTGGACGGGAGGAGGGACCACCTCCACGACAGGAGGTCAGTCAGATTCGGTGGGTTCACACTGGCCCGCTGCTCTCTCTGAGGCCACCCTTCCTGACCGGTGGCGCAGGGACATTGGCCCCGACCCCCTTGCTAGTCCAGGTCCGGGTGAATTTCAAGTAGAAACCCACCTCCTTTCTCGTCTACCTAAGAACAGCCCTCAGTAGCATCCCAGCCAAGTGTCCACATCCGAATCTCTGTGCTTCTCGTGGTCAGGCCCCTCCTAGGAGGCGGGGGTGGGGCTGCCCAGCTGCAGGCCCTGGCCTCTCCCCCCGGGATGCACGCCGCGGGGCGCAGTGTCTCACTGCCCACAGGGCGCTGGAGGGGGCCACCCTTTAGTTTCACTTTTGATGAAGCAGTGAACCCTTTGGGACTGGCCTTTCAGAGGCAACACCATTTCAGGGTGTAAGAAGAAGCGTGGGGAGCGGACCAGCAACCTGGAGTCGCTTCGGTGGAATCCGGCGCACAGGACAGCGTGAAGGTCTTCGGTAAGGCCTTGAGGGAATGTGATGCTTCCCTCGGGTTATGTAATTGTTTGTCTGCAGTGCCGGGCGTCAGGATGAGCCATTGCTCTGGGATTTGTGGAGAGAATACGGTTTGAGCACTTTTTAAGCAGCACGTTCATTTCCCAGGAAGGTTTCCTTATTTCCCCACTGACAAGCCTACAAGGGAGCGCTCACGGGGCCAGCTCCTGCGCCCGGCCCCTGTCACCAGCACTCAGAGGAATTTTCTCTGTTCCTGCCGCTCCTGGAGGCCAGCCAGCCTCTCGGAAGAGATGGAATAATCCTTCCCTCCAACCTCCTACATGTTTTCTATTTTGTTCTCTCCCAAATGTCACCCTCTCCTCACACACACGTTTCCCGCGGGCGACGATTCCAAATGTCTCTGTGGCCTGTGTCTCTGGACGGCTGTGCAGAAGGTCGGTTGGTCCTGCGTGTGGCTGCCGAGCTCAGGCCTGGGCTGTTCGCATCACGGGAGGCAGGAGTCACGGGTCCCCTGCAAAGTGGACCTCCGTGCCTGGTCTAACCCTGAAGCCAGGACTCCCATTGGCTCCCTGTCACTCATCCCTCCGCCCACCTGTAACCTCTCTAGGTCATTCCCTAGGAATTCGCCAATGGCAAGTTCTCAGGTACTCGGGACCCTGCAGTGGGTGTCCTTAGCATCTGTTTAGAGGGTCGTCCATGCCATAGCCTTTATCAGTGCTCATTCCTCTCGTGACCGAATGGCATCGAATGCTGTGATCAACCCCATTTCACCTATCAGTTCCTGTGTCAGTGGACACTCGGCTGCTGTGAATAACCCTGCAATGGCCGTCGGTGCCCAGGTGTCCGAGTCCCGGTGTTCAGTCCTCCCGGGGGCATGCCCGGGCGAGCTTGCTGGGCCGATGGTAACTGCAGTTACCCTTATGAGGAACTGTTTCAACGGTGGCCCATGCCAACCCAGACGACAGGGAGGGCTTTGTGGGGGATGTGGTCCCAGCAGTGGGTGAGCAGGGCCTCACCGACACCACGGTCCAGCAGGCTCCTGTCCACCAGTTGCCTGGCTGTCCCTGAAGCGTCCCGGTGAAGAGGGCTCTCTCTGTCTGACGGGGCGGCCGGACGAGCACCTCTGGGAGGCAGACCTCCCAAGTGTGGCTGTCGTGATCTGGTGTTCTCCGGAAGTGCTGTCAGGATCCTTTCGGGGGATCGGCACGGCTCCTTCTGTTCCCGGGCCTGCAGGGCTGAGCAACGGGCCTCCCCCAGATTCGTGCTTGGTGTGCGAGTCACTTCGAGCTGAAGGGAGCAGAGAGCTTGTGGGCCCCTGAAAACCTTCTCTTACCTCTCCCTTAAAGAGATTCAACTGGGGGCCTTGCTCCTAACAAGAGCTGTTACCAGAAGCAACTTCTTATGGCCTGTCTGCAGGGCAGGGCAGACTTTAATTACTGAACATCTGCTCTTCTTATCATCCCGAGGATGACCTTTGTCCCCTTTGAGGTCCCACAATGCCCTCCCTCATCCTGAGCTCAGGATGTCGCACATCCCTCATTTTAACTTTCCCTGTCTCACGTATGTGCGCTTCCCACACGTACATATATAATTAACTGTGGGCATTTTATCTTGTTGATATAGTCTGACTCGAGTGGACTTCATTATTAGACCGGCCAAAAGAACCCAGAAGGGTGGTTTCTTCCTCCCCTCAGAACCCGAGCTCCCCGGTTGGAGGCGAGAGTCAGCGCCGGCGACACTGCGTCCCACACCCACCCCTCCTTCACGGTCCACAGGAAACGGAAAGGCTCTCCGCTGTCTTGCTTGGGGGACTTGGTGCCGCCTGATGAAGGAACGGCTCCATTTCAGCCAGCCTTTTCAGCTCCTCGTTTGGATTGAACTAATTTTGCAAATAACCGGCTCTCCCCAACCAAGATGCAAATGAAATGCCTTTTATTTTCCCCATCGCACAGACTGATCTATTCCACTTCTGACCAGGGTGGGCTGGGGATGGAACTGGTCCCCAGGCCACAAACAGCACAGTAAACTCTCCGGAGCAAGTTTGTGTCTTTTCCTATAAAAATGCGCTTGCATTTACAGCAGCTGCTGTCATTTTGTCCAGCTGGTCTGCTAACTCGGATGACACCTCTGAGTAGGCAGTGGAAGAATTTGAATCAGGTGGGTAGTTCATTCTATTACATAAATCTAAAGGCGCTTTGGAATAATGTAAAGAGGCCATAAAAATATATTAAAATTCAAAAGGTTTAGATGGCGTTTCTGTTTATTCGGATGTAATAAGTGATGGATTGAAGTCATGGTTTGTTTTTTTTTTTTTTTAACTAAACATTTTCTTTCCTGTGAGTGCCTGCCTTTCATATATTTGCATTTAGCAAATCACAGAGCATTAATAAAATATTTGAGAAAACAAAGAAACAAAGGAAATATAAATTTAAACCCAGGCAGCTTGTTTCCCTTTTGGCCTTTTGCGTGGAGCCTGCTGCCCGTGTGTGCGCATTTCCAGCCTCCCACTCCCGCCGCGTGCCGCTGGGCAGGGTCTGCGAGCAGGAAGCTGTTCCCGGACCAAAAAGGGAAGCGCACAGGCAGCCCTTCAGTTTGGAGGGTTGAAACTTTTAACCTTCCTTCTTTCTTCTTTGGTGGACCTGGGGAACCGGGGGTGGGGGTGCGGTGATGTGGGAGGACGTGCTCCCTAGGCTGGTATGATATTAGAGGTGTGCTCTCTCTCTGTCTCTCTCTCTCTCTCCCCCTTTCCCTCTCTCTCTCTGTTTCTGTGTTAAAGCTGCATACATCTGACACACTGCAAGCTCCTTCAAGGCAGGAAGCGCTCCTTAAACTAGCACCAGGAGGAGTTTAATAGACATGACTCATTTCATGTTGCCAGAAGTCAGTTTTCTTTCCCCTAATTCATTTTTTTCTCAGTTTTCCGGTTTGGCCCATCATTGCAACAACCTTGGGTTTCCAGTGGGGCTGGTCCCCTGGCCCCTTTGAGGCCACATGCAGTAAGCAAATGGCATTTAAAGAAAGAAGGCGTGGCCTGTTGCTAGGCATGACCTGAGGTTAACGCACCTCCTTTAGGAGGGTATCTGGCTCTGTTTCCAATCCATGAGGAGGGGTGGGAACGGAAGGGGGCCCTCACCCACTGACTTCTGCGCTGGGAAATCCCCGAGGGTCTGGGGCCTTCTCTAAACACAAAATTGAACTTTTAATTCCATTTGCTCATTTAATATGCATAGAAAGCCGACTCTACAGAGCTTGGTATTCTTAATTCTTACTGTTGACTGATTATTCAATTAATCCGTATAAGGAGGGGAAGGAGGTAAGAACCTCCAGAATCCTGTGAGAATTCCTAGTGTTTCCCCAGCTCTTAGATTCCCTTGTCAGGCAGCATCGCCTTCAAAGAGGAGGGGAGGATTATATAATATGTGACTAATTTCAGGTGTTAACAAAGATTTTAAAGTTGTGATGCATTGGATAAAGGAGTTCTCAAAATATTGTGTCTAATTAGAAATAAAGGTCAAAAAAATACCCAGATGGATTATTTTCACACTTAGAAAGACAATCATTTTTTGATGAGAGGTCTTTACCGCTATTAAAATGTAAATTTTATTTAGCTTTTATTAGACTCCTTGTAAAGGATAAGAGGTCAGCAAGATCCTTGTTGAATTTTCAAGACGGCACCATAAACAATGACAAATAAATTGGAGAATTTTTCAAATTAAAAATATTCAATGAAGCACCCTCTGAAGACAAGATATAACATTTTCCATTGTTTTACCTTCCTTCTAGAGTGTGTCCTTGGAGGCCGTGACTGACAGTTTCCCTGTGCATAGAACTGAGCATGCAAAAAATTAAGATCAACGAATGACCTAGATTATTGTAGACCAAATGTTTACCTTGAGAGAAGCAGTTTTAGCTCAATTAATATTAAAAGTTATCAACGTCGTCACTCCTCTGTAATGATGTATTTCTGTGGCTGGGAGTCCATGTGATGTGGATACATTGTGCTGAGCCTAAATCTTGGCTTATTAAAGGAATAACAGGTGCAGGAGACCAGGATACACCATCCCAAATAGGCCTCTTTGCCATAAGGATGATTTTGAACTGATTTTTAAAGACACAGTAGACTCAGGAAAACTTTGATAACAGTGTAAGTTGCTCTTTTGTAAGGAAAATTTACGCGTGCGAAGGCACTCTTCATCTGTAGAGGTGTCTCCTCCTCTGTACCGGGAAGAGAAGGAGGTCTCTGAATCATGAGGGGTTCTGACCAGTGAGAAGGTAGTGACTTAAGGCTGTAGAACGACCTTGCCCTTATTCACCAGGCAGTTCCTGGTCCCCTTCCCAGAACTTGCCCCCGCCCCTCACACCCTTCTTTTGATTTAGCTGAAGATGGAAGTAAAGCCCGAGTTCTGGCCGCCTCTTTGAGTTATTCCCTGAGTTTCCCCCATGTTTATGTGAGATACACAGGTGAATAGACTTCAGTTGGCTTTTCTTTGCTAATCTCTCGTTACAACAGGGACCCCCTCTTACAATCCAGAAGGGCCGAAGGAAAAGCTTTGCCCTCCCTGCATGGCCCACATCCCCAGCTGCTGTCTGCTTGCTTTCCTTCTGTGCTTAGAATCTTGAAACCTGTCTTCGGGGCTGTCCTCAGGATTACATAAATAACATTCATCGGAGAAACTTTATTAATTGATTGATGTTTAGTATAAAATTTTATATTTAGAATTAGCCAGCTGGACACAGTTCAGATGACCCCAATTTTGGCAGCAGCATCCACAGCGTCCCAGTCTGGAGACAGTTGAATATGCGCCTCCGTTTCCCCGACAGGCCTGATCAGGGTGTTGACCTTGGCCATGCCAATGCCCTAGAGCTTCTTCGCCACCTGCTTGATCTGGTGCTTTCTGGCCTTGACGTTCACCATGAACCCAAGTGCATTGTTGTCTTCTGTCTTCTTCATGGCTGACTCAGTAGTCGTTGGGGGGAACTTGATGATGGGGTAGTGGTCAAGCTGGTTGCTCCTGGGGTTGCTCTTCCGAGGATACTTAGGCTGCCCCAGAGCTGCAGTGTCTTAGGCCTCCGGAAGGTGGGTGACGTGTGGGTCTTCTTTCTTTCATGGCTGCGACGTCTTTTAGCACCACCTTCTGTGTCTTCAAAGCTTTTGCCTTGGCTTCAGCTTTGGGAGGGGCAAGGGCTTCCTCCTTCACTTCGGGCGCTATCTTCATGAAAAAGCAAGGAAGTTCAAGTCAGTAATTTTCACTCACAGTCTCGCTCACCAATCAGAGAAAAGGACAATTAAGTTTCTGGACATTTCTGACTTTATAGTCTTTGTTCCAACTATCAATTCAGAAACAAAACATGATCGTATTATAGCGACTTTTCTGTACCCTGCTCTGCTCGGTGAACATACCACAAACATCTTTCCTATTGGTAACTACACATATGCTATCATTATTAATAAAAATATCATTACATGACTTGTGTTCATAATTTACTCAAGTTATTATCAGTTGATGGGCATTTAGGTTGCTTACGACTTTTTTCTCACTATAAAAAGCATGACAAACATCCCTGGTCCATGTGTCTTTGGACCAAAGGGTTGAATATTAAAGTCTTTGGCAAACTGCTCCCACAAAAATGCAACAATTTGTATTTTCTTTTTTTTTTTTTGCCAATTTTAAAGATAATTATTGCACTTTGGTTTTTACTTATAGTAATGAGGAACATTTTTTTAATATATTCATTGGAAATTCTTTTGTAATTAGTCTATTCATGTTCTTTATCTACATTGTTATCAGGATATTATCTATATTTCTAATAGTTTTAAAACTATATTAAGCGCATCAATCACCTATATAGCATATCATTTGTGGACTTTTTCTAGTTTGTGTTTTAATTTTTAAATTAAAACAACTTTTGGATTTTAGGCACAGGGCTTATACCTTTGCTTCTGAAAATGTTTTAGGTGTTCAACTTTTCAGCCGTTACTCTCTGTAGGTCCTGCCTTTTGTATCAGAATTAAAGAGCCTTTCCCCACAAAGTTATGGGAACATTCGCCTCTATTTTCCTGTAGCAATTGTGTGGTTTTACTTTTTAGAAGGAGATCTTATTTCCAACCTGGTACAAGAAATTAAGAATCGAAGTTCCCCGACACGGGTGCTGGATGGGCAACTCCGTCCTTCACTGCGCTTTGGAAAGCCTGTCTGCACCTCCCTCGTTGGGCCTGCTGTCCCGCCAGCAGCAGATGTGGCACCCGGCCTCACCCAGAAGAATGGGGTGTCCCCTTTCAGGAGGCCCCAGACCCTGTCCCAAGAGCAGACGACTCAAACTGGGCTCTTTGGTCCCAGGATTGTGGCCTTGGGATCTCAGCCTCTCTGCTGATCTGAAGCCACTTCCCCGCTAATTTGGGCCACCTCGTTTTGGATGTTCTCCTGGAGCGCTTTCCTCTCTTCTCTCCCCCTCAGCCCCACCCACCCCGGCCCTTCCTTGTTGCCTCCTCTGAGCGGAAACTGCTGAGCCCTGTGGAGAGAGCCCAGTGGCTACACGAGGGACAGACTGAGAGGAGCCACGGACTTCGCAGGTCCCATCTTCACCCCGAGGACGCAAACTCCTGTCCCCCACACCCCAACCTGTTCTGATCCTGTGTTTAGAGGACACCGGGACAAATGGAGTGTTTCTGTGCTTGGGAAGACGATGATGACACCTTGGAGGCCCTCCTTGCTGGGTGACACTCAGGGTACTTGGCCTTTTCAACAAGGGGCCCCTCTGGGTATTTTCTCAGACTCGACTCCTCATATAGGAAGTCTGCTCCCTTTTCACACAACAAATGTTTACCGATTCACCATAATCTGTCTGGAAGGTGTTGGAAAGAAGGAGGAAATAAGGCCAAGTTCCTGACTCACGGAGCTTACATTCTCTCAGGCACTCCTTCCACTCGTCTTTGTGCCCAGGGGACTCACACACCTGTTCTGCTGCTCTGCCCCCGCCCCCAACCACGGGACTGTACCTTCCATCAGGCGTCCAGGTCTTACGGGTCTCTGGCTTCCCCCTGCCCCTTGCATGCCTGGGATTCAATGTGTGTGCTGAATTAAAATGACTGAATCCTGCTGCCTCTCACGAGGATCCTCCCTCTGTTCTGAGGCCCAACCTGGAGCTCCCAGGGGCATGTGGAGGAAGGGGTTGTGTGACAGTCACTCCTCACCTCTGCAGTGGAGGAGCACTTGAAAGTGGTGACTCTCAGCCTTGGCACTGTTGGCATTCAGGGCCATGTGATTCTCTGCTGTCAAGAGACCGTCCTGTGAATTGCAGGGTGTTAAATAACATCTTTGTCCTCTGCCCACACGATGTCAGTAGCACCAGCCTCCTCAGTTGTGATGAATAGAAGTGTCTCTGGCCCTGGCTGGTGCAGCTCAGTGGATTGAGGATTGGCCTGCGAACCACAGGGTCACCAGTTTGATTCCCAGTCAGGGCACATGCCTGGGTTGTGGGCCAGATCCTCATTAGGGGGCCTGTGAGAGGCAACCACACATTGATGTTTCCCTCCTCCTCTTTCTCCCTCCCTTCCCCTCTGTCTAAAAATAAAATCTTTGAAAAAAAATGTCTCCAGCTATTTCTCATTGTCTGGTAGGGACACATTTGTTTTGCTCAAGAACCACGGCCTTAAAGATATGTAATGGGCTAGCTGTGGCCACAGGTTCTTGGACTTCCCACGTTCTGATGAGGCAAGAGAGGTTCTGTGATCGCTTTGACCAAAAGCGTCCTGCGGAAGCTGTATCACGCCAGCTTTGAGCCCAGGCCTAGAAGAGCATGTGACCCGTGCAGCTTTGGCTGCCATGTAAGGAAGCTGAGTGGCCTGAGGCTGCGTGAGGCATGTGGGCTGTGTGGAGATGTGCATGTGTGCGTGTGTGCATGTGAGTGAGGGTGTGCAAGAGAGGACAGACACATAGATACACCAGAGAACTGCAAGGCATGGCCTTGGAAATGAATCCTCAGGGCCAGTTGCCAGAGATGAAGCCACGTGGGTGAGAGCAGACCTGCCTGGCTCTGGTCCTTCCTGAATTCTCAGCACACGATTCTGAGCAAAAAGAAAAGGGCTGTTCTAATCCCTTAGTTTCAGCAGTTTGTACACAGCAATAAATAATTGGCACAAAATTGTTTCTGCGGGGGAAGCCAGCCAATGATTGATGATTCACCGTATACGCACCACTGACTCAGGTCATTAGCGGGCTAATGTCTGTAAACAGCGCTCGGACATCAGGAAGCCCTTGCGATGAGGCTACTATTGTTCCCGACACACGTTTTCCTCTCCGTGTTTTCCCCTCCACGGTCCTCCTCTGGTTAACAATACCAAATGGAGAATTGTTGAAGTTCTTTCTACTTCCTACTGAGGTTATTCAGTTTTTAAATTCAAAAGTGCTTAATCATTAATTAATTCATGTAGCAGCCTTCTAAAATATGCAAATTTTATCCATCTCAATTAGCATTTGATGATAATAGAATAAATTGGAAGTGAACTTTTATTTTTATTCCAGTTACATACAGATATAGTTAGAGAGAAAGGTCTATTTGGTAAGGGAATTATTTTGCTCTAAGCCACTAAGTGAATATAATTGGGGAGAAATGAAACATGCCAGACAACAATGAGCATGAAACTGTGGCGTTTCAAATGCTGCTTTCGTCTTTGTTTTTCCTTCTGCCTCGAGTAATTTTGCTGTGACAGCTCGTCGTGTGCCACTTAGTGGGTGCCATGGTACGTACACCGAGAAGCAGCTTCGCTCAGGACTGGCCTGGGAGCGACGCCTGGCTGCGGGGCCTCCGAGGCTTCCCTGGGAGGACAGTGGCATCCGTCCCTGATGTGTAGACCCTTAAAGTTTTAGGAAGAAATAGTCCCAGTTTTCAGCAAATACAAACTACGTTGTATTTGGCTTCAATAATCAGGGAAACAGTAAGTGTGGAAGAGCTGCTTGTTAGAAAAAATCCTTTCACAACTTACTGATTTACTATTTACCAGTGGTTTTCCCACATTCTTGCATTTATTCCTTACAAGCCAACACTGCCGTTTTGTCAAGGGAGTGACAAGGCCCTGAGGAGCTGAGTGACTTGTCAAACAGCGCAGCTAGGAAAAGGAAGTCCGCCTGTGGACCCCCGTTCTCCGGACCCTGGGGCGCAGACCCTTTCAGCCTTGCCTGGCCCCGGGCTGCTTGGCAGAGGACATTTCCTTAATGGGCGGACATCATGCAGGACGCACGGCTTGCTGATGTGCTGGGGTGGGGGGCTGGGCACTGCACGGTCAGCCCTAGGGTGCGTGGAAGCGATCGTGTGCCAGGGGCGGGTTAAGGTGGGAGACGGTGATTAGCTTGCATCGTCCTATAGGAAAGACGCCGCAGCTGCGAAGGGATCTCTGGCGCAGACGCTCACGCCGAGAGGAGGGCTCCCTGGCTTGTTTGGTAGCTGGGCCCTCACGGCGCCTCCGAATCGACACCTTGCAGGCAGTTGGTGAGCTGAGCTAATAGAGGGTCAAAGGTGTGGTTTCCTGGCTACACCCGAACACCTTCTGGGAGCTTTGGGAAATGAGTGGCTGAGTCCTGGCTCCATTCTGAGTCAACTATGCTGTTTGGGGGACCAGGCACTGGGGGTTTTAAAACACCCTTTTTGAGAAGGAAACCGGTGCTTTGGGGTGAGGAATTTTCTCTTCTTCCAGTGGAGATACTCGGTGCAGTAACTATTGACTGACAGCTGTGTCCTCCACCCTCAGCAAGATTTGCATAATAATTACTTCTCAACAAGTGTTTGTTCTACACGTGTGTGTGCCCTGGTGACAAGACACTGGTGACTTTCCATCCTGGCGTTCGGTCCTGCTCATGACAATTTTACCTTCAGTGATGAAGTCGCTCCGAGGTTTCACGCTGGCCGGTGATGCAGGAGAACTTGGGTCTTACTCCACCTGTGCCAGGAGTCTGCAGCTGACCCACAAGCTGCAGGGGACTTCTCCCGTGTCCCTGCTGTGAAGGCCTTGGTCCCGCCCCTGCGGGTGACCCGTGATAGTTTCGCTGTCCTGTCACACTTAGAATCAGTCACGGAAAATGTGCCGTCTGAGGCGGGCTCCCGTCCCTTCTCTGTCCTGCAGTTTCTTCTTGAGGCAGGATGTGGTCGCCTACAGCGTCCCATCTCTGGACCTTGAGACCTACTAGGCACTCATGGCCAGAGGGCACAGGGACCGGGGTGCCCCTCAGCCCTGTCCTGATGCGTGCCCCTCCCTCACCTTCTCACAGGGCTGCCCCTGCCCCTCACAGACTTCTGTGTCCCTGCCGATGTGCCCCCTGCTGCTCCCTCATGCCCGTGAGCCGCTTCCGCTCTGGCCCGAGGCTCTGGGGGAACGGCACTCGGTGACGAACCTGGCCTGTGGCAGCGGCCCGCCCAGAGATGAGTCAAACAGGTTCCTCCCTCAGCACCGATCTCTGGCCATCGGGTACAGCCCACAGACCCCTTCTCAGGATGGTGTTTCCGAAGGCACGGAGCATCGAGTTCCCAAAGCAAACCCTTGAGATACGCTGGTTATCTAACTGCTAAAGAACAAATGTGCGATGTTACTGGCGTATGTGTTTGTGAACAAGCTGATTCCCATCTGGCCGTGCGTCAGCGATGACGGTAACTTAGAAGCAGTGGTGAATGTGCATGCCACTCGCAACAATCGCAAAGTAGAGTGAAAATATGACCCATCTGCCTTGGCCACGAGTGCAGGCCCCGCTCACTCGGTGCACTGCCTGAATTCATCATTGGAGCAAACGCCAGCTTCCAGTGAGCGGCGAGTGAAAATAAAGACGTGTTTTGTTTTTTTTTCCCCTTGAAAGGCCCGATGTGCTCTACCCACGGCCCCCTGAGATACTTCCAGAGGGAGTGCTGGGGACGCTGATAGGTGTTAGGATCAAAGCGCTCTGTGGTTAAAGACACTTGGAACATGCTCTGTTAAACAGAGTGAAACAAGGTTTTCTTATTGCAGAGCCTTTAAGATCCTGCACGTCTATTCCGAATCTCCAAGGGGGCCATTTTCAAACACTTGTGCCAAGGAGCTCTGCTTAGAGGAACGTGTGCGGCAAAGCCAGGGTGCACCCTGGGAAATACCCTGGGAGGCAGTGGTCCCGGAGGGAGGCGTGGTGTGACGGGGCCCAGTGAGGGACATCCGGGTGTCCTCCTCCGCCCCGAGGGCACGCCTTTCTGGAGGACTCAGTGGAGAGGGTGGCCGCCCTCACATCTGCTAACCCAGGACCTGCCCCGCAAGAGGGCTGTAGGATTTTCTGATTCATCGGGGTGACATGGGCTGATCAGATTCAGCAGGTTTCAGGTGTCCCTTCCCAGGACGAGTCATCTGCACGTTGCACGGTGTGCTCACACCCAGTCTCGGCTCCTTCTGTCGCCGTCTGTCCGACCCCCTGTGCCCTCCCACTCCGCTAACCATTGTGCTCTCTGTTTATGAGCTTGTTTGTTTGTTTGTTTGTTTTGTTTTGTCGGTTCAGTTGCTTTCTGTTCGACAGGCCACATATGAGGGGAACCATATGGTGCTTGTCCTTTTTTGCCTGACTTGTTTGGCTTAGCACAGTGCTCTCCAGAGCCATCCACGCTGTTGCACATGGCGATCTTTCCGCGTTTCTTACGGCTGAGTAGTATTCTGCGGGAGCTGAGCCGGTTGGGACCCCTCAGCTGCTGCTGACACACTCTGGGGTGTCCGGTGGTCAGCACGTCAGGCCCCGCACCCCACGTTCCTGCCTGCGTGGCTCTCAAAGACTTCAGTGGAGCGAAGGGCGCAGCCCACTCGTGGGGGTACAGTTTTCATTCCTCGTCCCCCCAGAGGCAAATAGGACATTGTTTTACACCAGGGCCCCAAGGTGAAATAAGAACTGGTATTTCATGACAGGTGCTGTGCCCGGAAGTTCCTACCTGCCAGTGTCATCGAGATTTTGCCGCAATGTCTGTGTCCGGAGAGGGGGAAGCAGCGAGGGGCCGTCTTCTGTGGGTCTGGGCCCGGTTGGCTGGTGCGGACCGCATGGCTCTGATGTCGGCGGCTGCCCAGGGACCTGGGGGCAGTGCAATGTGACGGCCCCCACTGCGCCTTGCCCCCTGTGGGGGAGGCGGGGGTGCTGGAGTGTGGCAACCAGGCCGGGCAGTTTCGGAAGTGTGGGGTGCTGGGACGCCCCTGTTTGGACTCAGCCTGTCTCCTTGAGAGGACCAGCTGGTGTCCCCTTCACGTCTTTGTCTCGGATGACCAAAGAAATTGTTTACCAGTGACAGAGCAGCTCATTATCTCTGGACAGAGTTTGAGACGAGCGATGTGAAATGCAAGACTAGAGTGGACCAATCACACATTCAAATGAGCAAATTAGACCTTGGGCAACCACCAGCAATTTCACATGCTAATTGAGAATAAATAGTCGTTTTGGAGAGCAGTCCTGCAGGATGCTCGGCCCCAGCGGCCCCAGTGGAGGGGGGCCGCCCCTCTACGTGCCAGCGGTGGCTGCCCGGGGGGCGGGGCGCTTGTTTCAGGAGAGTCGAACCAGGTGTTCCCGGCAGGGCCCCATCCCTGGAAGCTGCAGGTCCCTCCCCAGGTGGAGAGGTCGGGACCCAGAGGAAGTCAGTTGTCTGTGCGCATTCCTTACTGTAGAGAAGTGTTAAAACACAGCGGTCAGACCATGGAAGGACAGCCCTCACTTTCAAAAATCGCTGTTGTTACTGTCTCCTGGGATTATATTTCCAGGTCAGAAAACACTGCCTCCTTTTCCGCCGCCTCACATCCGCCCTGCAAACTCGGTGCTTCCGTATTCTCCCAGGTTCTCAATCTTCACTCCCTGGTTTTCACTTCTTTGAAGTTTGAAAATGTTGAAGCTTCGGGCAAAATATTTGACACCTAACTTTTTTGTTTATTGGTATACACCGAATATGTAGGCTAGATAAGTTGGCATGCATTTCACGTCTGAGTATTTCCCATTCAAGATGGGCTGTCTCGCATGCGCAACAGAAAAGTGATTTGAAGACCTTTTGTTGTATAAGTTTGGTTGAAAGTTCTCTTATTTTCTCCAAGAGAGACCAGTCCTTCAAAACTGTTTAGTCATTTTTGAGCATTTATTCACTGAACAGCTGCCCTAAGCCAGGTGCCATGTCAGGCATTTGGATACAGAGAATTGCTTAATGTAGTCCAGGGTTTGGGAGCAGAACGATGGAATGATTTCTATGTTATCAAAGAAATAGTTTAATCCAGATCCCTAGGAATAAAAGAAGATTAAATAATAGATGAAATAATCTACTTATCCCAGAGATTACCTAAGGAAAGGAATACTCAATTCTTAGAAATTATTTTATAATCTTATTATGATCAAGATGACTGGAACTCGAGTTAAAGCAGTATTTATTGCCCATACTTGGATGCGTGCCCAATTATATAACACATTTAAGAATACTAAATGATTGTACAAGCATAGTAGAAGCAAAGCCAAAAGTGTTATTAAAACCACGAGCTAAGCATTCGGCCACGATGATGGACTTCTGTCTCTGTGTGTGTGTGTTTGCTGGAGAGTGGTGTGCAAGCTTCAGTGCGTCTGAATCTAAGGTTTGGCTGTTGGCCAGGGAGTGTATTACAGAGACTCTGGTGAGAAAGCAAGTTGATAATTTAATGAAAAACCTGGAAGATGGAATGAGAACTAAGCCTACGTTCCATGCTGGCAGAGGCTTTTCTGCATTCTTCAGAGCTTCCCCACCCTGGCTGCTGTGGCTCAGTGGGTTGGGCATCATCCCACAAAGCAAAGGGCCACTGGTTCGATTCCCGGTCAGGGCACAGGCCTGGGTTGCAGCTTCAGTCCCCGATCTGGACACGTGGAAGAGGCAGCCGATGAATGTTTCTCTTACATGTCAATGTCTCTGTCCCTCTCTTTTGCTCTCCCTTCCCCTCTAGACTCTAAAATCAATCAATCAATCAATCAGTCAATTAATCAATCTTTAAATTCTCCAGCTTACCTATCCTTGGCTACTGTGAACAATGCTGTAGTGAGCATGATAGTGCAGGCCTCTCTCCCAGGTACTAAACTAATTTCATTTTCTTTGGTTTCATACCCCAAAGAGGGATTGCTGGAGCATGAGGTATTTCTAGTTTTAGTCTTTTGAGTAACCTGCACACTGTTTTCGTAATGGCTACACCAATTTGTATTCTGACCACCACAGTACAAGTGTTCCTTTGTCCCCACACCCTGACCGCCATGTGTGGTGAGACTTTTTGGTAACAGACACCTGACAGGTTTCAGGTGATGTCTCCTGGTGGTTTGGAACTGCGTGGCCCTGATGAGTTGCTGATGTTGGACATCTTTTCATGTACTCGTTGGCCATTTATTTATATGTCTTCTTTGGAAAAATGTCTATGCAGTTTCTTTACCCATGTTTTAATCATTTTTTCATGGCTGTATGAGTTTCTTATATTTTGGATATTAACCCCTGACGTATGTGATTTGCAAATATTTTCTCCCTATTTGTAGGTTGCTTTCGTTGTTTCTTTTGCTGTGTAGCAGCTTTTTTAGTTTGATGTAGTCCTAGCTGCTCATTTGCGCTTTTGTTGACTGAGTTTTGGGTGCCATATACAAAAAATCAACCTCAAGGACAAAGTCAAGGAGCTTTCTCCCGTGTTTTCTTCTAGGAGGTATGGTTTCAGGCCTCCCATGTAAGTCTTTCATCTTTTCCGCGGGAAAGTCCGTTTTCCCAGCGGCACTGTCTTACCGAAGAGACTTCGTTCTCCATTGGGTGTTCTCGTCTCCCTTGTCCCGTGCCAGCTGGCCGCGCTCACAGGGGTGAGTTCCGGGCTCCGTGCCCCGCTCCGCTGCTCCACGGGTCTGAGTCCGCAGCAGCCCCGTGCTCCTGGCGGCCCAGCTCTGCCGTGTGACCCAGGCGGGGCGATGCCTCCGGGGCTGTTCGTCTTTCTCAAGACTCTTCGGCTTTCCGGGGTCTTTTGTGGTTCCACAGGGATTTCGGGATTATTTTTTCTATTTCTGTGAAAAATGCCATTGGACTTTTTACAGATGTTGCAATGAATCTGTAGGTTTGCTTTGGGTAGAATGGACATTTTAACAATATTCTTTTAATGTGTAAACACAGTATTATGTCTTCCCATTTCTTTACGCCCTCATTTTTCTGTCAGTGTTTCATAGTTTCCAGTGTGCGCATCTTTCACTTCCTTGGCTAAATTTATTCATGAGGATTTTATTCTTTTTGGTACTATTGTAAATGGGATTGTTTTCTTGATTTCCTTTTTGGATGGATTGTTGTATGTTAATTTTGTCTTCTGAAACCTGACTGACTTCGTATGTAAGTGCTAACAGATTATTTTGTGTACATCCTCTTTCTTATGATGCTAAACAAAGAAAATAAGGAAGACAATAGAGTAATTACACCCACCTTAACCAGATAAAATTCCTTTTTAGTCTCAGTTGTTTACTGGCAGGAGCCAAGTTCACCTGCTCCACGTTGGTGTCGTGGGGCAGGAGAATGCCAGTCCGGTGGCTGAGCCGACAGTGAAGAGCTTTCTAAGGGCCTGGTGATGCTGCAACGCTGGTAACAGTAGGGACGCCCAGTGGGAAGTGCTTGTCCTGCCGTCTTCGTCCTGATTTCCTCTCTTGCCCTGTCCGGATGCTGCAGGTGGGAGGGGCGCCCGCGGTAGCTGGAGCTGAGCGCCTGCCACAGCAGCCGTGAGCGTGGCTCACCTGTGAGGACGGCCGTCTCTGGGGAAACCGACCTGGGCTGGATGGAATCAGTGCTGCTCAGTCATCTTTGTCCAGTCCTGGGATCCTGGGGAGGGAATACCCCGGCACGTGGGCTCTGGAGGCTGACAGGCGGGGGCGGTGTTAAATAGTTAACAACTAGTAAATAGTTAACAACTAGGCAGGGGTGGGGGCACATACGGAGCCGGGACCAACAGTTTGGGTTGTGTGCAAGTGGGAGGTTCCGGAGATATGCTGGGGTGGCTGGGAGACTGAGCCAGGGGACTGTGGGGACACAGCATTGGGGAGGGCCTGGAGAAGTGGCTGTTCACCAGCTAGTACAAAAGTGTTTTAATATTTCGGTGACTCATGCCGCTGAGTTGGCACGGGCTACCTACTGTGCAGAAAGACCTGACTTTGGTTTTCGCCAAAGTATTGGCCTCAGACACATAGTTTTCCCTCTCTGACCTCAGTTCTTTCATCTGGAGACCAGGGGTGTCAGGAACGTGTGCTCTGTAAGTTGTCCGAAGGGTCAACGAGACAACACAGGAGAAACGCTGAGTGCAGCGTGGGCTGGTGGAAAGAGTTTGCCTCGTGGCAGCTGTCAATGTTATTATGGTTACATGCTTTCTGCCAGTTGGGACTGATGCTTTAAAGGGTTTTAAATGGAAACAGCTTTGTGTGTATTCACCCCTTTTCTGGAAGAAATTAGACATTGTTGTTTAGATTTTATTTTTGCATATGTATCTGTTTAAATTTTGTGATAATCTTGAAATCACTGATAGAAAATGCCCAAGATGATGCTTTGATTTGCTGTGATATTACTGTCCTAACTAAATGGTAACAGGCTCACAGATGAAGAGTTTTCCAGATGTAGAGAAAATCTTGAGTGTGTAACTTACACACAAGCTCTTCATTCTTTTCAAGTCCTGGGGGCACCTCTGCTGCCCTCCTCACAGGTGCCTTTGTGGTACCCTGCTACAGGTCAAAGTCATCAACCTGGAGACAGGGAATGAACTCAGATGAAAATGAAGCTTCTTTACCATTCCCTTCACCTTAACGAGAGGCCCGGGGACACTTGGGCCCTGCTCAGGGGCAGAGGCATGTTGGAAAGTATCATAGGAATGAAGTTATGTTGGATGCACAAAGGGGCTTACTAACGAAAAGAATATTTTGAAGCACATCAGTTTTTTTTCCCAATTTTTTATCTTATAAAACTTCCCTTTCACAATTTACTTAAAATTTAAATTGTTGCAGGTGTGTGCGTATACTTTTTAAAACAGCTTCAGTGAGATGCGCTTCCACATTCCCTACAGTCTATCCATTTAAAGTCTACAGTTCCATGGTGTTTAGCGTAGTCACAGAATTATGTAATAGTCGCCACAATTAGTTTCTGAACATTTTTATCACCCCAACGAGTGTTAATTTTCATGTACTTGTGAATTTCCTAATTTATCATCTTCATTCCTAATTTCATTCTGTTGTAGTCAGACAATACAGTTCGTGTGATTTCAACCCTCGGGATGTTGGGAGTTGGTTCTGTGGCCTGGCCTGAGGTTTGTCCTGGAGGAGGTTGCGTGTCAGGAGAAACCGTATTCCATTTCGGGGAGAGTGTTAGATGTGTCGTGTCTAGTTGGCCAGTTTTGAGTCATCAGCATCCTTGTTGAGCTTCTGCATAGTTATTCCACCCATGTACCATCATTCCGCCGAACAGTGGGGTGTTGAACGGAGCTGCCTCTTTGTCCCCTCAATCCTTTGGTGTGGACCCGAGCGTGTCGGGGTCCCCAGACCAGGGCCGGCGGCAGGGTCCCTGTGGCCTTGACCTCGCCTTGCAGGAGCAGGGTTTCCATTTTGCTGAGCTGGGTTCTTGCTCAGATGCAGTCTCTGGCTGTTGTTCCTGAAATTTAGTAGATTTTCTTGAATAAATACTTTTTTCCTGTTTCCCGAGGAAAGAGCCCAGAGATTTTAACGGCTGTTTTTATGTCACGGTTCTATTGTACCAGCTGTAACTGTCCTGCTGGGGAAGGTACAAGTCCTTCTCGTGCTGTGGCCCCAGGTCTTCCCTACGTCTGTCCTTTTAAAGTGTAACAAGCAGGTCAACCCACAATGTGTCTGCAAGGCAGAAACGGGGGTTTGCCGCACTCAGCTGAAGTCGCCCCCAGACCCAGGAATTACCGCAGCAGCAGTCATTGTTGAACCGCTGTCATTGAGTTTACTTGTTATGTGGCACCAGGAGTGGGAATTGCAGAGAGAGGCAGGAGAAGGACCCGGCTGGCCAGGGCAGGGGGCAGTCTCTGGTCAGGCCTGCGAGAGCAGCAGGGACTGTGGGGCCCCTGGGCATCTGATGGCAGAGCCCGTGCAGGGCAAATCTGGGAAGGAGGGTGCAGCGAGCGTGGCCTCGCAGGCCCCGTCCAAGCTGTGTCTCCCCTGATGAGCTGGGTAGGAAGTGAGTGGGAGCGTGGCTGGGTCTGCATTCTTTTAATTCTCACCCGAGGATGTTTTCATTGATTTTTTTTTTTTTGAGAGAGAAAATCAGTTGCCTCCTGTATGTGGGATCAAACCTGCAACCAGGGATCAAACCTGCAACATTTTTTGTGTAGAGGGTGACCCTGCAACCAACTGAGCCACCCGGCCAGGCCTGGGATAGGATCCTTCACAGCAACAGAGGGAGAGGTCCTTAGAGAAGTCCGCCTTGTGAGAGCATCTCACGACTCTCAGAACACACACGTTTTGTCTACGCAGGCACAACCCCGGACCCCACTTTGACTCCCACTTTCAGACAAGTCTGTTGGCGTTCGCTTCCTGCGGCCCCTGAGATCATGCTAACCTCAGAAACACGGCCTCTGCATGCGGTGAACAGAAAGCTTCACTCCGTCATAAATGTAACCCCTGTTGGCCACGTGCCACGGAAGGTGCTTGGAAGACAGCAGCGACCAAGGCACAGTTCTTACGTCCCAGGAGTTTACGGTCTAGTGGAGGACAGTATCCATTGAAAGGGTGATGCCAAGGTGTACATGCTAGGTGCTGCCCTACAATGTTCAAATGTGGGATTCGTAAGAAGAGCGCCTACCAAGACAGGCTTCCTGGGGGAGGCGACTTCTAGCTGAGAGAGGCAGCTAGGGACGGTGGGAAGGAGGCCGGGCATCGCTCATGCAGGGACACTGGCGTGCTCCTACGCTGTAGTCTGACACCATTTGGGAGGTGATGAACCCTCGCCATGGCACACAGAATTCAGGGCATGGGGCAGAACCCTGGGGTGTAGGCTCCCCCCCCCCATTGTCAGGTTCAGTCATAACTGGCCCTTGTGCTAGATGTGGGGGAGGGAGGCAGGCAAGGCCTTGGGAGCCCAGCAGTTAGGTGGCGACAAGGCAGCCGACTGGGCTTCCTCATGCCCTTGACATAGAGCGGCCCTGGGTCATGACAGGTGAGAAGAGAGTAGTCCTCCTCCTTCGAGACCTTATTCCGAGGAGGAGAGCCTTTGGTGCACGTGGCCCTCCTGGCTGTCTCTGTGCCTGTGGTCCACAGCTGTGGCTCCTTCAGTTCCCTGTGCCTTCTGTGATTGATCAGAACTTCCTGGGCACTTCTTATTGGATCACCTTTGTTGTTCAAATAAGGAACGGAGAGCAGAGCCTTGCCCAGCGACCAGTGGCGTGGCCTTAGACAGGGACAGCGCCCTGGACGTAGCTGGCACTGACCGGGGGGTAAGGAAGAACCTCTGGCTTCAACTCTTGGGCTTGGAAATCAGCCACGGAGCTCATCCACTGAAGACTCCTTGTGGACCAGCACCCGCTCTGAGAGACCTCGGAACAGCTGCCAGCCTGGGTGCAGATGAAGACAGGGCAGAGGGCAGGGTGCAGACCGTGGGCGGGACTGGAGCTGTCCACGGTGCTCGCCGGGCGCTGCCTGGGCGGCTCGTCCCTCCGGGCCGTTGGCTGGCGACCTGGCTGCAGCCCCTTGGGTTCGCCCTTGACCGGGCCCATCACGCTGGTCGGCCCCTGATGCTTTTGGCTGAATGAGTGAATATAACGTTGCTCTCTCAGCCTCTTACTTGCCTGAACGCACTTTCTCTAACTCCGACTGAGTCTGAGTTCAGACCCGCGAGTTCAGGAGGTCACGCCGTTCTGCTGGGGTCTCCGCGGATTGCCCCAGGGATTCTCTTCTAGTTGAGAGAGAACCCTGTTCCATGCAGAACAAAGGAAATGTCCTCAGTTTTTTTCACATTTGAAACAACTTCTGAAAACTGCTTCCCGGCTCTTTGCTGGCTGGGGCTGAAAGGCAGCTCTCAGCATCGGGGCAATGAAAGCGGAGGTGGCACTTTTGCAGGCTTACAAGCTGAACATTTGATTCCAACATAAAATATTTGCCCCCAGCATGTCAAGGGTTTCGTTCTGTGGGAAAGGGGCAGCTCAAACCCGAAACGATGGGAAGGATCTCAAATGGATTGCATTTTCACTCATTCTTCGTGATAAATGACTTCTCTTTCAATTCTAGATGAAAATCAGGGATATTAGTCAGTTCCAGGTAAATGTTGACTCTTCTGTCTCATAAAAAAGCACTTAGACCTGATGGATGGGACCAAAGGGCGAAGTGAGGTCTGTCTTGAGCAAAAACAAGCTCGCCCGCAAAATTTCTGACTTCTCCATCTCCTTACAAGTAAGTAAAGTTTGAAGTGCCCTGCTAGCAATTGTTAGCCAAGTGTTAGCCTCTCTGGAAATTAATGGCTTTGAATGTTTAAAATTAGAAACCGTATACAATGTAAAAGCTGGTGAATAAAATGTGGTGTGAGACTGAGGCATGACACGTGGGAAGGAGCTCTGTCATCCTCAGAGACCGCAAATGGCTAATCGGAACCTCAGCGAATGTGACAATGGTGCAAAGTCAACAGGGTTTTTTTTTAAATTGACGTTTCCTCCCTAATTGCTCTGAGTAAATCATGGGGAATTTATCTTTACCTTTGCCCTCTCCTTCCTAAATATTCTCTTTTCAGTTCAACATTTTTACACTTATTTCTCAGGCCCAGTGTGCTGTTGCTCTGGATTTTCTGTCCGTCTCTCACTGCGGAGCATGTAGGCATTCGTATAAGCAGACACCTGGAGGATTCTGGGAAGACGGAGGCTGAACGTATCCCTAACGTCCTCTTGTCTCAGCTGCTCACTGTTGACCACCCTTCCCGTGTCAGACAGGAGCTGGGGTATCGAGAGGGGGGGCCCAAAAGGTCGGAGTGAGGCTTTGGCTCTGCCGGCTCCCCCACCCCCACCACGTGGTGTCTGGAGATTACAAAACATCCCCCTGGAGTGGGAATTCGGTGGATCACAGGAAGCCTCCACTTTTGAGGACCTGTGAATATCTCAGAAGGTGGCTAGAGGTCCCCATATACAAGAATCCCTGGAAGGATTTGCTACACTTCCAGAAAGCAGAACTGCTGCATGTTAGGGCTGAGTCTCTTCTGTCCTTCCTTCTGTAGGCTGCAGACGGCCAAGGAGGCCAGTGAGGCCAGGGAGAAGGTGGTTCCTCCTGGTGCCACGGACAAGAAAGGGCAGCTTCCCTGCCAGAGGTGACGCTGCTGGCTGGCCTGGCAACATGTAGATTTCTGCACCTGTGAGTGCACACACACACACACTTGCTTTGTTACAGGTGCAATCGCTCAGGCTCGAAGCCCCTCAACAGCTTTATCTGAACCGCAGTGAGTGAGCAAAAACTAAATGACTAAAAAATAATCAGGGAAAGGAAACTGAGATGAGGAGTGAAATCATAAAAATAATCAGAACATGTAAGGAGATTTATGACCACACAGCAGGCTTCCCAGGCTAAAGACGTGATGTTAAAGGGAAAGTTGGTGAGGATAGGGTTGGCACTGGGAAGATGAAGAGGAAGGACTATGTCAACACACAGGATGAAAATACAAAGAGAGATGAAGACGACACTGTCTGGGCATGTGATGCACAAGGGACACCTGCCTGGTCGAGAGGGAAGGCAATTATTGAGCAGATAATCACGGGATCTTGCCCTGAGCTCAAGCAGGTCTGGAGTCTGCAGAGTGAAATGTGTTATGAGGTTCAGCCAAGGCTGATAAGCAGGACACACAACTGGACGAACTCTGGTTAATATCTGATGCTCAGTGACAAAGAAAAAAATCTTTATATTTTAAGATGGAATGAGCAGGTTACCTACAAGGGGAAGAAAAGAAGGATTAGAGGCTGCTCTTCTGTCGCTATGGAAGCTCATCAGGTAGTGTGTGTAGGTTTCCAAGAAAAGGCTCCCGTTCTAAGAATACCATCCGCGGCAAAGAGATCATCACCTGCCAGAGTACAAGAAGTGTACGGACACTCGTGGATCGGCGATTGTGTCATCCACACACCCCATCTGTAGGCAACACCCCCAAATAGCCTCTAATAAACAGTGAGTGAGTCACTGGGGAGACTTTGGTGTCGGAGAGGATTAAAAGGGGGCGGGACAGCAGACGTTGTATCCGGTTAGTTAAACCTAAATGGCTTCCGGAGGGTGACGAGGTCTCCTGTGTGACATAAGGATTCTGAGATAGAAGAAACAGTCCAACGTTAAAAATCCTGTCACAGTTCTGAAACAAAAGCCCCGAAAACATTGAATTATGGGGTCGGAACCTGGGGGATGGTGTTGGGGTGACGGGGTAGGAGGAAGGAGGCAATAATACCCGACAGATCGTCATCCGACACAGCAGCAGGGAGGGGCCGAGGAGGGTGGTTGAGCCCAACGTCCGCTGGAGAGAAACGTCAGGAGGCTGGTCTGGCTATAACACCGCAGCAACGTGTGTGCTTCTTAATGGGTTTCAGGAGAGGCGACTGGTGGGAAGGTGGCGGAAGACAGAACTTTTTAAATGAACAACAGGCAGGACATGAGCATTCATTTGATCACGCCGGTGACAGAAGAAAAAGAGAAGACCAGGAAGTAAAGAGAGTGTAAGGTGGAAGGGTAAGGTCAAAATTAGAAAGAAAAGGAAGGAGAAATAATTCCAGGAAGACGGTGGGAACAGAAAGGACTCAGGAGCGACAATATCAATATTAGAAAAGGTGCGACTTGAAGGTGAAAGCAGTAAACATAACCTAGAGGGCATTTCGTTGTGTTAAAATACCCGGGCATTAAAAAGAAGTTTGGCAAACTTCTCCACACCAGTCAGCATAATAATAATAAACACTTCTAGAGACGCAATAGGAACTTGATTAAATAGTTGGAAATGTTAACGTATTTCTTTCAGAATCAGGCTGAGTAGGTAAAAAATAAGTAAGGATAGAGATAAATTGAATAATATAAGCAAACGTGAGTGTGTAACATGTATCTTTGGATTAAGAATATAGGTTTTTATTCTTCCTCATGTTTAGGGAAATATTAAGAAATTGGTCATACACTGGCCACGAGGAAAACCTTACCAAAATAACCAAGACACTTTATACAACATGTTCTCTGACAATAATCAAATGTAATTATAAACTGACAGCCCTGAAATAACGTGAGATTAATGGAGGAGTCTAAAAAAGACATATTACACGCACCAAAAATGCAGGGTGTGTGAAAGTATTTGTCCCTAAATGCCTTGAGAACATGGGAAATTTTGCTCATTTGTGAACTTAGAGCAAAATTAACAAAAGAATATAGGAAAACAATTAGCAAAAATAAAACTTGAAATACATTAAAAATTGTATTCAAGGTAAGTAAAGGAAAAAATATCTTGCTTTAAAAAAAACAATAAAAATTAGAGAAGTCTCCCCATAGAAGATAAATATCTGAGAAAAAAAAAAACAAGAAAATAATGCCAGATATCAAAATGTACTGCACAGCCCCAAACAGATCAAAAGCTACCGAGGGCCATGAGTGGGTCCCAGATATACGGAGGTTTAATATGTGACAATGTTGGTGTTTCGATGCAATTGTTACATACAGCATTTCTTTAATAAATGTGGTGGACACAAATGGGAGTTTATTAAGAGGAAAATAAAATCAGACTCTTGCCTCATATACAAAACAAAATTTCAGATCAACTCAAAGCCTAAGTGAAAATGTGAAAAGCCACTTAAACCCTAAAGGATAGTTCATGTGGCTAGAAACTGAGGGAACTGCATCAGGAAGACCGTCCGTCTGTCCGGAAGCTGCAAAGGCGGATGCTGCAGAAACAACACACAGAGATGTTGGATGGCTTGGAACAACGTTCCCTCTTTCCTTTAAAACACAAACGACTGCCTTTGGGAGGAAAACAAACCCCCAAATTGTCACATGTGATGTAACTCCCTTTTCTGTGTGCCTGTGTGTGTAGAGCGATGTATGAAATACATTCACAGGTCAATGCGGCTGCTTTTAGGGTTAGTAGTGTTTGGGGTGACTGGCACTTATTTAAACTTTTACGTATTGCTCGAAAATTTTATCATGGCTACGTTTGACCTACCTGTCTCGCACGCAACAAGCTTTTGACATTTGGGAAATAGGGAGAATCCACCTCGTCTGAGGAAGGTGATCGTGGGCAGCAGACCCCTGAGGTCTCCGAGAGTCTGATGTGTGCACGGAAAACGGGTTCCCGGTCCAGGCCTGTTGTCGGTACGGAGCTCCCACCTGGGCGGCCGAGTGACGGATCGGTAACGTGCTGTGCCTCCGGGCTGTGGCGTTCCTGTTCGGACCTTGCTGGTGGCAGCGGCGTCCGCTCCCCAGAGCTGCTCGTGGATTGCTCGGGGCGTGCGGATTCAGGTGTCGCAGGACAAAGGGACACATCCCGGGGATGGTGCCAAAGGTACCCTGCCATTTGTGGTTTGGGTGTTGAAAGGCACCAGCTGTCCTCCGGAAAACCAACCTCCCCTCGGGAAGGGAGTGGAATGTTGTGTGTTTCCCCCGCTTTAGTCAAAATCCCGACAGCAATTTCATCACGTTCTACGCTTGCAGGTTGTGAGTATGAGGGACAACAACTTTCGATGCGACATTTCCCATCCTGGATACGGGTGGCTTTGAATCTGCTAAGTCTTCATGGATTTTGCTCACCAGGCTGTAAAGGCAGGCTCGCTGAGCTCCCGAGGGTCACACGGAACATTGGCGAGGGGACAAAAGAGCCCTCGACAGTGACAAGGCTGATGGAACTCGAAAGGACCTTCAGGTTCGACAACCCAGCTTTAATTAAGTAGATCGGTGCCCACAACTTGGAGTTTTAAACCACGTATTTGTGAGCTCACACCCACCGAGATTTTTCTTTCCTCCTGTGTGTGCAGGGGGCCCTCAGCAGCGAACGGTCCCTACGGCCTCATCGGTTAAGAGGGTGCTGTTTACCAGCACCTTTATCGCTGCTGTCCAGCCGTGTTCACGGAGCTCGCGGAAACGGCTCCAACAGAGGCAGAAGGAGACTCTTTACCTCGGGGCCTCGCGGTGGTGACCAAAACATTGTTGAGGTCGGCTGAGCCCCTGCCGCAGAATCAGAGAGATGCGCATGCACCGACTCGGTGACCAGGCATCACGGAAGCCGCAGGCACATGTGTGGGAGAGTGTGCACCTGTCAGACAAGCGCTGGCGTGTGGCATGTGCCCCATAGGGGCCTGAGCCGATGGGGTGCGATGCTCGCTTCCTAATCCTCCCAGCTCCGACGTGCAGGAACACCATCCATCTCAGGGCCAGGCCGGCTGGTTTTTCTTCATTCTCCCCCCTCCGCATTCTCCATTAATCTTCCCTCCCTGCGGAGCGATCGTATTCCTGATCCGTCGCTTGCTTGTGTCAGGGCACTGAGTGCCAGCTGGTCTGCAGTTGCTTTCTCCAAGAGAAGGCGCCCCCGCCCGTGCGGGGTGGCATCTGTCCCTGACCCGAGCCAGGGCCTTCCTGTCGGCCCCCGGGGACGGGTGCCGTGGAGCGGAGCAAGGTCTCCTGTTGCAGAGGGGCACCGAGGCCCTGCGTCCTCCGGGTGCCGGCAATGAAACAGGAAAGTTCTGCGGGAATTCGCTCTGTGGACTCAAACTGTGGGGAGCCATCCCTGGGATGGGTTGCCTGGTGGGGGTGAAGCCCCACGGTGTCAGTCTGGTCCCAGGATCCAGTCACTCCCTCCTTCCTCCCATGAAAATGGCCCTAAGGGGCGCAGCTGCCTGTCTCTCAGATCCATTTCCAATGAACTCCTAGTCAGGATGGATGCCTGTCCCCCGGTGCCAGAGGTGGGCAGGCACAGCCGGCCCTGCTCCAGTCCGACTTCACCCCCAGTCCCCACATCCCGCGCCGTCCTGTGTCCCTCCTAACTCTTCGCGGAGCTGAAGATAAACCCGGTAACTGGCCTCGTCTCTCCTGCCTGACAGTCTGTGCACTGCCCACCGGCAGAGGTGGAGAGGTGGTGTTGTCCTTGAACTATGAACCTTAAGGGACGTTGTTCCCTGACCTTGTTAGGAGGGGTAGCCTAACGCAGGTGTCGTCTGCTGGGGAGTAAGTAGTGTCCACGGGCCAAGGATGGGAGGAGTCGGAGTCTTCCTTCTGACTTCGCTCCCTGGGTGAAGTGGGAGCCCACGCCAGCTCCATGCCGGCCCCCTAAACCGTGGTTCCCCGAGCTGGGGGCGGGGTTCCTTAGGAAGAGGTGGAGGGGACTCTGGTGTGCCAGGGTCGCCTGTTCTGCCTGCTGGTTCCGAATAGAACAATCACAGTAAGTTCTTCCCGTGACTCCTAAATATGGTAGTAAGTATCTTGTCACGTCTGAAAATAAACACAGTGTTCCTCCTCGTATCCTGGTTTGAAATTACAGGCTTCTTTCCCATTGTTTCTTTGTTCGAACGGTGCCTAAAATAAGTCCTATCTTCCCCCCATTATTAAACATTTATTTTTGGGTGAAGAAGAAAAATGGGGGAGGGCGATGGGAGACAGGTCCCTGGGAAGCTTTCCTCTCTGGTTGTTGGGTTGCCGAGGGGACGGCTGCTCACCAGGCCCGATGTCCTTCGCCACGGGGGCCCACTGGCTGCCTCAGGGCACACCCACTGCCTGTCACCAAAACCATGTAGCCTGCCTTCCTGCAGGGTCACCTGGGGTGCGAGGGACGGCACCGAGCAAGACGCAGGTCTCCGGAGGCATCATTTCTAGAACACCGAGAGCCCGCTGCCCCTCTGACTTAAAGCTCCATGCCTGGTCAGTCCGGGCCCGGGGGCTGGCCGCTGCGGGACCTGAGACCTGGGGTGGTCAGAATGGAGCTGTGGGGGGGGGCACTCTATTCTGGAGAATGAGAAGCATTCGAGCCCTCCTTCCAGAAAATACGAAGGGGCCCAGGAAAAGCCAAATGGGGTAAAAAGGCATCGATGCTGAGCTACGGAGGCTTCAGCTTTGGCGTAAACCTCAGCATCCCCCTCACCTGGCCCAGGTGGGCAGGGCTGACGCTTCCTGGTCCCCAGGCCTCTGCAGAAGGTCCGCCCCTCCCTCCTAGCCTGGCCCCTGCGCAGGTGCACCTGCCTTCCTGTGAGCTGCTTCCGAGCTGGACCCTGCCCTCCTTCCTCATGGCCCCTCGGAAGCCTGCCCCTCACCTGGACCACTCCCTCATTTGTCACCTCCCCAGGGTGCCTGTGTCCCTCATTAGCGCTCTCTGTCATCCTGCCCTTTCTTCCCGCTGCCAGTCTAGAAGGGTTTCAAGGGCAAAGCTTCCGTGCTGCTCATGAGTTGTCTTACGGCAGGGCTAGTTCGGTGACAGCCTGGCCCTCAGCCCCCGGACAACCGGCGACGACATTGCTCGCGGTTTCATAGTGACTCACAGGGAACGTGCACAGCAAGCACTTAGGACCTTGCCGAGGGCTCTTAGGCACCGGAAATGAAAATTCCCATTTTCTCATGCCCTGTTGTTGATGCAGTGGTTTTGGTGAGCTGCCGTCCCTGCAGGAGGTGACATCTCCCTTGATCTGGCGTCCTATTTTCGTGGCACACCATACCCAGCTCCACGGGGCTCTGACTCGAGAAGCGTGTCCCCCCGTGGGTGACCTGCTGTCACCTCACCACCAAGCACGGCTAGCTGTGGACACCGCTCTGGGGTCATTCACAGGCATCCAACCATGTTGCATTTCACTGCATCCTCCCGCCCCTCAAGGCAACAACCCACAGAAAGACCCAAACATGACATCAAGGTCTGAGCTAAGATGCAAGATTGATGGTGGCCTTACCTGTGGCTCTAAAGGAGGCGGGCTGAGGATGGGCTGAGGGCGGCCTTCGGCAGCTCGTCCGTCACGGCTCGTGGAGGCCACGGGATGCCACGCGGGTGCACCGTGCTCCCCGGACTCAGCGCTGTGGCACCAGCCTGGGGCTCTGTACTTCCTGAGGTTGGGGGCTTCGTGCAGGTGACTTGGGAGAGGTTTCACGAAGAACAATGTCACAGCCCTTTAAGTCTGAGCCCACAGCTTCCTTTCGGGAGGCGTGCACTTATCCCAGGCTCAGCAAACGATATGCAAACCTCGAGTAGCTGTCTTTGGGGGTCTGAGGTGGGGCGGACATGGAAGGGCTGACCTTGGAGGGTTGTCAGGAGCCGGGCCCCTTTTCCTCGGCACGAGGACAGCAGCCTGACCTCTAAAAGGCTTAGAGACGGTGGAACTACTTCTGCGTTACAGGTTCTCTTAAAGCCAGGCGGTGCCCAGGGGACAGTGTTCAGGTGGAGGCTCGGGCCGCACGGAGACCCCCGAACCGCCGTGGCCCGGCTCTTTGATGCACCTCAGTGCAGTTTCTTTTTCCATGAAACCCAGTAAATGGGTCAATTTACCTTCTTTGGCAGTGACAGGGAGCCACGATGAGTGTGTACAGGCAGATTCAGGGGCTTCCGAGTGAGTGCCCTCAGCATGGCCGGAGTCGGGAAACAGCAGGTGCGGGGATCCTCCCCTTCCTCCCCCCGCAGCACCCCCCCATCTGGAGAGCAGCTTCTTTAGGCAGAGAAGTGGTCCTCCGAGTGGGTCAGGACAGGCCCCGGTGAGGGCAGAATTCCTCATGGCTGAGCCTTTGGTGCTGCCGGCCTGCAGTTCCCCGCCTGGCGGGTCCGGGCGCTGGGCAGGGTTTCCACGGAGAAGGAGGCTCCATGCAGAGCCTGGCCCCCAGCCTCGTGCTCCATGCTTCTGGCTCGGGACCACAGGGAACTGGCCGCCACCAAATCCCTGCTTGCTAGAGGGCTGTCTGCAAGGGGCCTGTGTGACCTCAGAGCCACCCCTCCATCCGCAGGCTATGGGGACTGACCTTCAAAGTTACGCGTGACCTTCACTGGCCCCCTTCACTGTGAGGGGGGCAGAAGCACGGCGACCTGAGTCACAAGACAAGAGGCCGCATTTTCCGGTTTAGACTGGAGCGCTGGGGTAGGCCTAGTTAAGGACCAAGGGAAAAACCGTCACCTCAGTTTCTGTGGTGATTCACACGTTGCAGATCAGATGATCAATTAGTTGTTTTCATCTTCGCCATCGGTCTGTGTACTTGTATGCTTGTTTCCACATCACAGATGACAAAGTTCAAGTCCAGAGAGATTATGACTTGCCAAAGGCAGGTGACTTCACAAGGCTGGAGGGCACCAGGAGGATTAGAATCAAGACCTGTCTTCTCTGACCTCCCAGGCTGAGCTCTGGCCGGTCTGGCTGGGCCCTGACTGGGCAGCTGGATCAGAGCGACAGTGGAGGGTTGATGTCTTGACAGAATGGGATGCCATGTGGAATGCCAAGGTCAAAGTCAAGCACAGAGGCTCAGAACCGGAGCACGTGAGGGGCAGGCAAGGCGAGCTGGGGTGGAAGGAGTCCTAGGCAATTTCTGCCAGTGGCCTGGAAGCCCATAGTAGGGCCAGCGGGTGGGTGCACATTGGCCCGCTGTCTCCCAACTTCTCCACCGGTGCACAGCCCCCGCCACTTCTTTGGATGGGGCTATAATTTCACGAAATGGCGATGTGTCGTCACCGTCAGGACTGTTACCAGTGCAGACGAAGAGTGTTCCTGGTCTCGGAGCTCATGCATGTGTTCGCCCTTTGAAATACGGCCTGTGCAGGTCCTAGGAATGCGACTTAGCAGAAGATGGTTCTGCACTTTTTATAAGCGGCTTTTCACAAGTAAAAAATGAATTCACAACTCAGCTGCTGATCTTTTCAGTCTGTTCGAAACAGCATTTGAATTTGGCAGGAAGGAGCCTTGCCACACGTGGCCTCGGTTCCAAGGAAGTTCCCTGAGACAGACTCACTTTGAGAATTTGCCATCGAAGACACATTTCTCTTTTTCCTTCAGATAGGTGATTTTGAGGGAAGTTGAGCAATCACTGGAAAATGGGACAACTTTCTTCCCCTGGCAGTGCTCTGTACCAGAAAAATCACCCTTGCCCTAGCAGGGTGGCTGAGTTCGTTGGAGCATTGTGCTGTAGACCACAAGGTCACGGGTTTGATTCCTGGTCAGGGCACATGCAGGAGGTATCCAATCCATGTTCCTCTCTCTCTACAATCAATAAACATGTCCTCAATGAGGATAAACAAGAGAAAAGAAAAATCACCCTGTGTCAGATTCCTGGTGAACCTGTGAGCAAGAGTTGCAGCGGGTTGAGCAGCTATTCTGTGAGGAGTATGAATGAACACTTTTTTTTTTCTTTTTTTATGGTTCAATTGGCATAATAGAGTGAAACCATGTATTAAACATATTATCATTTATTTCTGTGGTTTTGGTCCCACATTGTTTAAAAGGTGAGATGAAATTATTTTGTTTCTGTACAAAACGCTTTCAACCACGAAGACCATTCATTCCACCAGTCCCTGATTGGACACCTGCCAGGTGACCTTGCATGGCTGGGACAGGAAGGTGACTGGGCGCGGTCCTTGTGTCAAGCCCTCCTGTTTCCCAGGAGGCCGAAAGACCTGGCAGAGTCTGCAAGGTCAGAACTACTTTGGGGAGCCCGGTGAGCACCGTGCTGGCCGGGCCAGGCCTCCCCCGGGGCCGGGAGCAATCTGACCGTTTGGCAGTGTGTCTGTTGTCACCCTGCTTCGGCTCTGGAGGGCTGGACTCCAGCCCCGAGCTCCTCCTCGTCCCTGGGTGTCAGGGAGGTTGGAAGGTGTGACCAGCCAGATTTATGGGGACATACGAACGTGATCTTCATGATGTGGCAGCCACATTTCTGCTTTGATTTGCTCTGATGTAACTAAAACAATGAAATAGAAGTAGCTATTCATTGCCGTTCCTTGTGTGATAAGCTGTGCAAAATTCAGACAGGGACTGCGGGACACCCAGACACCCGCCTAGCTGGTGCTCACCACGGGGCCGTGTTTGCAGAAATGTGCTCACTGGGCCACAGGTCCAGGGCTGTCACTGGCAGATCAGCTGGTGGCTTTGGGACGAGACCACGCCGTGAAGTCAGCACATTCCCTCTGTCCTGGAACAGGGCCTGCTGTCACCAACTGCGGCTGATTAGTTGTGTTGCTACAGTTTTCTGTTCTGCTTCATGCGGATGGCAGTCCAAGCGTCACCCTCGCCTCTCCAGGGGTCTTTCTACTGGGCCCTGTCTCCTCCTGCAGCCCCTTCCGGCTGCCTCCCGGCCCCTCCGTCACCACGCGGCCATCTAGGTGCTGGGCAGCTGGCCGTGCCCCCTCTCGTGCGTCCTTGCTCAGGGCCTGGCTTCTCTCTCCTGATACGTACATCTCCGCTGTCATCGTCTTGCCGTTGTTCGACAGTTCACTCAATTCTTTTATGTCCTTGCCCAGGGTGAGGGAATGGGACCACCCTCCAAACTGACGTGCGTTTAACCTCGGCTTTTAAGTTCCCATCTACCAAGACGCTGTGTTTGAATATTATTTAACATTTACTGAGGAACCGTTTCACAGAAAAAGAAAGCCTGTCCTAGGTGCTGAAGGTGCCTCTTCCTGTCAGGTTAGTGTCTTTACTCAGAAAAACCCCTTCCTGGAGTTTTTCTCCCAGATACAGTCCTACAACCACGCTTTCCTGGGCTGCGTTCTTAAGACACATCAGGCCTCATGTTCCTACCTTGCGTTTTCTCTTGGAGCCACCTGGCCTGGCTCCCCCCTGAGCAATGTGGAGCGCTGATCCTCCCCACGACCCCTTGGCATGAGCTAGGGTGATGACCGTCCTCTGCACGGAAAGGGACGGCGAGGGAGTGAGACTGTGACTTGCCCGTGGTCACACAGCTTCCAAGTGGGCAGCTGGGACTTGGATTCACGTCTCCGGCTCCCAGTCAAGTGTTTCCGATCGGAAAGGACCTGCCAGTTGCACCCCGTGAATTCTTCCGGAGTTACCTGCCGTCCCATGTCGCACACTCCACGAGCATCTGCAGAGATGGCGGTGGGCGGGGGGGGGGTGGTGGCTCAAGTGCTTCACTCGGCGAGTGGCTGCACCCCAATGCGCTTGGAGTGGGGGTTGCCTCACTCAACTCTCAAGTTCAACGCTGATGCCCAAATGTGCGTCAGCCTTGAACTAGAGGGGCTCCGTTAAATAAGTCAGAGATGTCCATAAGATCAGGAGAAGTTGGAGACAGCTCATTCTGCAACGCCGGGCAGCCTTGTGACCGACCCAGGAGGTGACATTTACAGTGAGGCACTGAGCGGGAGCTCCTGGAGCTGCCTCTCTGTGCCCCACCACGTTCTCATTTTCCCTGCTCTCATCTTGTCACCACGAACAACACAGACGACTCCTCTGCCAATGCAGAACTGAGTCGGGGACATTTATCGAGTGACCCTGCAAACAGAGGGCTGCTCTTATCCAGCAGAGAGTCACCAGGGGTGGAAGCCGTGGTCTCCGTGGTGAAGAGTGTTTGCGGTCTACCTCCTCCTGAGGGGACGGGAAATTTTTACACTCAGGAGCGGATTCTAACATCAAAGAGCATCACAACGGGGCTCTCCCCTCAAGGAAAATGTGTTTAGCCTCTGTCAGTACATAGTATGAACGTTGGTCATAAGGCAGATGCGGAGAACTGTTCCCCGAGAGCTGCTGTGGAGCGTGAAGAGTGCGTGTGAAGAACCAGTTAAACAGCGTTCACCGATGTTAGTCATGCCGTCCGACGTATTGACAGGTGTGCCTCGACGTGCTCTCCACCTTGTTTCAAACCAGGTCCCAGTCCAGGTAGGACACGAGCTCACCAAGTCTTTTTTCCAGGCGGTTCATGAATCCCCGAGAATTTCCTTAAACTGGGTGAGTGCCAGGCGTCTGCTTGCAGTGTAAACGCTCTCCTGCATCCCGACCTGTTGCGGTGGTGCTAGCAGCCGTGGCGTGTCCTCTGAATGGGCCGCGATATTCTGATGCTAGAGTGGGAGTTTCGCTCCCTTGCTGTCCTCGGTGGTAGACAGAGGTGTACTTATTTCTGTGCGTGCGCACGGCGACGCAGAGACAGGCTGCCCGGACGCAGGGTTGGAGCGGGGGAGGTAGCAATTCTGAAAGGAAGGAAGGACACTCTTGCTAGGCTGCCTGTAATCACCGCCGCACCCGAAAAGGCAGGCAGCGTCTTCTGAACAGCTGTGGATTCCGACGGCTGTCACAGCCACACGCGTGTGTTCTGGCCGCACATCGAGATTCCGTGGATGGGTGGGTTTACTCCCACCATCACGCCGGGCTTACAGAGTTAGGGGGCGGGAGGGGGGGAGGGGAACATGTCGACTGCTTTTACAGCTCTAAAGCGAATGGCTTCAAAACTGTGCACCAGGGTTTTTTGTTTGTTTGTTTGTTTTTGTTGTTGTTGTTGTTTAAACTAAACACGGTGCCTGGGAAAGCAGTGCCTCCAGTCACACCAACGTCGTCACGGCGGTTCTGCGACTGGTTCTTGTCATCGTGCGGCTGCAGACCTACTGCAGGTGCTGCACGGGCCTCCCAGGGCCTCTGCTTCAGGAGCTGCTGGTCTCCAGGGACAGGGGCTGGAGGCTTTTCCACGCTGGCAGTGTCGTCAGCCATTGCACAGGGGGCTCTCCCACCAGCGGTGTCAACCCCAGAGAGGCTGAGCTCAGGGCCCCGGCAGACGGAGTGGGACTGGGACAGGGCACGACCGGCAGGCGGATGCGCGCTGAGAAAGGGGGGAGAGAAGTGAGTCAAACAGAAACTCTGAAGGAGAAACCAGAAGCATGAGCCAGACAGTCTCACTAAAAATTGTGTGTTTTAATAAAAATTTTAAAGTCATTCCTGACCCACTTTACAAGGAATGACTGAGTGAAGAGCATGTGACACATTTTGCTGGTCACAGCACGGGCTCTCTGTGACCCTGCAGCCTTGTCTGGTGTCATCATCTGTTACAGAGGCACACAGATTCTGCATGCCCAGGGAAGTCCAGGGCAGTGTCCCCCTGGGACACTCGAGGTACAAGTTGCTCCATGCACAATGGCCTGGGAAGGTGACATAAAACAACCCACGCACCCCTATGTTCACAACAGCACTATTGACAGTAGCCAAGTGCTGGAAACAGCCTAAGTGCCCACGAGCACATGAGTGCATTAAAAACTGCAGTACTTGATACAATGGATTGCTACGCACCAGAGAGAGGGAAGGAGATCTACCCTTCACAACAGCACGGATGGAACTGGAGAGCGTTATGCTAAGTGAAATAAGCCAGTTGGTGAGGGACAGATAGCATAGGATCTCACCTATAAGAGGACTCTGATAAACAAAATAAAGTAATGAATAAAACAGAACCACAGGCACGGAAACATGGAACAGACCGACAGTGACCAGAGCGGAGTGGGGGGGATGGCGGTGGGAAGCGGGGAACGGCCTGGACAGAGAACATGTATGAACCACCCACAGACATGGACAGCAGGGTGGGGATGGACTGTGGGAGCAGGGGGTGGGCTGGGTGGAAGAGGAGAAAGAGGAGGGAAATGGAACAACTGTAACAGAATAATAATAAAAAAATTTTGAAAAAGCAAAACAAGAGTGTCTTATTCTGTGGGACAGCAGGGACATGATGACGGATTTTTTTTTCTTTTTTCTTTTTTTAATGTCAGGAACAAAATGATCAGCTATTCACAAGGTTCCTTTCCAAAATTCACTCAAGAGCCCAGCTCACAGATCTGAAGCGTGCTTGATAAGCAGACAATTAGAGCAAAGGAAATGGTCTGAAGAAACGTCCCCCACCAAGCCCGCGAGCTGGAGCGCTCACCCCTCGGCCACGTGGGGATATTCTGCCTAAAGCACTGACCGGCACGCAGAGCCCAGCCCTCCCAGTTGGACAGCGTCTGCCTCCCAGGCCTGTGTCGTGACACGGTGCCCCACCGCTGCTCCCAGGACCCGCCAGCGTCTCACGTCCATTTCTCGTTAGGGTGATGCTATCCCACTGAGCTCTCAGGCTCCGCCCAGTAGCCACACACTCAGAGTTGGTTTGCCTGGGCAGCTCGCCATAGGGTGATGACCATGGGGGGTGAGCTCCTGTCCTCTGGCTTCGGGGGTGACCCTGTTGGTGGCCAGCAGCTCCCGGGGCACGGGGACTGCCTTGAGGATTAGCAACAAGAACAGCAGGTTGGAGGAGAAGCAGCACGGTGGTGGAAAAACTCGCAGTGGGAAGTAGGAGCACCTAGAATTGGTTTCTTCCACAAACGTCTGGACTTTGGTTGACCCGGGATGGCGTTTCTCCCAGCCTTCGTTTTCTTGCGTAAAATGTAATGAACAGGCTGGCCTCTCATGGCTGTGAGGAGACTGGGTGGGTTAGGGTCTTAGAAGATGCTTTGTGAATGGTTGCTTTATAAATCCAGTAAAAATACAGCACGTATTGGAGGGCCTATGTTTTTATAAAAAATGACCCTGCATTTTAAAAAGGTAACCCTCAAAGTAATCCGGAAGGCGAAGCTTGCTCACGGTCGAGGACCCGCGACGCTGGGAGCAGAGAGGATCGTCTGCTCCTGGGAACCCCAGGCTCCAGCACGCAGCTCCGTGATGTGGCCACGGGCTCCTCTCCCTGGCTCCCGCCACTTCATCAAGAACTCTGTGTACTTTTCTCCCTTGGAATTGGAAGCACAAACACTTAATTATGGCTTTCGATGGCTTGAAATTACAGGGCTGCAGTTCCTGGCATGTGACTGAGGGAAATCATATTCTAAACCCTGAAATAATCATCTTCATTTCTTTTCATATTGAAGATGGATGCAGAGAAACTGGCCCCGTGCATCATGAACTCAGTATTTCCTAGGATGATCTGCAGGCTTTGAAAATAACTCTCACGGACAAAGGGATGGATTGTTACAGGATATTTCTCCATTTGACTTGTCAGGTTCTGACGGATGTCACCCCAAATCACGGGGAGGAATTTCGGGGCCTCTCCTGTGGCCACTTGGAAGCAGTGAAAGCCTTAGTGCCCACAGATGACCCCATTTGTTGCGGGGGACTGGCCTAGGGAAACAGTAATTTTTTTCAAGGCAACACAAATCTCTTCTACGCCAGTTCTGGAGGCTGGGAGTCCGATCTGAAGGTGTCAAAGGGGCTGGGCCCTCTGACGGCCGTAGGGGGAAGCTTCCTTGCCTCCTAGCAGCTCCTGTTGGTGCAGCCACCCTGGCAGTCCTTGGCTGACGTCACTCCCACCCCTGCCTCCACCTTCGTGTGGCCTCGTCCCTGTGTGCCCTTCTGTGAGTCTGGATCCCTCGTCTCTCTCTTAGGATGACACCAGTGTTGGACTCACAGCCCGCCCTGTCCAATGTGACTTCACTTTAGCTCATGACACAGACAAAGACAATTTCCAAGTACGGTCACATTCTTAGGTTCTGGGTGGACATGAGTTTTGGGACATGCCATTCAACCCACTTTAATCTCCATGGATGAAGCAGAAGAAAGTACGAGAAAACACTTTAAGCAACAGTGTTGAAGATAAATCATTTTAAAGGTTGATGTCAGCTGTTCACCAATTTTCACTGAATCCCAGTGAGACTTCCACGCCTGCCCCTGTGCGATGTACCCACTACGTGATGCGGTGTGCAGGGGAGACCCAGGGCTCCACGGTCTTCTTCTGAGACCACTCTTCTGTGGTGCGGGCACAGCAAACCGGCCATTTCTGGGATGATCCTAGGAAGGAGGCCGGATTTGCATCTGATAACCCACTCACCCTAGCACGTCATCACAAATCCCTCTGGTCACCTCTCCCTGAGGGGACGTCTGGGTGCAGATTTCCCCTTTCTATAAGGACATCAGTCACGCTAGACCAGGGCCCACCCTGCTACCCACAATTTAACTCAATTGACTCGGCAGGGACCCTCTCTCTGATCAAGGTCACTTTCTGATCGGCGCTCAGTCAAGACCCAACACACCTGTCCTGGGGTGTGATGCGGGGGGGGGGGGACACACAATTCCACCTGCAATGGGCATCGTGTTTTGTTGTTGTTTTGATTTTGTTTTCTACAGTCTTATACATCCTGGGAACTGATATGAAATACGTCATTGGCGATCAAAAAAATGGTAAGATAGGAAAAAGTGAGGAAATATTGACAAAAGGGTTGACCACACTGCCCTCGCCCCCTTCATCGGACACACAAAGTGGGCCCCGATTGGAACTGCGGGGCCGGGCCTTCCGAGAAGCCAGGGTGGTTTCCTGCCCCTGTGGCTGGGGGTGGTTCAGGTCAGCCTGTGACACCGATTTGTCCAGATGACCTGCTGGGCTGCACCCCACTCAGTCCGCAGAAGCACATCTTGAAGATCTCTGCCTTCTTTTTTTCCCCCTGGTAGAGACAGTTCTAGAAGGAGCACAGAACCCTGTCCTACTTTTATTTAGAAAATAGGAAATAAAACCTCCCCCTGCACCTGCTAAGTGTCGCTCTCTCATTAGGGTGGGACAGACCACGGTGTGCCTCACAGGACAAATGCTCACTTATCAAGGGCAATTCAACGGAATCAGGTCAATACCAAGTTCAGAGTGAGGCCTGGGGGTCAGTGGCCGGCGAGGCAGGACTCGGCAGGCCTTTCCGTCTGCCTCTTGAAGTGCTCGAGTACGTCCCGCGTGGAAGAACAGAGGGTGAAACGTTTCACCGGGCAGCGTGGTTGGGGTGCTGGGCCGATGTTTCTGTCAGCAAAAGGAAACGCTAAGGCTATATCCATCCATGAAAAGGAAATCTGCCTTCGCAGAATTTGGCCAGCCATCGATTTTCCAATCTGAATCCTGACACATGAGAAAAGAGAAGCTAAAATCACCGAGCCAGCCACCCAACTGGCGACAGGACGGCGGAATGTGTGTGTGTCCCGTCTAAGGGGGCACGTGGGTGGCGCTGTCTGAGACTGCTCTGAGGAAGAGGCTCGGGGCACAGCACAGAACGAACCTTGGGACTGAAAGAAGGGGACTATGTAACAGTTAGGGGGCGCATTTCTACCTGGAAATTCTGCCAAGTTCTGCTACATAAATGACTTTGGATTTTCTGACAGAGCTCTGTGATAACAGGTAACTATATACAAAATGAAATGAATTGACTTTTTTTAGGCATGTGGATAGAAAATTGCTTTTTCTCTGAAGCTGGCGTTGGCAAGCTCGGCTCCTGGTTAGAATTCATCACCGGGCAGGAGCGGCATCTGTGGGAGGCGGGCTGGGAGGGTCCCTTGGGGGCCTGGGGTGTGTGCTGGGACTTCGGTGCTCAATCCACTGAGCCACAGCAGCCAGAGCTACATTTATTTAGTCTTAATTGTATTTATTTGCCTTACCATTTAGCCCCCTTATATCTCCTCCCTCCAGCAATCACTACGCTGTTGTCCGTGTCCATGAGTCCTTTTTCCTTTTTGCTCAATCTCTCCACCCCCTCACCTTCCCCACCAGCTGTCATCCTGCTCTCTGTCTACGAGTCTGTCCCCATTTTCCTTGTCCAGTTTATTCATAGGGTTCCACTTATGAGTGAAATCATACGGCATTTGTCTTTCTCTGGCTGGCTTATTTCCCTTAGCATAATGCTCTCCAGGTCCATCCCTACTGTTGCAAAGGGTCAAATTTTCTTCTTTTTACAGCCAAGTAGTATTCTGTTGTGTGAATGTCCCATGGTTGTTTTATCCACTCATCTGTTGATGGACACTTGGGCTGCTTCCCCATCTTGGCGACTGTCAATAACGCCACAGTGAATACAGAGGTGCTCATGTTCTTTCGAATTAGTGTCTGGGGTTCCTTCGAATGTATTCCCAAAAACAGGATCACTGGGTCAGGAGGTGGCCGGGCGTTTGGACGCTCACAGGTGTGCCTGGCCCAGGACAGAGGGGCCAGCACTCTGCTCTAGACATGGCCCTGGTGGCCCGACTTCGGGTGGCTTTTCAAGCTTCCTGAGCCCCAGTTTCCTCGGACGAGGTAGATATTTTAAGAAAGTGGCTCCAGTGGAAAGTTTGTGCTGCAAGTCACATTGCGGACCTACCACGCGGTGTGCGGGGTGTTGCAGACACCCCTCCCCTGCATGCCCTGGGCATTCGTTGCGCTGGCTCAGCATCTTTTGGCATCGTCCTGACTCACCCACGCACTGACACTGTGATGGGCTTGGAGACATTTGCAACGAGGCCTTTGTGCATGAAATTAAATGTCAACCTGCTTGAGCTGCCTCCAGATTCCCTGGGAAACCTATCTGGCATTTAATTCCTGATTAATATTACACGCACTGGAACCTCCGGAGCCCAGTATGCTTTCCTTAAAGGCTTTTTATTCTTCCTTAAAGACATCAGGGAAATTTCACACCAGAGCATGCATGACACCCCACATTCCGGCCCCTCCTCCAGAGTGTGAGGGGGGCCCTGTGGGGATGTGACCTTTCCGCGTCTCCGCTTGGGCTGGTCCGCCAGCGTGAGCCAGTTCCGTTTCTGAGAGTGCTCGAGACCCCCCTGTTCCCATGCTGTTCAAGTTGGGGTCACCTGCTTGTCTGCAGCTCTGGGAAGGCTAGGAGCATGCCTGAGGGCCGGGGTGCCTGTCCTCAAAGCAGCGTGCAGGGAAATGTCCCGATTCCGGCACCTTTGGTCTCAGTCTGACATTCTATGCGGAGCAGATGCTGCCTGTGACCCGGGAGGGTTCAGTCTTCCCAAAGCTGATTTCAGGGGGGAGTCCAAAGAGAATTACTGGTAAGGAAAATGTGTAAGGGGTCCTATTCGTTGGTTTGCGATCACTCAAGCATCCAAAAACTTGTCCTTTGAAGACAACTGATTTGCACAGCCTTTGGCTGGTAACGACTCCCTACAAATTACCAGCAGAAGTTTCACATCAAAAGTCACGTGCTTTTGGTAGGCGCTTTGAATGTTAACCCCTGTGTAGTTGGCAGTAGTGCATGGAGACTCCTTTTTCTCTCCCTTGGGTCTGAACCTGCCTCTTTGAGACGTCGAGGCAAAGAGGGGTGTCCGGCAGGTCTCGCTTCAGAGTCGCTCTGTGAAGGCGACTTTCCCAGGCCCCTCCCGGGTCACATTTCGAGAGTGCCTCTTTTCCAACCCAGAGGCTGTCGAGGTCACCTTCCTGCAGCTTGCTCAGCTGGAACCCGTTCTCCTAGACCAGCCTGAGGTGGGTGGGGACAGGCCTCCTGCCGGAGCAGAGGGCACTGAGCCAGGGTGGAGGCAGGAATGTTCGGCCTGACCTTGAGCCCCTGGCAGTGGGGACAGGGCGGAAACCAGCGTTTCGGGTCCTGCCTGTGGGCCCACGGCCAGATCCTCGTCTGGGGAAGGGGCTCTGGGTGTTCGATCATTTTTATCACGTAACGTCTATTTTTAAAATAAAGCTTACGTAGAGGAGCTCCTAAAAGTCAATTTAGCTTTCTCTAAATGACAGAGGGCTCTGAGCACCATCAGTGAGGCTGAGACTAGATTAAAAACAGGTAGAAATCAAACAGGACCAAGTCTCCTGTGCCGAGTGCGATCTTTGCAAGGTGGGGGGTACCGGCAGCGCACACACGGGGTTCGCAGCACGTCCTGTGCCGTGGGGCTCGCTGGGCTGGCTGGGGCTGGCCTGTCCTGGAGGGGCCCCCGAGCTGCTGGGGGCCCTGTCAGGGGCTGCGGCAGCTCGGTGGTGGTGGGGGGCAGGGGTGGGCGCTGGGCTCTGCAGACAGAGGAAAACGGGCAGCTTCCGACTTCACAGCTGGATTTGGCTCCCCCACCCCCCACTTTTATAATTCTATATTGTAAATTTATTAACGAAACACTTCACCGAGAGCGGTTCACACACACAGGGCATCTCAAGCGGCTGTCACGTTGGAACTGGTTATCAGAGAAAAAATACATGTGTTTACATGCTTGGTTTCCTCCATTAATTAGCCTGCTGGGTCCTAAGTGAGCTGTCACACCGTCCCTTACCACTGGTGGCAGGTGGGGGACAGGCAGATCCCGAAGATACTGAGAACCACTGTCTCCTGGGGATAAGTGGCAAGGTGTTCCGGACCGTCACCTATCCTTCCTGACAGTTGGTGAAGATGAGGCCCGGAGTGGGAGGTGATTTTCATGGGGCTACTCACCCGTCTGGCAGTAAAACCAGGGGGAGAGCCCCAACTTCTGACCACCCCCTGGCCGACTTCCATCTTGAGCTGCGATCGCTGATGCTATCGAAAGTGAAGGTTCCTGCAAAAGGCTGTTTTCGTTGGTTTTCCTTGTTCAGATTTTTACAGATTCAAGATGTTCTTTGAAAAGAGAACTTTCCGGAAGTAAGCAAGAATTCCTGTGATGCTGCAAGGCGGACTTTTTTTTTTTTTTTTTTTTGGCTTCAGCTTACTACTGACTCATGTCCCTTGATAACTAAGTTCCTCCTTACCAAGAACTTTAATTATTTTCGTCTCTGGTTCTTCAGCCATTCTTTAGCCTGACTTGTTCCATTTTCTCGGATGCTTGGCCACAAACCAGGAACCCTGAGAACCAGGAGGCGAGCTCTCATTTTCAGTCTCATCGGAGCCGGAGCCCAGGGTGGCTCACGGGCAGTGTGTCTCAGGACAATTTTCTTGGGTCTCGTCTTATGTAGGATTTGTAGCGATTTAGAATTTCCGAGTGAACCGTTCGAAATGATTTCCTCCCTTCGTGACTTTCAAGAGCAGGCCTTGGCTGTCAGGGGACAGATTCCGTTGGCAACTCGGTGGCCCTTGGGGAAGAATGGCTCTGGACGGTGCGTGTGGTGCGCATGCCGGGGCTCCTGTGTCCCCCCGGGAGGCAGCGGAGGAGAGCGGGAGTGGGGCCCAGAGACTTTCTACTCGTAAACGGCCCTGTCCTCAGGAACAGGGGCCTCTCTCCCTCTGTGCCTGTGCACAGGGGACACTCAAAACAGGCCTCAAAAGAGGTCCCCAGAACTGTGACAAAACAGATGCCTGTTGTCTCAGCCGTCCAGTCTGCCGGGCGTGGCTGTGGCAGCCCCCTCAAGCCGACACCGTGATGCAGCAGCACCTCCCGGGGCAGTTCAGGGGCTATCTTAGCATTGTCCCTTGTCGTACTCAGTCATAAGCGGCCGCAGGACCTCCGGCGTCCACAGGACGGGACGTCAGTGTGGTCCTTCTCGGCAGGCGTTCCTCCAGAGAAGCCCCCCGACGCCTGCCCTCCCGCTCTCTGTGTGGCCCTCGCAGCCCAGAGATGCTTTCCCAGATGGACGAAGCTCTTCCTCCGCCCTGTCCTGGGACTGGCCGGCCGATGCGTCGCATCGTAGTGGCCGTCAGAGACGATGAAAGGCGTTCGGTTCTTGGTATCCTTTCTCTTCTGTCCGCACCTTTTTGAAACTGGAAATGGTTTTCTGTCGGAGCCGACTATGAGCTTATTTGACTGTGTTACTGGGACCCTGATTCCTCTGTCAGAAACCAGGCCCAGGGAGGTGTTTTCCTCTGGTCTTTACCTGGGAGTGTGTTTGGTCCACCCCCGTTGTGTTGCTTTTGGGGCTGAGTCCGGCCACCGGTGCACATGGTGAGGTGGTGGCACACCCACGTTGATGGGGCCTTGCCTTGAGCGGGCGGGAGCGTGACAGCTGGCAGGGCAGGTGGAACACACTGCGAGGTGACCTGTGGCTTGTGAGCCAGGGATGCATCCCCTCCAGGCAGCGGTGAAGCATCTTGTGAAACTGCCCCTCGTGGAGCCCCCGGACCCCCGCTGAGCGCGCCTCCGCGTCCCGTCTGCCATCATGGCAGAGTCAGGCGTTCTGAGGGTCGCGTTGCCGGTTGCCGCCATCCTTGTCTGAGCTTGTCAGGCGCCCCACTCCGTTCTGCTCCGAGTCGGCGGCAACCCCCATCGGTGGCGGTGCACAGGGACGGCGATGCGCCGTTAGAGTGGAAGCGGGGCGGTTAGCCAGCCGTCGGCAATGGGGCGCACGCTGAGACTGCGGTGGCCCTGGCATGCGCACTGCCGGGGTGGCATGTTACGGATCAGCCCGTCCCGGTGCTTGCCTGCGGTGCTGATCCGTGAGGTCTAATGAACGTGAGCGTGGACAAGGGGGAGCTACCTCGGATCCCAGTTGCCATGCCAACTCTCTTGGGCGGCATTCCTGATCCATGCCTTGGGGACCGCTGCTTACCACGGCAGCTTAACGGGGCGGTTTTTCTTCATGCCATCCTGACAACAGCATCTCTCTTCTCTCCAGGGGAGACGCAAACACATCTTCTCGCTGGGTATTATTTCAACCGGCGCTTGTGAATTTCACTATTAAATATTAATCAAAATTAAGCACATGATGTTATTAGTTATTGCACCAAGAAAGCATCCTCTCTGGCGTCAGGGCTTTGCCTCAGGGGAGCGATCTGAGCCGTGCGGTCCTCCAGATGGAGCGAGGGGAGGAAGCCATTGCGTTCCGTTTCCGTGGGGCTGAAGAAACACCGGTGAACGCAGGGGCTCTTGATGGCTTGAGGGTAAAGCGGTGATGTCCGTTCTGTGTTTTCGACGACGCTGGTGTTAGGTCTGAAGGGCGAACGGTTGGCTCGGCAGCTCGCTCTCTCTGTCCAGGACACAGCCAGTCACGTCTCTAGTTAAGGAGACTCAGAGGATGCAGACTTCTGACTCAAATTCAGGCGTGCGTTTGAATTTATTTTGTTGTTCTTCTTCTGTTCTTTAGAGCAGTGCCTATTTTTCTGGAGGCATCAAAAAATTAAAATGAGAAAAGTTCCCTGTTGTCTTGCTTCACGTGCAGGAATCCGTGCGGAGGCAGCCTTCCCTGTGAGGTCTGCGCCTTGTTTGGTTTTGAACCGAAGGATGTAAAACCTGTTCATGTAAAACACGGTTTCTCTGGTCATGGAAGCGGCGGGCGGCGTGGACGTGTTCGTGATGCCATGCTCAGTACGTGGTCAGCGTGCAGCGTCCTTCTCCCATCAAACAAGCATCTTTCTTGGTACCTAATGTTGGGTCACCCAGCCAGCGGCACACAGCCACCGGGAGGGAGACAAAGCATGAGATCTGCACAGGGGCCCGGCGGCTCCGAACCTGAACCCCAGGACCACTGCCCCGGGCCCCCCTCCTTCCCCACGCGTACCTCCAGAATGTTACGCTAGGTCAAGATTCCTTCTGTCCCGACCTTGCCTGATCCAAGCTTTGACGCAGGCACATAGCCCAGTGCTGTTGGTCAGGGTATGTCTGGCTGCGAACTTGCCTGGCGCTTTTCCTGTACGTGTTCTTGGTGCAGACCTTGTGCGCTGGCGGCAGGAGAGGCGTCCCTTAGGTGATGCGCTCTGACATGGGTGGACAGGACGGCTTTGGAGAGCAACTTGGCAAATACACAGCATTTAAAATGTGCGCGCCCTTTGATCCGGCAATTTCAGGGCTAGGGGTCTAACCGACAGGCATGCTGGCCCAGGGTCAGAGGTGCGCGTGCGCAGGTGGCTGGCGGCAGCTCTGTGAGAACGAACCCTAGAGTCACCCTGAAGCTTTGCTGCCAGGGAGCGATGGAATGTCTCGGGACATTTCCACAGAAGGGGGTGCAGAGCGGTTATTCAGAGAGAGCATCCCGCTCACCTCTTCCCTGCTCTGCCGCCCGCACACTGCTGTGTCTCAGACAGTGCTTGCGACTGCTAGGTGGGGAAATGCAGAGGGCTATTCTAGGGAATGGTGCCATTTAGAGAAAGGCGAGTTCTTCAGTTATATTGCCACAGGCGTGTGTGTGCCCAGACAGCGTAGACAAGTACGGGAAGACACACGAGCAAAGGGTCTCTGTTATCTTCAGGAAGTGGAGCCGGCGAAGGGCCAGCATGCACCTTCCCTCCTCATTTTGCATTCCTCTCTGTCGTTTGCCTTTTTGTTTCATCCAGGAAACACATCATTTTTAAAACAAAGTGGCTTCACTCGGCCGGGGTGCTCTGCAAATTCAGCGTCAACGCCCCGAGCAGCAGCTGCCTCCCCGGCCCGGCCGTGGAAGCTCCGGGCGCGGAGTCCGACCCTCTGGCACGGAGGCCGCAGCCCTGCCTCCGGTCCAGGTACGAGCTGCACGCTGGCTGCCCTGGCGGCCCCGCCCTGTGCAGGGTGACAGCTGCTGCCTCTCCAGGGCTGGGCGCCTGAGGGGCCTGGCAGCCGTTCCCGGCCCAGCTCGGCGGCTCTCTCCTTGGAGCAGCCTGGAGGAGCGACATGATGGATGATGCGACCGCCGCCTCCCCGGGCCGACGGGCCCTGCTGCAGTATGGTGTGCGGGATGCGGGGCTGGCTGGCTCCCCCAAGGTCACGGGGTTGTCGCTGAAGTGCATGCTATGCTCTGAGCTCCCTCTCCGACTTCTCCGCCTCTGGTTTGTGCTGCTCCTTCCCTGCCATGGAGCTCACCGGTCCCTGGAAACCACGACTCTGCCCACCCAGACTTCTGCACGCCAGCAGGGCACAGGGCTGGGCCCACGGCTGTTCTAGGTAGACCCCTGGTCAGCGTGACTGTGACCCCACTGAGAAGGAAGAGAGGGGGAGGAGCCCACGCAGCCTCCAACCCATGGCAACGTCTGCCATCATGTTTTAAGACTTGCTTCTGCCCCAGTTTTTCCCGAAGCTGCAGTGTGGGTGTGGTGTCTGTCAGAGGCGTCCCTGCCATGCAAGGAAGTGGTGCCGAGTGGGCTGGGGATGGTGCCTCTTGAGCAGGCAGTGCCAGCTGAGCCCTGTCCTCGTTGGCACAGGGTACGCGCTTGCTCCTCGCCGGTGTCATGCCGGGAGCCCGTCCTTCACACGTGTGAGCATGTACCAGAGCAGCGGGAGCAGAGGCACCGAGTCATTGCAGCAGCCCGGCCAGGGCCATGGAGCCCCCCACCTCGTCCAGGATGGCCCTTTGATGAATTGCAAGTCAGAGCCAGCAAGTCAGCTGCAGGCTGGACTGCAATTTTCTGGGTGAGAGCCACCGAATCAGGCACTCGGGTCATTTTCTCTTACGGGCGCCTTTCTGTGGTTTTCTCCATTACACAAATGAGGCCGCACTGTCTGTCTTCAGGTCAGTAATTTTTACTTCCCCCATCCTGCTGTGACTCTGCAAAGACCGGGAGTCTGGCCGACCCGCACGGGCCGGCTCCCGGCGCTCCAGGAGAGGCAGGGGTGGGCTGCGGAGGGACTGGGCCCAGCCAGCTGCCATGGTGTCCAGCACACGGGCGCATTTGGATGAATGAACTGTTTTAGAGGATGTGCCAGAGGGAGACTGTGTTGGTGGTAGCGGGGCCGGGTTGGGGGGGGCGGTCTGAGTTCAGTGGGTGCAGGATCCCTTACCGAAGGTGGGGTTTTCATGGGGAGGAGGCTGCCCAATTCAAACGTGTGCTCAGCCGTTTGCCGGAGCAGACGTTAAATCGCAGCCTCCGGCCTTCGGGGGATGGGGGCCGTTCTGTCAGCTCCCAGCACCCACTTCACGATCCCTGGTCAGTGCTGATGTCCTGCGGGTCCCACTGCTTTTCCCCACTTAACGATCTCCTGGACTTCACGCTGGGCTGTCCCCGATGCCACAGCCCCTGGGTGGCAATTGTCAAGTGGATGGTCCTAAGGCCTCCCTGGGGCACTGTGAGGGATCTCAGGGACCCTCGCATCCTGAGGCTCTCGGTTTCTGAGGGGTTCAAGGGTGGGGAATCGTGTTCTCTGCGCCCTTCATCCTGCCTCTGCGATCTCTACAAGCCCCTCCTTTTGAAGTGCCGGGGGGTGACCCACGTCCCCGATACACCAGCTTCCTCTGGTTCTCAGCTGCAGCTGCCCCCAGGGCCTCACGTGGTCTCTTCGCTATTTCCCTGCTGTGAGCAGGTGGCCAGATGGTCTCACTTTTGGCAGTAAGGTTGTGTTTTATGACGGTTAGAGGAGGAAGTCCAGGAATGAAAAGGTACCATGTCACGTGCCCCCTCCATGAGGGGTGACCCCCTTCCCCTCCCCCTCCCCGCAGCTGCTCCTGCTGGGAGGGACGGTGGCAGGGGAGGTGACTTCAGCAGGGTCCCCTCGCTCGCGGCTGTACAGGGTGCCCTTCCCTCACCCCACCACGCGGTGCTTCTCTCGTTGTTGTGCTGTGGTGGGTGCCGAAACACGTGAGCATCACGCAGACCCCTCCAGTGGGCGTGACGCCGTGCTAGAGGGGAGACTCAGCCCGGGGTTTCAGGGCAGGGCTGCCAGCTGCAGCGTAGAAGACCACAGAGCATTTCGCATAAACAAGTCTACGCTTTTGTCCCCCAGTTCCAGTCTCTGGCATCACACCCCCATGGCCAGTCCCTGAGCGGACTCCGTCGTCCCGTGAGACGCCCCCCCCCCCCGAGGAATGCCTGGCTGCTGAGGGCCCCTTTTGTCTCCCCCCATCCTCCGCCTCTTCAACAAACCATCCCCATTTTTCTGCAGCTCTTCCCCAGAAAGACTCGCCTCTCCTCCTCTCTTCCACGTATGGAGTAAGAGAAGCTCTGCCTCGTTGCGAATCCTCGGGATCGTCCCTCCTGCCCACCCAGCCTTCACAGTCGGCCGCACTCCACACCTTCCCGCGACATGGGCCGTCAGTGGTGTGTCCTGTCCACCGGCAGGGAAGTTCAGGACACCGGCCGCCCTCTGGTCCCCACGGTGCGCCTCACTCCCGTCCCTTTGCTTCTGCGCTTGCTCACCTGTGGTGATGGAGTAAACTGGCTCAGTTCCGCCGCCAGCGTCTGAGTAGCCACAGCCGGTGTTCGCTGCGGCACATCCGGAAAGCGCTGGAAGCATTTGCTTCAGTCACCCGCCCTCTATGCCCGCGCACCCCAGGGTCAGGGGCTTGTAGGTGGCGAAGGGACGTGCTGTGTTCACGGGCCCCCCTCTCTGGAGCGGTGACGGACCATCTGCACTTGCCAAAGAACCTCAGTCCACGCACATCAGGGCTTGGGGAGCCAGGTCTCTTTCATGTTTTAGTTTTCAAGGCGGCTACTTGTTCGCGGTGGAAACAGGAGGAAACATGAGAGCAGGGCGGAGAGAAGCTGCGGCTCTGCAGCTGCTCTGTGCCCCTCAGAGCCCATCTGCAGGCAGACACCCGCTCTGCGTCCCAACTCCTCCGTGTCACACGGCTGCTCGCACGTGCTCCTCTACCCGACTGGCGTGTTCTCGCCTCCCCCCCGCCCTGCAGCTTCCCTTTCCTGTGCCACGTGACGCAGGCTTGGCGGCCTGCAGCACAGCGCCCTCAGCGGGCGTGCATCTGAGGCCAGGGACCCGCGGCTCCCAGGCACCGCCTCCCCGACCGCTCAGTACAGCCCGTCACGCAGCCTCTACGTCGGCCAGAACCACAGCTGAGACGAGATCTGTTTGCTGTCTCTGTCCTCCCCCAGGATTCAGTGGCTTCAGTCCTGCTCAAAATGGCCCATCTCCTGTCACAGCCCCTGTTGCTGCCCATCACGTAGTCCAAAACCTATGAGGTGGTGACAGCTCCTTCACCTGTCACTGCGGGACCCCATTTACACTGTAAGTTCCTGTGAGGCACACGGACCGCGCTGTACGGACAGGCTGCTCGGTGACGATGAGCTGAATGCCGCAGTGCGGTTCAGCTGCCGCAGGGGGCCCGGCGTTGCCCACGGGTCACTGGGCTGCTCCTGGGCGTAGCTGTTGCCTGTCATCACCCTGGGCTCTCAGTTCACGCCATCCAGTTCCAAAGAGCAATGCAGGGCTCGGGTGTCCTCTACGGCAGAGAAGAGTGACTGTGACACCGAGGGCCCCGTCCTTACTCCCAGCCTCCCCTGGGCCCCCTGAGCATGGACTTAGCTCTGGGTCGTGTGCGCTGGCGTCTTGAACTGAGGTGTGCAGCTTTCCAGCTCCTCCCACTCCTGCACCTGAGGGCCCGTGCGTTGTGGCTGGCGCAGGTGCCGGATGGTGAAGCCTCGCTGGCCTGCGTCCCGGAGCGTCTGTGTGGAATCCTATGGGGACGCCACCCGCACCTGCTGGGCGCGTAGTGTGAATGCGAGATCAGTCTTGGTTTTGCTGTTTGATTGGTTGCTGGGTGTTCATTTTGCTCCCACGGCCTCATATCCTCTTGACCAATGGGCGGACTCGCAGGCCATGGTGGCATGTGCGACCACATGCCTAACCAACTACTAGTGAGTTTTGGATTTAGAAGAAAAAATAAATAAAACAGCAGAGGTCAGCATTTATCACGGGTAGTAGTGAAACCAAGAGGAAAGGGCAGAGGCTATTTTGAGCTCTGGCCAGGTAGCTCAGTTGGTTAGAAGTGTCCCGATCCTCCCAGGTTTTGTCTTCGATCCCTGCTCAGTGCACGTACGGGAACCCACCAGCGAATGCATGAATAGCTGAAACGACAAACTGATCTCTCTCTCTCTTCCCCCTCCCTCTCTCAAACCGATGAAATTTTTTAAAATTAAAAAGTTCACATATTTCGGTTACACTTCCGATATTCTGTCCGCACTTTTGAGAAAGAGCTGCTTAAAATACCAGACAAGCAGCCCGCACCCGGGCGGGCAGCTGCAGGGCTCAGCAGGGCCTCAGCAGCGTTGGCGGCTCCCCGGGGTGCAGGGCAGGCGCTCTCCTCATCCTGCACGCGCAGGTGCGCGTTCAGGGGTGCTCCTGGCCTCTGCCCAGCAGACGCCGAAGGCATCACCCTCCACTCCTGCCGAAGTCTCAACCGCAGACCAGAGGGTCGGGGATGAAGGTGATGCGTCAGAGGAGCAGCCATTGTGGAGTGTCAGCCTGGTCCTGCTGGTCCCCAGCGCCCAGTCCCCACGGGACACTGCGCAGAGGGCAGGTGGCGCCGAGCCGTCCAGGGGGTGGTTGGAATCGGAGACAGAGTCTGATTTTAGGAAACCTGGGTCTTCTACACTAGACGAACACCCCTGCTGTTTGGCCTGGAAGGAGGTACTGTTTCCAAGGCTGTTCACTATGCAAACGTCTTAGAAAACACACGTTGGCACTAAGGGGGCCCGCTCAGAAGGTTCATGGACAGGAAGTGGTTTCTCTGAAATAGATTGAAAATGTCAGGAGGGAGTGTTCTTCTATGTAAATGGCTCAACCTGCATATCATCAAAATCCGCTCTAGGTTTTTAACTAGTTTTCTTTTAATACCTCTGTGCTGTTGATCTTTCGCTTTCTCTGTGCTAAGATGGAAATAGTCTGTAATTCTTCATTCCCGGTGCCCGAGAACCAGAACCCTTCTCTGACATGTCCAGCCGTCCGAGGCCCAAGGTGAGGTCGGGTTGTGGTCCACCCCGTTTACTGTGCATAAATAAATAATGAGCAATACGAATTGTCCCGTGTCACCAGGAGAGGCGCCAGCCCACGTGTGTCTTACCTGTACTGTGACGAGAATGGCTGTCCTCATTTTCTCGGGGTGTTGCCCCTTCGCCAGAGTCATCAGGCAACTTTAATGGCATGTTCGTGGCCCATTTTATGCAAAATTTGTTTACATCTTTAGATTTCTTATCTCTCGAAGAAGGCTCACACTCGTTTTTCACACCATCTGCTCTGCCCAGCCTGCCCCACGGACTTCATTACTCATTACACACCCGCCGCTGGGAGGTGGTTGGATTATCACTCAGGGCACAGGCCGCCACGCGGGCAGTGACGGCAACGGCAGGGGGCAGTGGCATTATCGCCCTTTCAGGTGGTCACCGGGGTCTCCGCTCCAGGAAGCCGATCGGTTGGCAGAGGGATGAACATGGGGACAGAAGGCGCACTTTTCTCTCGTACTTTTCATGTCCACAATTACTTGCCGTGCACGTTCTGTTTTATGCTTTTGTGTGTGCGTTTCTGACCCACTTTCTTGGCAAAAAGTTAAAGTAAATGGTATATTTTTGGAGAAATTTATATTTCTAAAATTTACAAATGTCAAGAGTCTTTATAAGATGTTTCTAATGCAACTGAAGACTAACAAGGAATGTGAACTTTTAATATTAACATGCATACATTTTATCATTTAGAAAATGTTTTTTTTATAGAATGTGTCTTCTTTTTACTAACTGCAATTTCAAGTCTAGGTTAATTAACTAAATAGCGTTTATGTAATATTCTCAGAATGGTCTATGATCCATGCGTCCCCAAGCCAGGGGCATTCCCAGTGTAAACCTTATTTTGATTTTGTGTGATTTGGAATTAAAAAAACTCACCTTTAACTGAAGGCCTGCAGAATGAATGTGAGTGAATGAGTGAATGGCCTAAACTCTTACTCTCTCTCAAGGTCATTAAATGAATTAGGAATAGCTAGCTGAGTTTTGAAATATCATGTTTTTATTGATTTTAAGTAGAAAAGCTCCCACCCCCATCCTCCTCCTCAAACTACTAAGCATGTCTTGAGCGACTACTTGCGCTCTGTCTGGGATGACAGCGCACAGACAGGCGAAGGTAAGCTTAGTGATAATGATGATAACGGTAAACATTTATGGGCTCCACGCTGGCGTGAGGCTAGGGCAGAGGGGCAGCTGCCTGAGGCGCAGAGTTGAAGGGGATGCAAAAACTTCAGCAAATCCAGAAAGAACACTCTCTTGCCTCACCCCAACCCCACCCTGTCGAGCCCTTTCTGTGAGCAGGGTCCTGTACTAAGAACTTTAATTGTGTTTTTGCCATAATTATTTTAATAACCTACTTGGGAAGGTACTGACCCCACTCATGGCCAAGTTCACTTGGTTAGTACTTGGTAAAAGTGGATTTGGGACCCAGGGTTTATGCCGTGAATAGTTAGTTTCTTTCACTTTAAGAAACGTGACCTTGGTCTTGATGGGTAGGGATGGGCCACAGCTGCCCCAGAAGCCCATGGAAGTCCTGCTGCTCCCCGGACCGAGGGTATTAAGAAAATGCACACGCAATGGAACCTTAGCTGGCCTAGGAAAAGAAGGAAACCCCGCTGTCTGCAACAACATGGCTGGAGCTTGAGGGTGTGATGCTGAGATAAATCAGAGAGAGGCAAATGCTACACAAGCTCACTGAGATGTGGAATCTAGGGAGCTCGGACTCCCAGCAGCAGAGCGGAGGGGAGGTTGACGGGGGCTGGCGGGGGGCAGGGATGGGGAGACGACGGTCAAAGAGCACAGAGATGCAGTTACACGGGGTGAGTGAGCTTCGGGGAACTACCGTGCTGCGTTGCGCACGTGAAACCCGCTGAGAGGGTCTTGTGTTCTCACCACAAACCTCCCTACCCCCCTGCAAAGAAAGATAAAAATAGTACCTATGTGCCATGTGAAGCAATGGATATTTAATTAACTTGATTGTGATAATCACTTCACAATGCACATGTATATCAAGACATCAAGTTGTACACACTAATTAAATACAATTTCTCAATAAAACTGGGGGAAAAAGCAGCGATGCCACGTCTCCTCTTAAAGAAGCCAGCGCGCCCCCATCCGGGGTGGGGTGCCCCGACTGCCGTCCACCACAGCATCTGACCTCTCTGAGGACGGACTTGGGCACTTGGGTGAATTTCCTCCATTTGTTCTGTTAAAAACCACCCTCTCTTCCTAGGCTGACAGGATGTGTAGCATTAAACCTATGAAAGGTTTAAATTTATGTCTTCCGATTCCCTGTGTGTGACCGAGTCGCTGTGAAATGAAGGCCCGGACAGGTCTGAAAACGGTCCTGCCTGTTCCCTCCATCAACCTTGAGGATGCTTGTCAAAGCAAACCTTGGATAAGAAAGATCGTTTTTCAGAAAAAGAACTGAACCCTCTACCTAAATGAACAAGGAGCAAATGAACCTTATATTTGACGTCTGTGCAGTTGCTGTGTGGGAGCCCTACTGGCTTTCTTCCCTGTGAGGGGACATTGTGATGAATTGAATGATTAAAGAAAACCTTTTAAGTTTGTGCTGTTCGATCCTGATAACATGAATCAAAATTACATTCTGCGGTAACAAGGCTTAAGGGAATGGGTCCTGTCTGGGGAACTTGTAGACTTCTTTCTTTCCTTTTTTTTTTTTTTTGTCCTGAGAAAAAACCCACCTAACAAGTCTGAGATAATAAGACAAAAGACAGAGCCCCACAATGGTGATACGCTCCGCTCTTCCTTCGCTCGCTCTGCTCTGTTTCCTGCCATTAGGTGTTATTATCCTACTTTCTCGATGAAAAAAATTAGACTCAAATGCGCCCCACACACCAGTTTTCCTTTAAGCGATTTCTCACATATAAGAAAATCCTAGAGAAAAATGTTTGAAATTACCGCCCCCCCGCCCCCCAACAAATGCTAGATTGATTCAACAAACATTTATCGCGTACCCGCTGCGTTCTGCAGGAGAAGGCTCACGTAGGAGCTGGAGAAGCGGGTGCCGGAGGGGAAGCGGCGGGCCAGGCAGTGTCAGGATGGGGTGCTCTGTGCCCGGTGGACCAGCCCTGGCCCCCCGAGGGCCGAGCACCCATGTGGTCAGGAGTGGGGTCCCACTCTGCTCTGTGTTCAGACACTTCCAGATATTGCTAAGAAAGGATTTTTTTCCTACTGACCAAAATGATGAAATACAATTACATGTGATAGGTCAAATTTGGGCAATGTGGGGCAGATTTGGATCCAATTCTTCTTGAGTCCTTTGAAACAGTTATTTTTCTTTTTTATTGAATTTATTAGGGTGATATTGGTTAATAAAGTCATATAGGTTTCAGGTGTACAGTTCTATAACACATCATCTGTATATTGTATTGTGTGTTCACCACCCCAAGTCAGGTCTTCCATCCCGATTTACCCCCCCCTAACCCTCTCTGCCTCCCCTACCTCCCACCCCTTTCCCTCCAGTAACCACCATACTGCGGTCTGTTTTGATGAGGTTTTTTTTTTGCTTCCTTTACCTTTTTCATCCAGACCTGCAACGCCCCTTCCACAGCTGTCTGTTCTCCAAGCCTGTCTCTGTTTTCCTTGTTAGTTTAGTTTGTTGATTAGATTCTGCGTATGGGTGAGATCATATGGTGTTTGTCTCTTTCTGTCTTACTTCACTTAGCATAATGCTCTCCAGGTCCATCCACGCTGCTGCAAAGGGTAAGATTTCCTTCTTTTTACGGCCGAGTAGTCAAACCTGATTGAATCTCGATGCTCCCATCTGGAACAGCAAACGCTGCCAATATCTGACTTCTCCATGGGTGCGGGTTTCCGTGGGGATAAAACATCGATGTGCGTGAAAGTGTGGGTAAACTCTATGTTTATAATGCTTGTATTATTGCTGTTATTCTTACGGTTGTGGTGATTTCATTATTGAACCTCACTTTAAAATTAACCTCATCTGAAACACTGGGGTGGGAAGATTAAAGGAAATCTGTTTTTTTTTTCCCCCAGCTGGTGTTGATTCTGATAGACATAGTTATCATTTGGAGTTTTATAACTTAAAGATGACTTTTTCTATATTATGTGCTTCAGTCTCACCAAAACACTGAATTGAATTTAAAAAAAGGCTACTATAGGTTTAGCCCTATTTTGTGTGATTGAAAAATTCAACTGCCAAAGTGCTTGTCTGTGGGAGAGCAGTTTGTAATAACTAGTGGGTGGCCCACGCACACTTTCACCCGTGAAAATGCGGGGCTTTCTCTCAGGCCCAGCGCCCTGGGCTGGCCTCTGGCTCCAACCCTTGGCCCCAGAGCTCTGACAGAAGAGCTTTCTCGGTCTGTTCTGCTCCCATCGGGTCCCGGCCTTTGCGGGGGAGGCAGTGCCTCTGGTTCACAGCTAATGGTGGCGAAGGCCGAGTCTGTTTATAGGAGCTGCTCCTAAGAAATTCGTATGTTGCTAAGATGAGGAAGAATATCGACTCATTTATTAATAAGATGAGGCATTTAAAATGTCATACTTCTGATGTACAGAAAATTCTGTCGTTAATTCTATCCATTGAGTAAATTAAATCGCCAAGGTTTACATCCCTGGAAGGGCTGAAACAGCCTCGTTGTCAGGCATTCAGTGAAGTTCAGCATCATGGGCTTCAGCACCAGGGACTCCTCTTTGGGCCAGCGGTTTTCTCTTTCACACGGTGAAATTCAATGCATGGATTTTGGAATTAATTATCCTTAGTCGAGGGTACAGTATGGATTTGCAATAAGCTGTTGGTACAACCTTAACATCATTTTTGTGATACTGTCTATATTGAAGAAAATAAACCTATTTTTGTAGTTGTGAGTGTAAATTTAGCCATTAATAAACGTGCCCTTTTTAAATGTTGTTAAGTTGTTGTTGTTATGTAACACGTCAGCGATCAAGAGGAACACAGGGGAGCCGTCCGTTCCGAGAGTGTATCTCCAGTCTTGAGGGTTTCCAGTGGTTCTTGCGGAGCTCTCCAGTTCACGGCCAGGGCAGGAACGGCAGCTCGTCGCCTTCGGAGCACACGTCTGCGTTGCATTCGAGACGTGTTTCGCCGAAGTTGCGAGATGGTCGATGTACTCGCACCCAGCAGGGCAAGCAAGGCAAAGGGAAACACTCCATCAGGCGAGGTCACACAGACGAGCGTGTAGAGGAGGAAAAATCACTTTCCCTCAACCCCTCTCGGCTCCGGCTGAGACCCTTGCGATAAAGGACAGATTCGCAGGGGAAAAGCGAACGGAGCTTATTAACGCGTCCACCTCCTGCACGCAGAAGAGACCCAGGAAGACCCAGTAGCTCCCTGGAATTTGAAACACAAAAGAAAGACGGGGGAGGGCGATTCTGGAGGCGAGCAGGAAAGCCACAGCGCACAAGGGTGCGGTTGCTAGGCAGCTCGGAGTCCCGCCCTCTCCACGGAGGAGTGTTTGTTTCTTGTGATTTACCCAACTTCCTCTCATGGGAACACGGAGAGAGACACCCTCACCTTATAAATGTTGGGGTGGTTTATTTTGTTCCCCTTTGCGTGTTTAAACATTTCTACAGACACTTTTAGGTTTGAGAAAGACCTCACATACTATTACCTGCTTATACTTGTGTAAGTGCACGTAAACATTTTATGTGCATTTTATATACGTACTGCTATTAATGTAAAGGTGACATTGTGACATGTCAGAGAAGGTATGCAAGATGGAAGGTTTTTATAGGTGGGAATCAGGCACGGCCAGAAAGTTGTTAGCGAAAGAAAGGAAAGGATTGCTTCAGGCCAGGGCATTTTCTTTGGGGGGAAGGAGCTCCCAACGGTTGATGTTGAGACTCCGGACGGATTGGTGTGAGGACACGTTCCGGGAGGGCTGAAGCAGCCTCGTTGTCAGGCATTCAGTCTAAGTTCGGTGTCACGGGCTTCAGCACCAGGGACTCCCCTTTGGGCCAGCGGTTTTCTCTTTCACACGGTGAAATTCAATGCATGGATTTTGGAATTAATTATCCTTAGTCTAGGGTGTCACATTGCAAAGTCGGCTCATGGCAATTCCATTTAAACTGTCCCTGCCATCCAACTTGAAGAACTAATCCAAATTACTTCCGAAATTCAATGTAGCCAATACTCGCTCTTCTCCCACGTATGATACTGGCTCTTCAGAGTTCTTTGGAAAATGTCATAAGAGGATTTTACCCACTCCGTTTCTTGTCTTTCATCTCATTGATTCTTCCCCCACGGTCAGATAAATAGCAAATAGCATCAGAACGATGGGATGCTTTAAGCTTTTACGGCTCATGAAATGCTATTTTTCGGTAGACTCCTCGGTGCACATTTCAGAGGACACTTTTCCTTAAAGTAACTCTGAAAGCATCTCTTTTTCAAAAATTGTTGTTCAAGTACAGTTGTCTCCATTTTTCCTGCAAGTGTTGATGATACGGTATTTGTGGATTGTGCAGACATACAATTTAGGGATGATAGACGGGTCCCCCCATGGGGGACGTGGGTCAGAGGCTGGTGTCATCTGGCAGGCAGCGGCAGCCAGGAGCCCCGACACACGGGCTGCCAGGGGCTAGGGCACGCGTAAGGCAGTCATCTTCAGTTCTCTCTTTCTCTTGTTATCTTCATGGTTCTGTAAAAGGAGAGTGAATCTGGAGAGGGGGAACCGGATGAAGAAGGCGGGGAAGGAGAGCTGAGAGGCTGGATGTCACCGTTCAGCGGCAGCCGGGCTCCCTGGGCTTTGGTCCCAGTTCCTGCATGTCGTGTTGTGTCTGTGCTCCGTCCCCTGCCCGTCCACCCTGTACCTGTGGATTGCTGGTCGTCACAGTGCCCATGGCTCAGGGCATTAGTGAGTGTGAAGGCGGGGTTCCGCAGGCTCAGAGCAGCGCCTCCCACGTTGCAAACGTTGCAGACACATTACCTGCTGCTCCGTGGGCTGAGCCCTGTGCACTCGCTGGGGACACCGGCTCAGTGCCTCCCTGCTGGGCACAGGGGCCTCACGCTCTGCAGAATGGGACTGGGACGCACGGCCAGGGGACAGTGGTATCCAGTGACCTCCGATTGCCTTCTCATTTCAGTATCGTTGAAAACTTTGCTTTAGGTAGAATTTGTCTTAAACATTTACCTTTTAAATGTATACTATTTGTGAACTCAAAAACATAATCAAAATTTTTGCAAACTGGTGACCGGCTAGTCAGTCACAGCTTTCATACATGTTTGCTTAGCCAGAACCATGGTGGTTTTTTTTTTTTTTTAAATTTACTTAATGAATACTCAGGGGATAATGGGGGGAAGGGATTTTAGGAACAACTATAAAGGACATGTGGACAAAACCAAGGGGGAGGGTGGAAGCAAGGGAGAGAGGTGGGGATGGCTGGGGTGTGGGGGGAGGGGTGGGGGTAAATGCAGACAACTGTAATTGAACAAAAATAAAATAATTTTAAAAATTGGATACTTGGAAGCAAAGTTTTCATTCTCTAGTCTGCTACGGTCTTTATCCTTCCCTGCAACCCCATGTTGTGCCCCAGCGGCCAAGCGTCTGGGCTCCAGGGAGCCTTCTCCCCAAGCCCTGCAGACCCGTCTCCTTGTAACAGTGTTTCTCGAACAAATCGCAGATTCTGGGAAATGTTTTAGTTTATACCATTTTAAGCCATTTTTAAACCAATTACACAATTTCTAATGTAATTTTTAAGCATATACATCTTAATTGGCAAAAATAATAGTTCAATTCTAGGATTTAAATTTTAAAAATTGGTAAAAGTACATTATTATTTAGAAATTTATAATGAAGCTTGATGTCAATATTAAAGTCTTTTTTAATAGAAATTAGGCTTTAGGTATTAGGTACTTTTAAGAATTATAACAAAAATACGTTAACCAATTTACAATTTTCTAATAAAGACAATTACTTACTCTAATAAACAATAAGTTTTGCCCATTGGGGATTTTCAGACTTAAAATGCTTCTATATTCTTTGTCTATATTTCAAGTCATCAAGTGAACCAATGTTCATCTACAGAGAATGTGTGAACTGTAAAAGAATATTAAAGATTTATTAACAAGATCTTAACGCTTCTGAAATTATATCTTTTGTATTCTAATTACCAAGAGTAGTCAGTTTTCTTTGCATTTTCACCTGATGTGAAAAGTGTCTGGCTGTGTGTGCATTTTAGTCTCAAAGGGACGACTGGATGTCCAGTGAGATTGGACTTCCTCCTGGGATCTGGGTTAAGTCCGTCTGTTTTGTGGTGAGCACCGGAAACAAGGCAGCCCGGGGTTGTTGTTGCGGAAGTCAGAGCTGAGAAAACATGAGGACTGGGGATGAGGACTGGAGAAGGAGCCCAGGACCAGTTGCGACATGGGACGTGGAAACAAGGAAGATAAACGTCGGTCTGTCTGATGATAAACATTCACGAAACAAGTGCTTATAGGTGCCGATCGTCACCATGGTGGCAGCCTTCTCCTGGGTCGAGCCTGTCGGGGCCTCCATACCTGGAGAATGTCTTGAGCAAGTGACAGGGTGGCACTAGCTAGAGGTGAAGGTGGGCTAAAGGCAAAGTGCAGAGAGCGACTGGACCCCCGCCCAGCAGTCCAAACACAGGTCATATTCAAGAGCCCATGAGACCTGGTTCAAAACCGGGGTCACCTGTCACTATGAGGAGGAATGCTGGGGGTTGAGAAGACGTCTGCCTCAGGTCACAGGGTCGCTGTGACGCTGGCTGGGTGAGGCAGCTTGACTGGTGAGCTTAGACCAAGGCAGACCTGTACGGGCCAGATGCCTTTGACGGCCGCACTCACAGAGTGGCATCGAGTGTCCAAACTCTACAAACAGGAAAATGGCCAGTGTGGGGAGGAGAGGATGTTCTCATTTGCCTGAAACTTCAAAACGTATTGTTGGGAATGGTCCACCGAGCCGCAGTGTTCCTCCAAGGGCAGCTGTCTTGGAAAAATTCCAGACAACCAAGCCCGAGATGCACTGGCTTTTAACGCACTCAGGGGAACGTGCTGGAGTGTGAGCTGGTTGGACGCTGGCCAGGAAGGTAAGACGGCCTCAGCCGGTCACCTCTCCTGTGGCCTAAAAGTGCAGCTCCGCAGGAATGGCAAAGTGTGGCTGTGGTGGAGTGTCACCGGTGCCGCTGGCCGGGTTGGCGGTGCTGAGTCCAGAGGCTGTGGGCATCGGCGCTGGGCATCGTCCTGGGTGGGGCTGAGGTCGGAAGCTCCCAGATTTTGAAGCATTTCCTGAAGGGAAGTGAAGGACCTTCTTTTTTACTTGGTGCATGTCCTGAGTAGAGTGTGTGGGAGAGGCGATGCTTGGCAAGGTGTCAGAAGGAGTCATCCCTCCCAGCACAGCGTAATAAGGGTGCTCACGTTAGTGACACCTTCCTTGTTCACCTGGGTGGTTACGGTGTCTCTTCAATTTCAGCAGAATGGCCATTCTCATTCTTTCTACGTTGTCCAGGATCTGAGACCGTGAGACGGGCTATTTTATAGGACTTCCCAGATTCGTAGGCTGGCGTTGGCGGCTGGCACGTGCCACCATCAGTGAGGTGAAGACAGTTTTTCGGCTGCCTTGCTCCATTTTCCTCACGTTTCCTCCATTTAATTAACTGGGGAGAACAGAAGGTGGTCTAATTACATACGGGTTCCACTTTATGGGATGCAGAAAGCCTAGGATCCTTTTGGAACACGTTATTTTTCGTGATGGACAGGCTATCTTTGGGGCCCGGAAGGAGCTGAAAGGAACAGGTGGCTGAGGTTGACAGTTGAACGTGCCTATGCGGCGAATGCAGGGGAAGTGAGCTGACGGCTGACGCGGGAGACTCGGAAGCCGAGTTGAAGAGGCGGGTCCAGGGGAGGTTTAGGAAGGCCTATCACTGTCGCAGCAGTTGGAGAAACAGGACCTTAGTCCTGTGGTGCGTGTGGCGATCGGAGGGGGACTCAGTTTGTTCGTCCCAACGAGGTCTCTTGTTCTGAAAGCTTTCCTGACTGTGGCCCTGTTCCAGAATGTGTCGTTTAGATCTTTATCAGTGCCATAACTACATAAATTGATATAGACTTATCAATGTTCAGACTGTTATATTAATAGATAGGTACTTGTCAAAAGTGTTTAACCAAAAGGTGTGGTTATATAATGGTCCTAGTAAATCATGCTTTAGGAAATGATAAATTAGTAAAAAAGTAAGGAAAAAAAGAAATGATAAAGGTAATATTGATCTTAAGATAATAGTTTCTGGAATGTTCTATCAGAGCTGGGCTTCAGCGCAAGAGGGTGGGTCAGGTGCTATCTTGTGAGCAGAGTCCTGGTGTCCACTGTTCATGTCGGGGGCTTTCTGCGTCAGCGGGGGCCCCTGGAGCTGGCCTGTGGTTTCGTCCTAGTCAGTGAAAATGAGCTCCTCACAGCTGTCTGAAAAGCAGCAGGAAGCTGGCCCCTGACCAGCAGAAGGATTTCAGAATGCTTCGGTGTGGAGTGAATGGCCATACGCAGCAATCAAGAGTGACAGATCATCCAAGTGGTGAGGCTGCCCTCCAGGCATGTGGCCAGATGGTGCGTGCACTGTGGAGAGCTAAGGTGCTCAAACAGTTATTCTCATTGTTATACGATGTACATCCTACACACTTCCATAGAATTATTTTTGCACCCCGGCAAGACCCAGGACAGTTGAGTTAATGTAACTCGAAGACGTGTGATTTGTGAAGAAGAACATCACTTGTCATGACTCCCGTGACGACCCATGGTCTTTGCCTCCTACTTTCCCAATCCTTCCTTCTTACTTTTTCACCTTGACTCATGTCAAATGTTTTCTTCCGGTTTCCAGATTATTACTCTGGAAACATAAGCAGGTTTGTGTATCTAAGATTTGGTTTTCAGAAAATTCTAGGTCTTCACCTGCAGCCAGCAGAGTGCTTACAAAATGTCCCAGTTCCCCCTGAGTAAGGACGTGGGTGTCAGCCAGGGGAAGGGACTTCTCTGGCGCTGCGTGAAGACTCTGCCCACTCGGCCCTAGGCCCCATGGCGCAAGCCCAGTTCTGAGTCCATTTCGGGAATCCCTCCCCGCAGGGCTGTGCTGTGCACAGTGGGGCTGCACCCCACGGGCTTCTGCAGCCGCACAACGTGGCGGGTCGGGTTGGGAGCAAGCTGCGCTTTAGGTGTGCAATGCACCTCGAATTTCCAAGACTCATTATGAAAAAAGAATGTAACTTACCTTGACAATAATTTTTACATCAGTTGCACGTTGAATGGTAATACTTGGGGTACATTAGAGTAAATAAAATGTATTCTTGAAGTTAACTTTACCTGTTTCTTATTTACTTCTATACTGTGGCTACTAGAGAAGTTAACTGCCTGAGTGGCCTGCATTACACGTGTATTAGACAAGCCTGCTATGGACTGTATGTTTAAATCTCTTCAGGGACGTCCCCAAATGTGTCTAATGATGGCCTTATAGCAGCAAGAACAACAACAACAAAAAAGACTTTTAAGGGGAGGCAGTACTGATTGTCTGTTTTCAAGGAGGTGCCAGCGAGTTCGCACAGCGGGGAGGGCGTGGCCTGGCCGTGGGGAGGGGCGGAGGCAGCAGCAAAGGACCCCTCTGCTGGAACCCAGCGACGCAGGCAGGCTGAGGGTGCACGACCACTCAGCGTGGATGGGAGAAGTAGCCACGAAAGCACGGCTTTCTCCAGGTGTCTCGATGTCAGTTAAGGTGGGTCGTGTAGGGGGACAAAACTCCGGGTTTTTAGGTGAGTCGTTTTCAGCTTTTATTGCTTCAGTAGTCCAAGGAAGCGAAGACTGGGAGAGCCATTTGTGATGCAGCATCGAAGGCATCACAAATTTCTGTGAAGTGGAAAGTCTTGCGGAAACGAAGGCCTCCAGCAGAAAAGTAAGGAATGATAAGTTGCAACGAAGAAGCAGGGGTAGCGAAAGGGTCTTCCTGGCCTGGACCGGGATGAAACGGCGGAAGGAGAATGGGGCCGTCTGTCCGGCCTGTTGGGATGATCAGTCAGACTGAAAGCTTCCGTACACGCTCCGTGTTCCCAGCAGATAGGGGTGACGTCACATCACCCAGGATGAGCAGCCAGATCCTGGTCGTGCTGACAACCAGAGGGGGGGGTTTTCAGAAGATGGAGAGAGAACTGAAAATGAGACCCATCTGATTCCTCTTGAACTATTAGCTCTGATTCGTTATGGAGGTTTCCCTTCCACTTCCCTGAAGCACAACTTCCCTAAGATGAAATGTTTCCATTTTAAGTGCACAAGTGAGTGAATTTTGAAGAATAGTGGACACTCACATGACCACCCCCTCGGTCCAGATACGGACACTTCCGCCACCCCCAAAGATTCCCTGGGAACCATCACGCCAGTCCCCTGGCCTCCTCTGCGGCCACCCGTGGTTGGGTTTGTAACACGTTAGGTTAGTTCTGCCTCTCCTAGGACTTCGTTTAAATGGAACAACGCACGTTTTCATGTCTAGCTTCTTTAGCTTGAGATAAATGCGGCAGCTTTATCAATGCCTAATGCTCTTCTGTGGCTCAGGGGAATTCCATCGTGTGCAGAAACACATTTTGTTTATCTCTTCACCTATTGATGGATGTTTGGGTTGTCTGCCGTGTTTTGGCTATTACAAATAAAGCTGCTATAAATATTCACAGGCAGGTTTTGTGTGGGCGTGTTTTCATATCAGTGGGGTAAATACCTAGGAGCGCGATTGCGGAGTGCCTGGCGAGAGTGCTCAGTTTTCTGAGACACGGCCAACCCCTCTCCAAAGGGGCTGCGCCCCGTTGCAGTCCCGCCCGCAGTGGCTGAGGGTCCCTCTTCCTCTGCATCCTTTCCAGGATCAGGTGTCTATGCTGATCTTTTGCTCGCTTTTCAGTTACCTTGGTTGTTTTCTTATAGTTGAATTTTAAGAGTTTTTGTATCTTTGGGGGTGCAAGTCCTTTGTCAGAGATGTGTTTTGAATATATTTTCTCCCAATTGATGGCTTTAAAAAAAATTATCTTAACATTCTGTCCCAGAACATACTTCTTATTGACTGATTGATTGAGTTATTGATTTACTTATTGTCGTTTATGACAGTTGTCCCAATTTCCCCCCACTGCTCCCCCCACCCCTGAGCACGTGTTTTTAATTCTCCCACATTTTGACCTTTTAATGGTTCCTCTCTCGGATTGTGCCACTTGTGTCACATCTGAAAACTCACCACCCGCTGTGGTTTGAGTGTGGCTCTCCGAAGTCCGGATGTTGAAATATGAACCACCCCAGAAGTGTGCTGTCAGGAGATGGGGTTTTGGGGAGCCAGGAAAGCCACGAGGGTGGAGCCCCCATAAATGGGACTCGTGCCTCAGAGGCTCCAGAGAGCTCTGCAGCCTCTTTCCCCAGGCGAGCGAGGAGCAGGAGGTCCCAGGCCCACCCGGAGGCGGGGCCTCACCCAGCCAGGCTGGCACCCAGTTCTCAGGCTCTCAGCCTCCCGAACGGAGAGAAACAAGTTTCTGTTGTCTTGGGGCCGTCTAGCCTGTGGCATTTTGTCATAGCGGCCAGAACAGATGAAGACGTCACCATGCCCATGGTCGCTTTGATTTTCCTCTGTCGTTTTTTTTCTTATTTTAAGTTTATTCAGATTCTTTATTTTTTCTTGAGTTGGTATCAGTAGTTCTTGTCTTTCCAGGAATTTATGTATTTCACCTAAATTATCTAATTTACCTTTGTAAAGTTATTCATAGAATTACCTTAAAGTTTTAGAGTTTTACTTTCTCAAAGTTGGTAGTAGTGTTTCTCTTTTCATTTAATTGTAGTAAGTTGAATCTTCTTTCTCTTTCCTGGTTGGTTTAGTGGAAAGTGTGTCGCTATTTTGAAGGACCAACTTTGTTTTTGTTTTGTTGATCTTCTCTATGACTTTTTAATTCTCTATTTTAATATGTCTACTCTAATTCTTTTCCCCTTCTTTTTCTTACTTTTTTTCAGTGTCTTTTAGTGGAAGGTTAGGTTGTCGACTTAAGATTTTTCTTCATGGACATGTGTTCACAGCCACAAATTTCCCTCTAAGCACCACCCGAGCTGTATCCTCCAAGTTTTATTATGTTGCATATTAATTTTTATTTATGTCAAAGTAGTTTTTAAATTTCTCTTGTCATATCTTCTTGACCCACTGGGGAAGTGTGTTGTTTAATTTCTACACATGTGTAAATTTGTAAAATTTCTTCTGTTACTGATTTCCGATTTCACTTCTTTGTGATTGGATATACTTTGAGCAATTTCAACTCTTTAAAACATACTGAGGCTCATTTTATACCTCTGAGTACGGTCTGTCCTGGAGAACATTTCGTGTGCTCTTCGGAAGAACATTTATTCTCCTCTCATTGAGGGGAGTGTTTACAGATGTCTGCTATGTCTGGTCCGGGTGTTGTTCCAGTCTGTTCGACTTGATATCTGCCTCGCTGTTCTGTCCATTGTTGAAAGTAAGCTCCTAGGGTCTCCAACTATTTTTGTTGCATTGCCTATTGCTGCTTTCAGTTCTGTCAGCTCATGCTTCATGTATTTTGGGGAACTGTATTTCTTACATACTTCCTGATGGAATGACCTCTTTATCATTATAAAATGTCTCTTTTTATCTCTAGCAACATTTTTGTTTAAGTCTTTTTTGTTTGTTTGGTATTAGTACAACCATTCCTATTTGTTATACTTGCTGTTCATCGATATCTCCTTTCCATCCTTTTACTTTTAACCTATTTGTACCTTTGAGTCTGTTTATTTCTCCTGTAGGTGGCATGTAGTTGGATCTTATTTTACTTACCCAGTGTGATTCGATTTTTTAATCTATTCACATTTCATGTAATTCATGATGTGGTTGGGTTTGTGTATGTTATTCTTTGTCTTCCACATGCCTCATGAATGAACCTCCATGGTCCAGATGGCAGGCAGCCTGTCATAGGCAGGACTCTCCAAAGAAGTCCACACACTGATTCCAGGGCCTGTGAATGCGTAAATGTTACATGGCAAAAAGGATTTCGCAGGTGCAATCGAAGTCTTGAAGACAGGGCGATTGTCTGGGGTTAGCAGGTGGGCGCACAAGCCCCAGAACCAGAGATATGTGGTCAAAGGAGCCCCAAGACCTGAAGTGTGAGAGGGACTCGTCCCACCACAGCTGGAGGGGCCTCATGGAACATGGGAGCAGGGACTCAGGCAGAGTCTAGAAGCAGGCACTGGCCCCTGGTTGAAAACCAGCCGGGACCCACTGTCCTCAGCCCCACATCCACAAGGAACCGAGTCCTTCATGGGTGTAGGACTGAAGCTCTGAGATAAGAAATTTGTGATGTCTCAAGTAGCTGAGTTTGTGCTGATTTGTCACACCGGTCATGGAAACTGATATGCATGTGAGGCACATGTTGTCATGTCAGATGGATCGAATGCATGCAAACAGCCCTAAAGCCAGTTGAGGATGGATGTCTGAAGCGGACTCCATGGCGAGGAGCAGGGCTGTTCACGGAAACCGAAGCGAAGGGGGAGAGAGAGAGAAGAGACTTTGCTGATCAGTATTTGATGTTAAAAAGCATGTCGAAAGTATAGAATGCTCAGGATGTTACGTGTGGTGCCTGTGTCTTTTGATTGGAGGGAGGGCCTCTTAAAATGACCCTGATTAGTTAATGGCCTTTATCTTGTGTCCACATGAGGCTCATGCTCCTGTTGAAGACACTCAGATTCTAATTTGTTGAATTGGAAAGGAAAGGGGACCAGCCTATCAACACAGATATGATTTTTCTCATCCAGCCCTGAATAGTTGAGCCATTTAAGCAGATAGTACAAAAGTAATGGTACACTTGCTAGTAATAAGGGACATGTTGACCTCCATGGTGCTCGCCACTGTAGTATGGGAACAGGCCGGGGACACATGGTGTCTCAAAGGGTCTGTAGCAGATCCCATTTCGGAGGCTTCTCATTTTCCCGTTCTATTGCCTGAGTGTCATTTGGGTTGCAGTGACATTTCCTGGCAGCGACTTATCAAAAATATTGCAGTAAATCCTCAGTCATCTTTTCTTTCTAGTGACTTATTCCCCAAACTCTCAAACCAGCTGGAAGTGTAAATCTTGATATCCTCCTGGTACAATTGTCCCACATAATGAAGAAGGCGGGTGGGGGGCTCAGCTAGGACTAGGACCACTGCTGCCCGGAATCCAGCCCGTGGGGGCGGGGTGCTGGGATTAACTGCCCTGCCCCCAGGTAGGGTGCCTGGGGCTGCTGCTGTGTGCCCGGTGAAGCCACGTCTCTCGGCTTCCGGCATTCGTCTCCACGGAGCCCTGCGTGGGGCCATCGATCCTGCGAAGGTTAAAAGGGATATTACTCACAACCTGGCGGGGAGGGGCAGCCTCTCAGTAGGCTGTATGTCTTCGAGTTAAAGGCTCTGAAGGGAAGAGGAGGTAGTTATTTTAAAGTCAATAGCAAATGTCATTTTACCTCCCACCAACCTCCCCAAAAGGTGTTACAGTCACGGACTCCGATAAATCCGCTGGCTCGTCTTTGTCGCTTTGTCGCTGGTTTGCACAGAGGCGCCTGCGATCAGCCCGAGTAAATGCCAGCCTCGGCCGCTGCCGCTGTTGTTTCGTGGTTCTTCTCGAACGAACCTGTTATCCGAAATGGGAATAACCCGTCATCCTTTTGGTTATTCTGACTACATTAACATCACAAAAACGTGCGCACACACTCTAAGCAGATGTTCTTTTCAGGCTAAGAATAAATGCGTGTGCCTACGCTGCACTTTTCCCAGAACAAGGTTCTTGGTGGGGAAGAGCAACACCTTAGGAATCCTGAGTTATTTTCTGACCTTCAGCCTTGGATTCCAGAAACCCGTTCTTCCGTGGGATGGTTTCAGTGGACAGCGACTTCCTTAATAAACATTATCTGTATGCTCAGGACAGTGCTAGTCTCCAAAGGGTGTTGGGGGGGTTTCTGAGGGTCTTTCTTATGCAAAAGTCTCCGCTGCTCTCCCAGCCTCTGAAATCCTCATTGGCGCTTCCCTTTGCAAGTCCTCCCCGCGGTGTTAGTACAGGCACTTGTACTGCTCCCCTGCCTTAGAAGGCATGATGTCAAAGGGAGTGATTTGGTCAGACCTTGTCCAAGAACACCTTTGGTCAGGACCAGGACGGGGAGGGAGAGCATGGGCGTGGCCACTGGGCGGGGGGGCGGGGCCCCTCTGTCTTGAAAGGCCAAGCAGGGAAGACAGACCTCATGTATTCTGTCCTTGGTTATTTTCTTGGGATTAGCTCAGCTTTGAAAATAAATGTTTTGCTTTCCTCTGTAGTTTTTCTTTCTTTTTAAACGTGATTATAGGACATTATGATAGAATGAATGAACGAATGAACAAATGAAATCTTCACAGGGACCAATTAAGAAATTAAGGATTACTCTGGTTACAACGTGGTTGTTTTCTTGGAATGAAAGAAGGCCTTTCTTGCAACAAGCCCCTCCCTGCTATGACAAGCCGAGACACAGCGGTGGGGCTGTGTGGGAAGCGTTTCCAGGACCAAGTTGGGCTGAACCTGCTCTCTCTTTTTTAGGACTCTGCTTTTGTTTGTACCCAATGCAGTAACTGCATTGCAGACTAGCAGGCTTTTCTTGTTAACTTAAGCTCTTTTTGGCTTCCTTTACTTATTGGGGTTCTCACAGGTGTTTGTACTGGGTTGGCCAAAAAGTTTTTTTGTTTTTTTTTCCATAAGTTAAAGACTTCATTGACTTTCACTTCATTCGAAACAGTTTTGTTAGATTGTATTGTGACAGCTGTCACCTCAGCGTGCATTTAAAAAAAAAAAAACTTATCAAAATGGGTGAATTTTTGTGTAGCCATTTAAATATCGAAGATGGAAGACAATACGCAACATTTTCAGCATATTATGCTTTATTATTTCAAGGAAGGTAAAAATGCAACTGAATCACACACAAAAAAGGTCCGTGCAGTGTCTGGGGGAGGCGCTGTGATTGATCATATCAAAAATGGTTTGTGAAGTCGCATGCTGGCGATTTCTCGCTGGAGGATGCCCCAAGGTCAGCCAAACCAGTGGGGTAATGTGACTAGTCCCTGCAGGAAACAAGGGTTTGCCGAACTCGCCAGCAGAGGGGCTGGAGCGAGGAGTTCAGCGTCACCCCGCCTAGGAGACAGCCCAGTTTTCGGGGGCAGACTCACCCTGACCACACTTGTGCAGATTAGAGGTTCAAAGGAGGAAGCAGTTTGCTGGGTTTTGCCGATGAATTTTCCGGAGAAGACGTCTGCACGTTTGTGTTGGTTGGTTTCTCAGCCTCCCATTTTGGGCAGGTCTCCTTCAGCGGCCCCTTCAGAGTGGCTGCAGATGTACCTGGGTTGTTCAAAGCCTCTTCCGCAAGCCGAGGGCTCCCAGTTCCAGTGGGGACCCCTGCTTTCGAAGGTGTCAGTGAGCTAGGGACTCAGGGCTGGCACATGGGTGGGGGGAGGGGGCCCTGATGATCTTCGCCTTCCTGGCTGGTTTTTCCGTTGCTCGTAAGCAGCGGTTCTCTCTGAGGGGCCCACGCTTTCGGTGTCTATGTTGATATCTTCAAATTAGGTTGCGGAGGGGGCTGGCTGGGGGACTTCGTGTCCTCTCCGGGCACTGTGAGTCCCCTCCAGTCCAGTCATCAGAGGAAGCAGCAAGGGCTTTCCCCCCTTTTTGTCCTCACACCAGGATGCCTTCCCCCTCTGTGAACACCCACTCCTGCTGCGCTTGAACTTCAAGCAGCCGGGGCTGTATCTCTGTGAAGGGAGCTGTGTGCCTAGAGTTCCAGAAAACCCCAGGGGTCTAATTACCCTCCTAACCAATGCCTGATGGGTGTGGATGATTCCACATGCCAGCTTCCCAGCCCTGGTGGGGACAGGTCGGCTCAGGTGCGGCAAACACTCCCCGCAGGCTCCTCTGGGACCCAGCCAGCACCCCCTCTGGGGGAGTCTGCCTGCCCCTCTCCCTTCCCAGTCTGACTCCTCCTTCCCCACGCCCCAGGACAGGAGCTCAAGGTTCACTTTGACATCAATCAAATTCTCCAGTTTTAATTTTGGGGAATTCAACCTATATTTCCTTATAGCCAAATTTGTCAAGTCTTCAGTAGGGAGATCAAGCCTGTAAATATCATCTGGGAGCCGTCAGGGTTAGTAAGCAGCATGTAAAAGATCCATAATGAACCTGTGCCTCCGTGCGGTCACCTGGACCCTGGAAGGAGGTTGAAGCTTCAGGACTCGGTGGAGCAGGGACAACATCGGGAGGAGCCAACCCGGCAGCACTGGCTGTTGGGAGAGCTCAGTGCTGCCTCCGTGGGTTCCTACCAGTGGGACCCTGGGCCAGTGATTCCGGTCTCCGGGTGGGAGTTCAGTCAAATAAAAACGACAGGATTGGGTGAGGACATCCCTGAGCTCCCCTCTGGAACTAATGTTTGAGGGCTGCGAGCATGTTTGATGGCCAAGCAAGGAACCCAGCAGAGCCCCCAGGGCACGCTTTCATGGGCAGGGCGGAGTTGAAGGGACAGACAGGGATTTAGGAGCTGAAGACCACACTGTCTGCATGCGGGAGCTCCAGAGAAACAGAGCCAGTAGGTGCGTGTGCGTGTGCCTGTGTGTGTGTGAGTGAGTGATCTCTCTGTCCCCACTTGGAGACTGATTTTAACGAACTGGATTGATCATGGGGGTCGTCCCAGAAGCCTTCGGACAAGTCGGCAGGCTGGGCACCCAGGGCAGACTTGGTGTGGCAGCTCCAGTGCGAGACCGTCTGCGGGCAGAGTTCTGTCTCCTTGGGGGAGACGACCATTTCTCACTTGAGGCCTTGAACTGGCTGGGGGAGGCTTACCCACCTTCGAGAGGTTGGCTAATCTGCTTTAGTCAAAGGTGACTGAGTTCAGTGTGAACCTCACCTGAGATTAATTTCACAGCCGCATCCGGACTGGTCTGCGACCCGGTACCTGGGACCGTGGCCCAGCCAAGTGGACACGTAGTGTGTGAACCACCACGCTGCTCCTCCTGGGAGACTGGAACCTCGGTGTGATCGCAGGCGGTGTCTAGACAGTGGGTCAGGGCCGGGGCGAGCACTACAGGCCAGGTGTCCCGGACGTGTGCGTTGGGGGTGCCCCCTGGGCCAGTCGTCCTTTCGGCCCTGCTGTTGGCCAGCAGGATGGCCAAGCGGAAGGTTCACCTTCCACACCCACATTCTGTGAGCCCAGACGTAATCAAGGGTTTACGTAGTAAGGCTAAATATGACAACCACAGCCTTCAAGATCAAGCTCGATTTCTTCTTGACTCTTGGATATTGTGGGGCTTCAGAAGGTTTTGTGGTTTATGTTTGTTTCATTCACTTGCCATGAATTCCACAAGGAAAAATGTTCATACTCTAGGAGGGATTATTGCATATGAGAAAACTGGTCTCAGAAAGGCTTAGGGGTCAAGCGTCTATGTGATTAGTCAGGAGATACAGTTTAATATCTTTGGGGTCAGTGGTGTAATTTGAAGGTCAAAATATTGCATAATAGATGAACAACTGCAGACAGGCTGGGCTAGGAAACACTGTGAATTATTTAGATTTGTTTATTTTTATTACCGCATCTCGATTCCCAGCTATATTCCTTCTGCTACGGCGTTGCATCCCCCCTCTCCCCCCTTCCTCTGCTGCTGGCCTCTCACCGCCGAGGGGGTCCGGCCACATCGCGCCGTGTGTTACATCCGAGCCCGCTCTTACCTCACGCTGCCCCCACCCTGAGCTGTGTTTCTCGGGAGTGGTCGATGGGCCGCCGGCACTGAGATCTCTTTGGGAGCTTGTTAAAGATCGAGATTTCTGTGTTCGAGTCCCCCCGCTGTCCCAGACTCACATTTAGCGCTGTGCCTCCCATTACCTCACGGGAGTATTTTGTTTGAAGGTGACAATGGCCCACTGTGCTCCTTTTGCGGGTTGGCAACCCCCAGGAGCGGCCAATGAGTTAAGTCCTTGGGGGCGGCTGCAGGGAGGTAGCGGTGGGGCCTCCTACTCCGTGGGGGCGGATGTGTGGGATCAAGTCACATGTCTGACCGTGCAGAGGAGAACCTCAGTTCTCCTGACCTCACGGCATAGAACCTAGATGTGCAGGGAATAAGCTTGGTGGGAGATTTTAAGACAGGGGTTGGAATACACATTTGAACCTCTCACTTTGAAAATATTTATTTTATTCCTCCTTGACAGTCTGTTATTCCTTCATCTATAACACGTCTTTTTTACCTCTTAATAAATCGACAGACACATTAAAAGGGTGACAGTGATAATAAAACTGCACACTCAGTGCAATGTTTACTAGGCTTACATCATTTCGATTAATGCCCATTTTCCTCGACGGCAAAGAAAAATCTCACGAATAATTGCATAGTTATCACAGTGTTTTAATTTATATCAAAACAAGTGAAAAGTGGCAAATGCCTCTCATTGGAGTCATCCTGTGCCCGGAGCTGCATAGAGTGCTGGCTGACAGGCGAGAAGTTAGAGAACTTTGTTTCTGGTGGAACGCTGAAATGTGAATGTTTTCGTCAGGTTTCTGTAGCAAAGCTCGGAAAGCCCCATTTAACTTGCTGCAATGAATCTCTCTGTCTCTCTTTCTCTCTCCACATCAATTATGTTTGATCTTCTTCTTCGCCAGATAGCACAGCGTCCCTGCCACCTGAGTCAGAGGTACGTGGATGATTTAAGATTTCAGCAATGTATTCCCCCTAAGAAATGTGCATTGCGATCTGCAGCATAAATCTTTGATTATCTCAGAATTTCAAATAAAGTGCACAACGAAAAAACTACCTGTTACTAGTCTAAAAACCCAGTGGGAAGGACGCCAGCCTGATGCCCAGGTGAGGGGTGTCAGTCATCCGGTCCGGGGCTGTTCCCGGCCTCCTCGTGGGGTCCTGCCCGGATGTGGCAGAAGCCGCGCTTTTCCGGCGTCGTAAGATACAAGGAGCCGAGCAAGGTTCTGACGCGCTGGTGATGGAAATTCGGTCGCAGAAATGGGCTATTTTAGACAGACAGCCCAGTAAATTCTCTACAGGACTGTTCACACGGGGTCAGCGGTCAGCTGGAAACGGCCTTTCCTGGTTGCCCATTACGGAAAAGTCCTCCAGAAAAATGTTCTATTCTCTCGTGTGTGTGTGTGTGTGTGCGCGTTTTTTTTCCCCTTCTGATGGAAATAAGACTGCCTAAGAGACCGGGTGTGGACGAATTTTTCCCGTAGCTCCAATTAGCAGAACGGCTCATAGCCCAAACCTGCACCTGCTCAGGTGTAACCAGTATTTCCACCAGGAATGCTGTGTGTTCGCTGCTTTAAAAGAAGAAAAAAAAAATACTAGAATGTAATTAATGATGAGTTTTCTACCGGCTTAAAAAGGTAAAACTAAAAAACTCCGTTGTCTTGGGGTCTCGGTATGGCACAGTACAGATACATCTCTCCTCTCCTTTTCTGAAAAACCATCCCCTGGAGGAGGAGGAGGAAAAGAAACAGGAAACGCAAAGCTCGGCATCAGCGAAACGGCGCAAACCGGGCCGTGGAGTTGGCGGGGTGTGGGGGCAGCGAAGGGAAGGCTGCTCTGCGTCCACAACCTTGGGAAGACCCGAGAGTGGGAAGTACCAGGCATTGCGGCATGTGGGACCACAGGGGACAGGGTGTCCCAGACACTGTCTCGGGCACGGAGGACGCAGCTCGGAGGAGCCGAGTGACCGCGCAGAGTGGCGGCAGGTGTGCAGTGCAGCTTGCACCTGGGCTGGGGAACCTCCCGCCCCCCCAGCTGGTGCCAGGAGACGTGCTGGCGAGGGAGGTGCCTCTGAGGTTAGGGGCGGGGGGACCTTCCTCTGGAGAAGCCAACCCCCAGAGGGAAGACCTGCAGATACGGGCAATTGTGGTGGGTCCCCGACAGAAACAAATCCAGGCACAGAATTGCCTTTATTTTCACATAAAACACATCACGTTTTTTTCTCTGGAATTAGTGTTGTTTTATGTCATGTTTAAGAAATCTTTCTCTGGGAAGCGGATATGATGTAGAAATCCTCATATATTATCATTTTTGTGTATACGTATAATTTTATAATATATATGTTTTGTAATACATATAATCTGGAAATATTTTATAATATATAATTTTAATATATATTATTAATTTGGAAATTAAATATATGTAATTATATATTGTTTTGGAATTAAATATACATAAATAATATATACTTTGTAACACTGTATATGTGTGGTCTATCCAGAAGGGATCCAGTATGTAATATGAAAAATAGAGACATTTATTCAAGAAGACACAAGATACAAGAAACACCATACAAAGGACAATGATGCTTCAGTCCCCTTCAAAGTGGGCACCTTGGGACCTCACACAGTTCTCCCAATCACCATCAGCTGCCCCATCGTATTTTCCTGAATATTATTGATGATCTGAAATCTCTTCCCTTTTAAGGGTGATTTAGTTTTGGGAAAAGCCAGAAGTCACAGGGCATCAAATCTGGGCTGTAGGGGGCTGAGTCACCTGGGTGATGTGATGTTTTGCCAAAAAACTTTGCATGAGGCGTGATGCATGAGTGGGTGCGTTGCTGTGGTGAAGCTGCCAATCACCAGTTGCCCAGAGCTGCGGCCTCTGAATCATCCGAATAGTTTCTGCAGAGGAATGTTCAAGCTTCATGCAAAATTTGATGCAGATTCGTTGCTCTACTCATTTTGAATGTGACGGCCACACAGTCCACGTGCTCACTCAGCGGCGTCTACCACCCCCACTGACCAGTACAGTGAAGTCATCATTGTTCACTCATGCGCATTCCAGTCCCCTCTCCTGGGCTGCCAGGTCACATTGATGTCACACAAACTGTTCTCATCGTATTAGCAATGGTTGGGGTTTTTCCGGACAGACCTCGTATATAAAATTTGGAAATATCAGGGAGGGATAAATAGCTGAAAGGGCTGAATATGGTTTCTTTGGGGGAAAGAATAGAGAAGATTGAGAGACAAGGAATGTTTTGTTTTGTTTTATTTTTGTTACAAGCTCCTTAGAACTATTTAATGTTTAAAACTCTTTTCAAGTAATACTTTACATTAAGCAAAACATTGATAAAAATAAAACTATCCACCCGAGCTTTCTCACCCCTCGAGATACCCTAACAGAGCCAGCCCCGGGGGCAATTCCCCGTCACCGCATTGCAGTCACATGCCACCGCAGCCTCTGCCATCAGTGTGAGTGAAGTCTTTGCATTGGACCATGTCAAACAATCACGTTCAACAAAACTTCAAACCAGCAGATCCTTAAAGGTTATCTCATATCACAGCAGGGATACCTTATGGGATACTTGCAGTTAGTTTGGTGCTGGCCTCCAGGTGGGCAATGACGTTGTAGCGAAGGTAGCGGGCGTGTGCAGATCCGGGAAACACCCATGAGGACCGACGTGAGCACTGTGGGCTTGGAGGCCTCCGGCAAAGGCAGAAATGTGGGTAAAAAAGTGTGTGAGTGCAAGGAAAAGACTCCTGGATTTCGACTTCAAATGATCACTGGAATGTGTGAGAGTCCAGAGTCTCACACAAATTCTACTTTTTAATTAAAGAATGGTCTAGATATAATCTTGATACATATTCCATGGCACAGACCTTACTGCCTGTTAAATTGATTTTTTTCCCTCAGCAGTATACTTCTCTTTTCTCCCCTGTTGAATTTAGGCCTCTCGGGGTGTTGGATTTTTATGACTTCAAATTAGCGTCTTTGGTTTCCCCTATAAAATGCGTGCAGACTAGAGATGGGGAAGTATCTTTCACTTCCCCGTCAAACGTTCCGCGTTCCCTGGCCGGGAGAGGCTCTGAGTGGGAGGGGACCAATAGTCAGCCTGTATTTATCCCCTCTTCCTGGAGCGTGGATCTCTCTCACGGTGTGTCTACTGGGCACCAGGCACGAGAGCGACCACGCCATCTGTTTACGTGCCGGTCACCAGCCGACAGATGGTGAACTGGGGTGAGGATGCTCTTCTATTTCGGGATTTACCGACACCAGGGGAGTTCATTCTCGCTGTCTAATATGGGGAAAGAGCTTTGCATTTCTGGATAGGGTTGAAATTCTAAAGAACCCTTCTTCTCTCTTTGAAACCAAGAGTTTTCTGTTTGTACATTCTGCTGCTTCCAGAGGGTTGTGGGAGTTTGTCTAGGTGTCTAGGTTTGGAGTGGGGGAAACCAGGAGTATGTAGATGCCCAGGGAAAGTTGGGGACAGAGATCCCGGGGCAGGGCAGCCTTGGGGTACACACTCTTGCGGGAGCAATGGCGGGAGGGTGCTGGCTAGCTGAGTTCTGTTTTACGGGGGTGGGCACTTTTGTCAAAGAATTGACTCATCAGGTTTAAGTGGCAGACTTTCCCCAATCAAGTTAGCCTAAAATTCTCCCCTTCACCAGCTGGGAGCACAGATATTCAAAACTGTGTTTCCGGAGACCCACGCTGCCCTTGGCTGATGGCGAAAAGTCTCACCTTGTAGAAGGAGCGCTGACCTCGCCCTGCTGTGCTTACTGGTGTCCAGAAAAAGCCCGTCCTCAGCCTTGGCCTCAATCAGCCAAGGGCTCCCCCCACCCCCCGTCACCTGCACATTCATCTCTCTCATGACGTGACAAATTCTGCCCTGCATTCTGATCATTTTGGGTACAGGGGATCTGGCTTGGGCCCCTAGGCATTGAGCATTTCATGACGCAGCCGGTCCCCAAACTGCTGTCGGTAGGTAGCCAAGTCCATGTTTCAAACATTCCCCACAGTCACATTCCGACTGAGCCACCAGTCTTGATGGGTTGACACAGCTGCTTCTGCACCAGTGATGTCGTAGGGGCCATAGCATGATGGGAGCACCGGCGAGGGGGGCCCCTGCCAGCCAGCAGGTCTGGGTGTAGTTCGCCTGGATGCCCCGGCTCTTTCTGCCGCCCTGAGTGACACGCTGCCATTGTTCCCATGACCACTGTGGTGGAGTGTCTTCAGTGACCCTCCCGTGATGGGAGAAGACTTCTCTGTATCCCATTTAATCCAGGGATGTCCCACAGGGCATTTCTCAGGTCCAGGCACCTTATTCTCCCGCACGCCTCAACTCTGCTCGGATGAACCAGTCGAGGTGAGTTCGGTGTCACCGTACCCAGGATGAACGCTTGCCCTATTCGACCAAGTCTTCTTGACTCACGGTGAACCCAGTATTGAGACGCCAAGTTACCTCTGCAGTCTGCCTTCGGTCGTCTCCAACCTCTCACATCTGGCCGTCATGCCTGTGCACGGCCAAACCCAACCCCCAGTGACGGGCAGGATGCCGCAACCTGAGAGCCCAGCTCAAAATCCCAGGGACTCAGCTCTGCCCCTGGAAACGTCCAGGTCCGGGTGAGGCCCACGCGTTTCTGAGGGAGATGAGGTGTCTGACTCCTTTCACAGAAAACAGAGGAGGGCCGTTCTGGTCCCACCCAGTCAGGAAACAGGAGCTCCAAGAGTCATTCTGGTGCCAACCATGGTTAACGTGACAGAATTGCCATCTGAGACGTCATCATTTGCCTAACAGTTTATAGTTCACAAAGCTGTAGAGAAAACAGCCATTCCTTCCTAAATTCAGACTTTCCAAAATTTCTCCTAACACCTAATGGCATCATTTCTGTGCCTTAAAAAAAAACCTGTTACTTAACTACTTCTCTGCTTCTGAACGTGAATTCTTCTACTTTATTCCAACGGCATTACCATGTTTAATCTGATGTGGCACCTATGCGGGGTAAACATGGTTGATTGACAGTCAAGATACTCATTCTCTGCACATGCACGAAAGGTTTTCCACCATCGTTACTAAGTGGAGGTCCCAGGCGTAGAGAATGGGGCTCCCGTGCTCCCTAAGGGCTCCTCCCAATATATCGTAGCTGATTCATGGGCTGTCTCTGTGGATCAACTGATCATCTGTGTTTAGACGTGCCTGGTATTATTGTATGACTTAGAAGTACTCGCCCCAAAGAAAGGTCTTACTGCTTTGAAAAGCTAATCACAATTCTTTTCCTCCCCCTTTCCATTTAAATATGCATGTGGAGTTACTGGCTTTTAAAGATCAACCTTAGCATATAAATGCATTTGTAATGAATATAATTTCTCGCTCTGGACATTAACTTCCTTAGAATCTTAGGGTAGCATTTACTGAAGGTTAATGCAGGAAATAGTGTTCATAGATTGAATGTTGTAAGATGCCGTCTAGGGTGATAAAAAAAATTGGCTTGCTTTATAGAATTGAAATGAATTTCAGTCTTAGTGCTTCCTGACTGAAAAATCAGGAAAATTGTTTTTGGGGCAGATTGGAAACACACTGTGTTTGTCATTATGAACTGTTGGTAGCTCAAGCCTATCCTGAGATTTTTGCAGCAAATTGTGTCGGCCCGTTGCGGGGGATTGGGAAGCCGCTTTCTGAGGGTGGTGCCTCCTTCGGTGCGAGGCCGTTTCTCGGGCCCCAGCCCTCAGTGGAAGCTGAGGGAATGTGGTGGAAGACAGTGGGCCCCGGGTCACGACGGGCCCTTCCGAAGGGACCTGGGCCTCCGCTCTGACCTGTCGGGGAAGAGTGTGGGGCGGGGCTGCTCTCTTTCTCCCTCTAGTTTCTCACTGGTTGTGGGACCCCAGGCCATGGAGTTAACTGTGAACAGCTCATCTTTTGGCTTGTTTGTAGTTTTTCTGAAGGACAGAAATTCTTCATTTTTACATGGTAAAGCACATGATGTTCTTTTCCTCCGCACCTACTGTTGCTTTATGTCTTCTTTAAGAGCTCTTTCGCTGGGTAGGGGTTAGGATGTGGAGATCCTCATATATCCTCTGCTAAGGCCTTAATATTTTACTTTGCATATAAGATGTATACTCAATCTATGGTTAATTTACAGGTAAATTGTAAATACGCGACTACCCCAGCGCCGTGCACTGGTTTAACCATAGGGTTATTCTGAATCTGTCCTGTACCCCGCGGTTCTGGGACAGGGTCTGAGCTCCGTGCTCTCTTTCTCAGGTTCCTTTCCCTTGGGCAGCAGCGCCGCACCCTGCAAGTAAACCCCGATGTCTGGCACAGCAGGGCTATCCTTTCTCTTACTTTTCTTTAAAAGAATCTTGAGTATATGGTACTTTTTTCCATGAAAAAACAATCTCATCGACACACACACACACACACACACACACACCCCTGTTGGGCCCCGGCTGGTACAGCTCAGTTGTCTGGGCGTTGTCCTGCCGAGGGAAAGGGCTCTGGTTCAGTTCCTGGTCAGGGCACACGAGTGGGCTGTGGGTTAGGCCCTGTTTGGGGTGCAGGTGAGAAGCAGCTGATCAGTGTTTCTCTCCCTCTTTTCCTCCCTCCCTTCGCCTCTCTCTAAAATACATAAATAAAAGTTAAAAGATACCAGTTGGAATTTTTCTTGGGGTGGTATTAAATAGGTACAGCAACCTGGAGAAATTGCTACATTCAGAATCTTGAGTTCTTTAGTTTTGTCCCTTCACTCATTTACACGTTCTTCAATTTCTTTTCATAATGTCTTATACTTTGCTTTCGAGGGATGTTGCATGTTTTAGAACTATTTTGGTTTTCTAATTCTTGAATTAGCTTTGGTAAATTGTATTTTACTAGAAATTGGCCAATTTTATCTAAATTTAAATATTCATTGACATAAATTTGTTTAAAGTGTTCTCTCAAAATCTTTCAAATATGTTCATTTTCTATTGGGATGCTCCTCTTTTCATGTACAATATTGATTATTTGAGTTTTTATTCTTGATTATTACCACTAGAATTTTATCAATTTTATCAGCATTTTCAGAGGCCACACCTTATTTTGTTGTTCTCTGTTGTAATTTGTTGCATTTCTTATCTTTTGCTATTTCTTTCCCCCTACTTTCTTTGAATGGACTTTGTTGCCCTTTATGTAACTTTGTTGGATGGATCTTAATTAGCTCATTGATTTTCATCTTGTCTATGCTGGCCTTCTGGGGTGAAATTTTCAAGTTTTTATTTGCTTCAATATATGTTTGTTTCTTCTTTATCTTTCTTTCACATTCTTATTAATTGTAGAATGGTAGGTTGTGTATTTCTTACTCTTAAACTACACATACACACACATACATGTTTGATATATTAGTAGTGACTTACTGGGATATGATCTCAGGTGTTTAGAAAAGAGTTTGCTCAAAAAGTCAATTTTTAAAAATCAAACTCCATTGTGAACTTGACCTCAGCACCACAGACAGATCATTTTATACCCAGCACCTCTACCCAGTGGGTTAGACCGTCCAGAACATGGAAGGAGACTCGCACTTCCCTCACTAATCTTTATTCATCAACTTTCTCTCCCTTTTTCTTTCTAATCCTCCTCTTCTATTTCCTTTTTATCTTCTTTTCACCTTCAGCCCATTTTTCTCCAGATTACAAGATTAATTTTGTGTCTAGAAAGTTAATTGAATCTTGACCAAAGATCAGTTAGTTTCCTGGATTTGTTAATACCCTTCCAAGGCCCCACTAGCCAAGTTTCCACATCTATTTGGTATGATTTATTGGCCAGATCAAACCCTAGCACTAGGTATGCACTTTTCCTCAAAAACAAATTCGCACAAAAAACCCCGCATGATATATAAATATAGATTCGGTGAAAGACTGCCAAGGCTGGTGAGAGGAGCCAGCACGGCGGCAGCTGGGACCGGAAGCAGAATGAATTGCTGTGTGGGAACAGTTCCTAACTTAGCACTGCAGGGCTGGTCCGGCTGCCAGGAGCATGCAGAGCATCCTGAAGGCTCTGCATCAGATGGTGCAGGATGCAGGGCCAGGGAGCAGGGAGGGGGCTGAGAGGCGAGATGAGCGTGAGCACGCTCACTGCCCCTCTGCCACTCCATCACGTCGTCACTCGCAGCAGCCATTCCTCCTTCTTTCCAGCATGGAAGAGGAATGGTTCCCTCTGCTTGCCTCTTCCAACAACTTTTTTTGAAATTCAATGTCTCTTTCCCTTTCAATCTAGTTTTTTTGTCACTTTAGATCAGAGGAAAGCTTTTGGCAAGTGAAGAACAAAGCACACTTTCCTAGATACGGTGGTTTGAAAGAGCATAGTTTCACAACCCTGCATTATCTGGCTGATTAACACATGAAAAAAAGGAAGCTTTGATGGGGTTCTATTCCTTGTTGCTTTTCTTTTACTGGCCCTGTTGTTTGAACTAAAATTATGTAACATTGTGTCAGAGAAAATTCTTACACTGTAATTTTTTGCCTAGTTCTGTATAATATTTGAGATGTTCGTTTCAAAAATAATTAACTCTCTCCATGTGGTTGGGGTCCATTCTCCATTGTGAGGCAAGCCCATTAAAGGATACAACTTACCTTATATTCAGTAACTTAAAGATGTTTCCAGAAATACCACCCCATTTCATTTAATATTACAGTGCAGTTATCTTTATATATTTGGGCAAATGAGTTCCTTAATAATCTCCGATAATTGCACTTCAGACTAAGCGATGTCCCTTTAACAGCCTTGGGAGGCTATACCCACCCCCACCCTGAGTGGTTTTACTCAGAAGGTGACATGTAGGAGCGCTTTGGGGACGACCCTCACAAACGTCAGCACATTCTTTTACTTGTTCGTAGAGACGGTAACTCTTCATCATCAGACAGCGAATCGGAGGTCTGCAAAGACTGGAGAAGAATAACAACAGTAAAACCAACTGTACTGATAATGAACACAGTCAGGTCAAACAGCGCCGTTTTTGATTAGCAAGCCTGGGCAAGTAAGAGACATGAATTTGATTTTTCATGATGTGGCCTGTAGACTGGTCCACAAAGAGATTCTGAAACGACTTTTTACATCTATCTGGGACAGTGGCGGTCTCACTGAAATCACCGTGCAGCTTCCCCAGTGAGCTTTCTACAGGGGGATTCAGACACACACATCACTTGGAAAACGCTTTACGTGGTCCTGCACTGTGTGCTGGGAGGCGGGACAAGAGCTGCAGAGCTGGGAGGGCTCTGAGTGAGTCACCGGAAACACGCTTTGGCGGCTGTTTTCTATGGTTATCTTCACGATGGTCACACGATTTCAGAGGAACTCCACGTAGTCTCTTTGTAAGTACCTTGGACAGCAGCACAGGCTGGCCTTTGGGTGGGATTCTTCTTTTCTAATCTTTTCCGTGCCTTTTGAATGTGCAAGAAATAAAAGTTCTCATGTTGCGAAGAGGCATTTGAAGTAGCTTCCAATACTCTGGTTTCTCTTCAGAACGTATAAAATAAATGTTTCACCTTCTACTAAAGTAGCTTCCAAAAATCCTTTAGATGTATTACTGTCTTTGATAAAAATAAACGGGGGCACTTTGGGGACGTTCATGCGGTTTGAACTCAAATGAAAGGCAGATTGTTCTCAAGCGAACTTCTGGCTCTGAGGACACTGCGGTTTAACTGAAATGCCACCTCTTCCATGTCGCAGTGTTGGTCTGCAGGAAGCCATGGGGTCTCCAGCGTTGACAAGGGAAGACGCTCAGAAAATAAGATGTGTCCTGATCTTTTAGACTAAAGGTAGAACAGAAACTGTGGGACATGATTCCTTCAGAAAATGCTCTTTTGGGGGGAAAAAATCAGCCTGTGTTCTTACAGGAGAATTGAAAAATGTATATTGGGTAGTGATTAAATGCAGATAAAGCAATTCATTTTCCCTCTATTGTTTGTTCACTGTAAAAGATAATCCCACAATTTGTAATCAGGACATTTTTATTATTTGACTTCACCAGGTTTTCATAAAATGGACTGGGTATTTGGTAATTATCTTTCCTCCCATTAAGCTCCTTAAAAGCCTCCTGATCCTTGCTCACAGTGACCCCCGGAGGGGATTGTCCGGCCTCCCCAGAGGGGACCTGAGGGTCAGAGCTCAGAAACGATGGCAGCCTCTGCAAGGGGCCAGCTTCTCCACAGACCCCCCCCACCCCAGACGGATCCCTTCAATGCGCTTCCCTGGTTGCCTTTAGGGCCCAACTCTAAGTTAATGCCCTGTGCTTCAAGCACAGAAGTGGAAAACTTTTAATTGATGCTGATAAAAATCACCTGTACTCGTGTGCGCACACACACATCTCCTCCCCAGTTAATTTTGGAGAACAGCAACAGTGGGGCCTTTGTTATATCCTATCTCATGTACATTTGGGAAGCATAAATATAAATAAAGTCTACGCTCCTTGATATTAAGATACATTAAGAGGTTACTAATTGTTGAGTAATTCCTGTTTTCCTCCCTCAAGGGTGAAAATAAAGCTCTCAGACCCACACCCCACCTTAGCAGACTTGGTTTCCACTCGATGTTTTTGCAAGGTGGACACATGCATTTTTGAGGAGACTATTAGCCCTTAGCAAAGAACGTTCTTTTATTACTGCCGTGCTGACTGCAACACACGGTAGGCGGGCCCCCCGATCCTTTCAAGCTTCAGTTCCTGGAGAAGCCTGTGGACTCAGAGTGTGAAGTGCCAGTCATTCGGAGAGCGACTATATGTATTTCTCCAAGAATTGTCTCAAGAATAAAAGCAGACTTTATTAATGCAGAAATGGCCCACAGAGCAGGAAGCTGTGGGAGAGGAGCCGCCTGCCCGGGGACCGGTGTGCAGAGTCGGGCCTGTTTCCCTCCCAGTGAGGGCAGGCGCGGGACCGCACTGGCTGAGCCTGTGGCGGGGGGAGGTGGCGGCTCAGGCTAGGAGGTCAACACAGAGAACAGAAGGAGTTCTTTCTGAAAGGTCAGCAACATTTCTCTTTAATGCAACTCTCTTGCATTGGTTTTAAATTTTCCCTCAATGGAAGAGTGGAGTTATCTATCCGTTTAGCTTTTTCGTCACTGCACTGGGTACTGGGGGTGCAATGATGAAAGAGGGAGGCCGGAACATCTGTTTTCGTGAGCTTCTGGGGCCCAGCGTGGGAGGGTCTCCTTTTCAATGTCTCGTGCAAGACGTCGATGCCTGTCCATTCTTCTACACGCAGCTGCCTGGTGCCTCACCTCTTGTGCCCCCACCCCCGGCAGAATTAATTCCCTTATGACGCTTTTATTTATATTTTGACACCAATCACGTCTTCTGTTAGGGGTGCATGTGTGTCCCTGTCCCTATAAATTCTGAACGGACAGAAATCAGGAACTATGTCTTTTTTTCTCTTCATATTCTTTAAAAGAGTAAATGCTTCACAAGCCCACATCGAATTATTGCTTAACTGAATTTACAACCTCCCTGTATCACTGGCGATGCTCCCTGCGGAGTCCTCTTCGGAGACAAACGTGTGGCCACTGTCCGGGGCCCTGTGGCGAGTGAAGTGCGCTGGGTGGGGATGGACCAGGTCACAGCGGGACTGTCCTCCTTCCCTGCGGTGGGCGCGTTAATTCCCAACGTAGTTTCAAAACCCACGGGAGGGGCCGGCATGTAAGAAGTGCAGGCACGGGGTCAGTGTGGGCTCCGGGGCCGCAGAGTGGTCAGTGCCGATGGCAGTCCTGCTGGAGGTGCTGTAACCAGGTGAGCGTGGAGGGGACATGAAACACTGGAGGAGAAAATTTGGGGGAAAACCTGTGCATTTGAGGCTGGACTTCAATAGGTGGGCGTGAAGGGCACGGGCAGGGCAGGGACGTGGGGCCTCCTGAAGACGCTTGGAAGGGGGAGGGTCCCGTCCGCGCTTCCCGACATGCACCCAGCGGTTCTCTCCCACAGCGAAGGACAGCGGTGTTGCCTGCAGGGCAGCGCTTGGCCTGCCGGAACCCGCCCAGCCGGGGCCTGGGAAGGCTGTGGCCCAGGCGCTGCAGGACGTCCCTGGGAGCGGCTCTTCGCCAGGGTGGTGGGGTCCCCTGCCCCCGCCCATCGCCCCCGTTCCCTTGCTCTGGGAGGTCAGGTGGGCGCCCTGACGCCGATCCCGGTTGTAATGTGTGTCCGTGTACAGCAGCCAACCTTCCGCAGACTTGGGCTTTCCATGCCCCAGAGGAAGATCTGTTTGGAAACGTAAGACCTGCTTTTAATTAATTAGTTTGTATTCGATACGGGCACCCTCCTCTTAGAATACCAATGCCCCTCCCCTCTTCTCCCCCAGAATCAGACGGCTAACCCCAGAAGGCGCAGGCATCGCTCCTGTCCTCTGCGCTAAGGCTGCTCAGGGGTTTGGGGCACTTTCCCTTCCGGCTCCTCGCTCCCAGGCACGGGCAGGGGCATGCCCGGGGTGGGAGGCTGTTCCCACGCTTTGTTCCCGGGGTCGGCAGGTGGTTGGCGGAGTCCCTGGACCCGTCACCGGCTCGGGGCGGGCGTGCTGTGTGCGGAGCGGCTTTCTGAAGAAAGCGCCCTGTCACCACGAGTCAGGTGTCCACGACTCCTTCGCCAGGAAATTGGAGGAACCGCTCTTCCCTCAGGGTCCTCTGTCTTCCTGCTGACGCTGCGCACAGTCTGCGGATTAGAAGGAGCTTGTCCTGAAAAGAAGACCCCAAACCGTTTAACGGCACAGGGGCACATCAGGCAGAAGGCGCCGTGCACGCCGGACAAGGAGGCGAACGCCTGCTCGCTTTCACACGGGGACAGATGAGTGATGCGTTGAATGCGCCGCAGGCCGAGACACATCGCAGTACCAGTTGCTCCGAGCCCTGAAGACATTGCCCCTGTGCTTCGTGGTTCCTGTTGTTGGGAGGACTCGGTCTCCACCGCACACGAGAGGGCTGCAGGCGCTGGCTGGCCAGTCTCCCCTGGGTGGGAAAATGGGTGACTGTTTTCCCAGGAACGACTCTGAGGGGCCCGCTCAGAACTTCAGACACATATGTCAGGATATATGCTTGTCTTTAGGAAACATTCAACTCAAATACATTTATAAAATTTAGCCTATTCTATCCCAGACTCTGTGTGAACTGCTGAGCATCTGCTGCTGAAAGGGAAACTGCTTAGCCTAAGGGAGAGGCCGTTCAGCTGTGGAAATAAGCAGTAGAATCAAGCAGAGCACATCGTGAAAGGCCCCAAGATTGGTATACAGAAGTGCCTATGAAGATGGGATTGTTTTCTTTATATGAGGCCAGAACCTTGGCCCGAGCTTGCAAGGTCGTGAGAGGTTTGCGGGACAGAAGCGTCACTGCAGGCAATGGGAATGAGCTGTACGTTCATGGCCTGGCCGTGGTTGGTGGCCCATCGGGGAACAGGGACGTCTTCATGTGGCTTTGCAGTCACATCCCGGTGTCTGTTTCAGAGATGTCCTTCTTATTAGGGGGGCTGGGGGTGGTAGCGAGGGGCTGGACCCCTGCACTTTCCTGACCAGAGCAGCATCCGTCCACGTGAGGAAAGAAAAGACTCTGGAAAAAGTCCACTCTGCAAAATATCGTCTAATCGACTGCACAGATAAGAAAACCACCGATTTAGGGAAATGCAACAGTTTCCAGCCTTGGACAAAGGGGATAAAAAGGCCGCTCCTGTGATCTGGTCATTATTTCTTCCGGTAGAGAGTTGGGGGGGGGGTGACCAGCATGCATCTGTCCCCACACGAGGAGTGGGGGTCTCCAGCTAGGGCTGAGAGTGGCAGCTTCGCCCCTGTCACTGTCACCGTCTCCAAGAGTGCAACCCAGCTCAGTTCAGCCTGGAGACTCCTTGCTGGCCTCACATTTCAGGCAGCAAAACCAGGGCGCAGATAAAGACAGAAATAGTGAAAACGTATTTTGGCTGTTCCGGAGAGGCAGATTTCATCTCCCAGCCTCTCATGTTGGCTGAGCTGCTCTGTTTATGAATATTTAAACCGATGCTGCACGTCTGAGCAGATGTGGCAAGCCTGCGGTGAGGACACGAGAAGGGCTCTGAGTTCACTGCGGTGGCTCCAGGAGACTCGGGACACCGAGGCAGGGGCAGTCTGAGGGCGGAGTCAGGCAGACCTGGCTGTGGATCTGATGCGGCCACTTACTGACAGCCACACTCCGCAGGCACGCACCTGCCGGAGGTCACTGTGCAGAGGGGTCCCGGCTCGGGCCTCACTGGGACACTGGCAGCTCCCCTCTGCCCCTCGGCTGTTTGCAGACACTCCTGGGTGGTCGCTGTGTGGCTACTGTCCCTGAAGGAGCGGACCACAGTCTGAAAGGAGGCAGAAGGCACTTCCGGTGCTCAGCAACCCAGAGCACATCCAGGCTGGCAAAAGTGGGTTCACGGCTGCCAGTACACTGAACACAGGGACTGTTCTTATGTTATTAATTATTGTGCTATTTTCCACACGGACAACTGTACACCTACTTTTGTCCCACTCTGTAAAAAAATAATGAAACGTACTCCATAGAATCACATTGTACTTTAATATGTTATTTTCTGCAAATATGCTGTTCTCTCGGTCACATGGGGACAAAGTCCTTCCTGTCCCCGGGCTGCTGGCCAGGCAGGCACTACTCTGGGACATGCAGGGACATGCCCAGGTCTGCCTGGCACAGGGCTTGCAGGTGTGAACGTGGTTTGGTGTGGGTGTTGTGCTCCTGTCCCTGTGTGAGAAGAGTGAGTGCTAGGTGCCCAGTGCTCCCTCATCCTGGATTGCAGAACATGTCACCTGTCACGCGGACCTGAACTCGGCCTGTGCCATTGGGTGTGGCTCCAAGTGAGAAATAATCATCTGTTGTTGTGAACCTTGAGACCCTGGGGCTGTTTGTTATTGCAGCAAAGACTGACTCGTACACCTAAGATATCTTGTATGATGTCAAGTGGAAAGAAATGTTTAGGGCAGAGAAGCCATAAGAAAAGGATTATAAATCATGAACTCCTGAAATTTGACTTAAAATTCTAGTCATCTCTCAGCTGGGAGCAAATCCCTGGGTCAACTATGTGAAGGCTTTTCTGAGCTCATTTTAAAATAGACATTTCCACTGGATCCAGGCAAACAAAATGTTTCATGTGTAAGGAACACGAAGGTCCGTGGGGGAGAAACACTTTCACACACTTTCATCAGCACACTTACTTGGGATGCGGTAGAATAACTTGGATAGTGAAGTCTCTATTCCTGAAATATGAGAGTAATATCTTCATCTTGGCCTGTGGTTATAAAAACATAACTTCGTTATAAAAGTCTTTGTCCTTGCAAGTCGAGAGAGTAGATTACTTATTCCGCACACCTGCCAGCTCTCTTCTCTGGGTCTGAGTATTTCCATTTATTTTTTTGTTTTTGTGTATGGTTCCTCTGTTCCTGTATGAAAAATTTAGTACAGTGTTAATAGGGTTTACAGAGTGTTTACTGAACATGAAACTGTACCGCCTTTGAGTGTGTTGCAGCGGGTGGATGGGAGCTTCAGCCCGTCCCACCTACGGGCACAGGCGATGCTGCGAAATGTGTTCAGACATGTCATATTCAGTTTATTTCCCCCCCTCAGTGGGGATGTGAGCTAATTTTTTAATGCTTTTTTCCCTTATCTGTGCATCACATTCCCGTTTCTCTTTCTGTTTAGAGATCATCCCTTATTTCCCAGTCTGTAAGAGTCTATCTAAGCCTGGCGGGAGCTTTCCAGAGGCAGAGTCTGGAGCACGTCCCGAGGGTGCTCTGGCGGAGGGGTGAGCTTGCTCCTTCTTTCACTGTGCTCCTGAGTGACCACCCACGCACAGGACCAGAGCGCTGGAGTCACAGCAAACCTGGCGACAGGCACACTTTCTTACCTGCCACAGTGAAAACACTAGTGAAGCATCTTAGCATAATCATGCATTCGGCTACAGAACCGAGGTTCACTTGTGAAATTTCTTTTAAATGCCAAGAGTCAGAAAACTCCAGCATGAAACCAGGCCACATGCTGGATGCTGGCGCTTGCCAGCAGCTCTGTGTCAGGTCTCTGATGGCCCAGAATTGGGTCTCCTCCTCTCTCGGCAATCCCCTTGGCCACGTGAGTTTTCAGTCTGGACAAATAAGACCGACTCCGTAGAGGAAAATAAATAGGATCGTGGGACCCTGATTTTGCAGGCAGGCATGTAAAAGTTATTCCTAAGATGCTGGGTGATAGGTGAGGCCCCCACAGACCAAAGGGAACGTGTGAAGCAGGGACGCTGGTGCTGGGACACATGGTTCCTTGAAAGCGAGATCAGTGAGCAGCCTGTGCCCAAGCGCCATGCACAGCTCTTAGACTTCGAGTGAGTGCGTGCTCGTGGGAGCTGGCGCAACAACTCCGTGACAGTGGCCTCAGAGAGTGGGAACCCGGAACGACTTTCAAAACACATCTTCCCTCCCAATTGCCTTGGCGAGTGTGTGTCTCACAGATTCATGGAAGACATGGGCCCTCCTTCATAGTGATGTGTGCTTGAGACACATGGGCACGCCGGTCTATTAGTGCTAAGGTGATACACTCTCCTGAAATGTCACAGTAATGCTCTTCAAAGTAATACCTGGTATCTATAAATCAATGTACAACATTCAGAGCACTTTCAAATCCATTCACTCAATCGATTCTTGCAGCTAGCATGCCTTATTGTGGTATTCATTCAACAAACACAGGCTGCACATTTCCCTGGTATGATGAGGTGAAGTCCTCGACGGGTATAAATATAAAAAAGTGATACAAATGTAAAAAAGAAGTAAGGTAGCTTTTATTGAACTTTCAGCTTCATGCTCAAAATTTACCACCTCCTGTAAGCTAGGTAGGAGTCTTAGAAGGCAGCAAATTGTAGTAGAGAAATTAAGTAAAATCGTTCAAGCTCAAACTCAATATTATAATCGAAGTTAGCACACAGAACCCTGATTGAGTGTTCTCATGGACATTGGGTAATTTTGAAGTCGTGTGCTTTTTTAATGTAGAGAGCATGTTTTTAAGCGTACATATATTTTTAAGTCTATGTTATTGATTATGCTATTGCAGTTACCTCATTTTTTCTCCCCTTTATCCCCCTCTGCCAAGCACCCTCATTCCCTCCAATATTCCAGCCCCCTTAGTTCATGTCCACAGGTTATACATATAAGGTCTTTGGCTCCCCCATTTCTTACACTATTCTTAACCTCCCCCGTCTACTTTGTACCTACCAATTATGCTTATTATTCCCTGCACATTTTCCTCCATTCTCCCACTCCCCACTGATAATCTTCTATGAACAATAAAGAGAAAATGGGCATGTTTTTAATACCACTTAGTTGTTTGCAAAAAAAGAAAAAAATCCTTTTGACAATGAGCCTTGAGGAGCTGAGGCAAAAGCAGGGTGCAGCCGTGTGGGCTGCCTTTGCCTCGGGTCAGAGGGAGGGTGGTGCTCACCTGGCCTCTCTAGTGATGGGCAATACCGGCGTGATGTTAGCCGAGAGCCGGCGTGGGGCCACGTGGCCCCTCTCTGCACCCTGCCCTCCCTGTGAGAGCTCAAATTCCAGACTTAGGGTCTGGAATCCTAGGATGGTTTCTTAAGCTCTTTAAGCTTGTTCTCTTATCTATGTATTGGTATCTTCACCGGATCTTAGACAGTAAAGCAATCAAGTCAGCCATCCTGGGTGGTTGTGATTGAGGGTTTAGTAAGGAATCTAGAGACTGGCACAACCTGGGCATTTTGGAGTCTCTTGCAAAAACAACGGATCAGGGGAACAAAGTCGAGTGTCCAGTTATTCAATGGCATAGCTAGTAGGGCCCTGTGATACTGCGGCTCATTTTGATTGCCTTGAATAGCCAGGGCAGCCTAATATATTGACATTAATTTTTTAAAAAGAAGAGACTGTGGCCACAGCCAAGCATGTCCAAGAGTTACAATTCAAAGCTTAAAGGGTTTTATTAGAAATACCCGTGAAAGATGCTATCTACTTTCTGCTACTTAAGCAGTATGTTACTAAATCATTTATAGTTGGACAAAAAAACGTCTTTTGGTTGGTGAATTGAGTTTAATCCCCAGAGTGGCCTTTTGTTGTGCTTTATCCTTCTGTTTTTTTCTGTGGCATCAGATTTGACAGAGGAAAATATAAATCTCCAAAAATGTGAAAAGCTAAGTTGTTTCTCTATCCGCCTGCAGATGCCCAAGGCCTGACCCGACGGCCCTGTTCTGTACAACCCATCACTAAAGTCCGCACCATGTTTAAAGCCGCTGACGCACGGTGGGCCCACGGTCCTGCCACAGAGAGATGCATGGTCATCGGTCCGTGGTGAGTTTTCTCTGCTGAGACTCGAAGGGGCGCGAGGGCGTGGTGCCGCTCCCCGGTCTCAGCAGCAGCATGGAGTCCAGCACTGGGCACCGGAGCTGGTCAGAGCTGTCACCAAACACCGTCCTACACCACCTTTTCCACTGCATTCATTCCGAATAAGGTTCATTTCCTGCAGATATTCCTGGCACGTGGTATGTTATCAACACGTTTCGGGCTCTCAGACTGGGGATGCGGCAACACGCTCCGTTACCTTGGAGTTCTCTTTGTCTCCTTTCCTCTTAGAAGTCTTCCCTTTTTTTTTATAGCTGACTTTTTATAAGGGCAAAGACTAATTTTAAAATAAGAGACTTAATTCTCTCTGAACCTAAGGGAAGTGATTTACCCCTTCCATTTGAGAACATTTACTGTGGATACTTTCTATTGTAAGTTCTGTCCCTGTCTCTTTGAAATGTATGTAGATCTATTTAAAAGCTAGATTGGGCTGGCCGGCCTCAGGTCAGGAGGCAGGAGTGTCTTTCTCAGGCACCTGGGAGCCACCCTTTGAACCCTCACCATCTGGAACGGAGCAGGGCGACCACCCCCTCTCTGGCAGAGGGGAGGGGTCTGATGTTGGTGGGCTCTTGGCTCCAGACCACCAGCCTGCCTCCGGTTCCGGAGCTATGAGGAGTTCGTTTTTCCTTTGTCAATGCTGGTTAGCCAACACAGGCGATCGCCAACCACCAGGTGCACTCAGGATGAGCTGTTTGTGCTGTGGGTGTTGTCCCGGCCTCGCACGGAGGCCTCACCATCGTTTGTCTTGAGGGCAGGTTGGATCTGCCTGGCTGCGTAAGAGGGAGGCCCCTTTCCCTCCGAGCAATCCCTGCAGTGCTGGAGATGTGCATGCCACTCTAGAACTAATGCTGTTCACTAGCAAAATACTCTTTTTCTTTGACCTTTGCGGAGAGGTTTCCTAGACTGAGAAGAGATTTTTCAGAATCTTTCCGGCACTATCCACATACGTCATTGCGCCCATCAGCAGTGTCCCGGCTGCCATCTAGTTAATCCCTGATGAACACCACATGCAGACACCTGATTTAAATCTGACCGCTGACCGAAGCAAATTTTTAGAAGCCACCACTTTTCAGTTGAGGAAACTGGAACGTGAAGTCATTAAGCAGTTTTTCCAGAGCTAATTTGCTCTAATGCGCCAAACCGGTGTTTGAATTCCCTGTCTGTTGACTTTAAAGTCTGCGCTTTTAACCATTATATTCTATTGCTTCTTTTTTGTTACTTATTTGTTTTTATTGACTTTA